>CM061234.1:25565608-26165608 GCA_030844895.1 Ambrosia x helenae | reverse complement strand
TGATAGGACCCAAAACTATAGATTGTGTGCTCATTGGATACACTCGTTTGGGTGGTCCACTTCGCTTTCTTGTGCATGACTCGAAGAATCCTGGAGTGTCTAACGGCACTATATTGGAATCTAAGGATGCTTCTTGGTTCGAGCACATATTTCCATGCTTGGATAGGCCTAAGTTGGGCTCACAAAGCCCAATTGATGATAGGGTTCTAGAGGATGAACCGGGCCCATCAAATTCAACGCGGGAAAGTGGTTCAAGAGAAAAGGTTGCGAATGATGAACCTCAATTAGATGAAAGTGAAATCCGAAGGAGTAAAAGACAAAGGACTGAAAAATCCTTTGGTCCAGATTTCCTCACCTATGTGGTCGAGGAGGAACCACAAACTTACCAAGAAGCGGTAAATTCTCGGATGGACCTCAGTGGAAGGAGGCCATAAAGTGTGAAATAGATTCTATTTTACAAAATCACACTTGGGAAGTAGTGGATCTTCCTGCGGGATGCAAACCACTAGGATATCGATGGATCTTCAAGAAGAAGATGAAACCAGATGGCACCATTGATAAGTATAAGGCAAGGTTGGTGATCAAAGGATATAAACAGCGAGAAGGCTTGGATTATTTTGACACATATTCGCCTGTCACGCGAATAACATCCATCAGGATGGTACTTGCCATTGCAGCCATTAGAAATTTGGAAATTCACCAAATGGATGTGAAAACGGCTTTCTTGAATGGAAATCTAGAGGAGGAGATTTACATGGAACAGCCCGAGGGCTTCATAGCCAAGGGACAAGAAAAGAAAGTATGCAAGCTTGTAAAATCTTTATATGGTTTGAAGCAAGCTCCAAAACAATGGCATCAAAAGTTTGATCATGTCATGCTTGATTCTGGGTTCAAAATCAACGAATGTGACAAGTGTGTGTATGTGAAAGACACACCAGACGGATATGTCATCTTGTGTTTGTATGTGGATGACATGCTCATTGCTGGTAGTAATGAGAAAATGATAAAGTCTACAAAGGACGTCCTGAAAGCAAGGTTTGACATGAAAGATATGGGATTAGCGGATGTGATTTTGGGAGTACAAATCACACGAACCCAGAATGGACTTGTGATAAGTCAGTCTCACTATGTGGACAAAATTCTTGAGAAGTTCAATGCAAATGACTCTAATGTGGCTAGAACTCCCATTGACACGAGTCAACATCTAGCTAAAAATCGAGGAGAGCCTGTTAATCAATTAGAGTATTCAAGAATTATTGGCAGCTTGATGTATCTGATGAGTTGTACCAGACCAGACTTAGCATATGCTGTAAGCAAGCTAAGTAGATACACGAGCAACCCAAGTTTAACTCATTGGGGTTGCATGACACGGGTGCTTCGGTACTTGAGATACACACGAGAGTACGGGCTGCATTATAGTAGATATCCAGCAGTTATTGAAGGTTACTGCGATGCAAATTGGATATCTGACACAAATGATTCCAGAGCGACAAGTGGGTATGTATTCACGCTTGGTGGTGCAGCAATATCGTGGAAATCATCTAAGCAAACTGTTATTGCTAGATCCACGATGGAATCGGAATTCATTGCCTTAGATAAGGCGAGTGAAGAGGCAGAATGGCTACGTCAATTTGTTGAGGATATACCAAGATGGTCGAAGCCGGCATCGGCCATATGCATACATTGTGATAGCCAATCGGCAATTGGCAGAGCTCGTAGCACAATGTATAACGGTAAGAACAGGCATATAAGACGTAGACATAAGACGGTACGACAACTAATCTCTACAGGAGTTATCACTGTTGACTATGTGAAGTCAAAGGATAACATCGCGGATCCGCTAACGAAAGGCTTAAGCAGAGAGTTAGTTCAGAAGTCGTCAATGGGAATGGGACTAAAGCCCATGAAAGGCTAGGTTTATGCGAAGGAAACCTAACTCAGCTGACTGGAGATCCCAAGATCTGAGTTCAATAGGACAACCTAATTGTATGAACTGGCGAAGGTCACTGTGGGGGAGAGTTGGTGAAAACCCTACATATTAAAAAGGGAGTTTACTATGAGATTTAATAAGCTTCCTAGTCCATTCCTAAAAAGTGACAAGGTTGAGGTTAAGCTTATAGCTTTTAATGATCTGACTGAGGTAACCAGTCCCAGTAGATCACCTATGTGAGAGAGAAGTGGGGTCGCTTCGAAGGGTATTGTTGGGGCACAATACTTAATAGCTCTCGCAGAACCAGGCACGTGTCCATGACCATAACAGGACACAACTATGAGGACTTGACGTTGTCAGGGAGAGTTTTGTGTGAAGCGTATTGTCGTCTACACAAACGGCAGACGAGTTCAAAGACATCGCGTTCTACTCAGAGCCAGTAGGCTAAGTGCGTTTCATAAGCGAAGGTTCAAAGGGTCACACCTACCTATCGTATGCAAAACTCAACTGTTGAAATTTAATCGGAACGAGATTATTTCTGGAAATAACTCCCATTCATGTGGGGGATTGTTGGAAAATTATAGAAGTGAATGTGAGTTAAGTATGTGAGTTGGTTGTGTCCCACATTGGTGGGAAGATGAAAGTTGGAAGACTTTATAAGGTAAAGTTGGAATGGAGGAATTAAATTGTTAAAGTTATATTATCCTCTGACTCCTACCCGCGCGCAGGGGGGGTGCAAAAATGGGTTCTGGCTCGGAAAAATCCTTGAACCAACGTGGCGCCCGCACGACCTGCGGACACGAATGCAGCTCGAAAAACCCGGGTCCGTGCGAGACTGGTTTTTGATGTCTGTTTTAATTTTTGCACAATGTAGCTGATTGTTCTAGAAAGAACTCTTTGCCTTCATCTTCCAACAGTTGCAACTCTTGATTATCACCAGCAATTAACATCATAATAATGGTGTTTAATACGCGTGATTAATTAGAGTCTGAACAGCTTCCAACAGTTTGGTTGTTCAACTATATAATACAGACTTGTGTGCAGAACATGATACACACAGAAACATATACTCTCACATCTGTCTTATTGCTGCAGCAAGTTCCAGTACCAGTCCAGTCCCGGTTTCTTTTCAGGCAAGTGAGATAGTCCGCAGTGCACCGTCACTGTTGAACCGGTGTACCCTGGGAACAGACGACGAATCTGTTTAAGGGAATTGTGTCAAACACAAGCCCGGTTCTGTTAATCCGTTTTATTTTCCCTGTTTGTTTCTTTTGCAGAATCTGATCGGTCTCCATTTTACTGTAAGTAATCCAACATAATTTGCGGTTCTCTAAACAGCTAATGTCAGTAATTCCAAAATCTGTCAGCAACAGAATGCTACTTGCAGAGGTATAAGGCATTACACGAAGATCGTCAGTTACAATAAAAGTTGCAGCGTCAGACACGAACACACCACCACCAACACAAATATTGGGCTTAAAGTATTTTAACTTCCCTCATCAACTTGCCACAATTCCTGCATTTAGCTTTCGCACAAGTGCTGAAAATTGGTTTACAGGGAAAGAGATAAGCACATTCAAAGCATTTCAAGGGCTCGGTATCGTCTATTTGCAGTTTAAGATTTCTGCAGTGATCATATGACAGACTTCTTGGGTTAAGAAGCATATGTTTGCATTCTTCAGTTGAGAGGTAACTGTTAAAATGTTATACTCAAATCTGTCAATTTTATTACATGGTATTTTATCATTTTGCATAAGTTGTTGTGTGCAGGTCTTATGTTTGGTCTGAAGCTGCTGGTCGTCTGAAGTTGCTGGTCGTGTTGGCGCTCTTGCTCGTGTTGGACAACATAATGTGTGCACCGGTTTAGTATTGGGCTCAAAGATGAAAGAAGATGTTTGTGGGTCTGATTGCAACATAGTTCATTATTGGGCCTGTTATAAAGCTGCTGGGCTTCGGTCACTATTGGGCTTCAGTCAATCAAGTCAAGTCCACAAGTCCATGATCTTTTCTCACTAACCTAATCGGTGGTGCAGCAACTATATAATAGATGATTTATCTCCTTGGTTAAAGTGACTAAAAAATCATCTCAGGCTTCTCTTTCATAACAAAAAAACAAGAGCAGACTAGGGTTCTTCCACAACGTTATTATTATTATAGATCTCGTATATTAACACAGTGGCGCAAATCCTTCCAGGTTCAAATTGTTTTTCTCGTGTTCCATCTTTCACCTTATCAGACTAATCTACTAGTCTTTGATTTCATCTAGGGTTTCGTATTCCTTTTATTGATCAACGTTGTTATAGTAATGATCTTTGTATTGTAATCCTAGGGTGTGAAGTCATGTATTGACTGAGTCTATTTCTTGTGTCTGGTATGTAATAGGTGTTAGGATTATTTCTTTGTATTTTAAGACGTCTTGTATGTTCTTGGGATTATTATTTGGTTTGGGAATAAATCGTATTCTTTTAGTCTTGATATCATATTTTTGACATGGTATCAGAGCCATAAGGCTCAGATCGGTTTGTCTTCCGCTCGTTCTTTTAGGGTTTTGTCGATTAGGATGAGTCTGCGTCTGATTCATGGGGTACAAGGTTTTTCCTGGTTAATCGTGTATGCGTCTGATTCTTCGGGTAGCATCTGACTGAACGGTTAGGTTATACTCTGATGTGGAAAGATCTTCTCAACTGTTGTGTTAACCCTTGATCTGAAGTTAACCATCAGATTTAGGGTAATCTTGAAGCTGAACCGGATGTTGTGGATAACTGGAAGCTTACTCTTGCTCTCCAGATTGTCACCCTAAGAGAAGGTGATAATCTGTGAGTTTATTAGCAAAACCCTAACTTGGGTCCTTACCGGTGAGATTGTTCCTTGTCTCTGTTTTATTTTCTTGTTATGTCTAGGAGCACTGTCCGGGTTAGGGGGACCGGAATTGGCTCAATAACTGATGTGTCAAGTCTGTGTGTTCTTGATTGACTATTATTTGAGGTCTTTTCTGTTTACTGATTTTTATTATTCCTGAGAATGCTTGTTGGTGTGGTTAGAATAAAAATCAGGCTCCCTTGTTAAGACCTGCGTAGGCACCTTTGAGTGATGAACCTACGACCGGGACACTGACTTGGCTTCGCCGTGTTTAAGTTGTGTTATATTTGTTATTGATTGTTATTTGTCATTTGATTAAATAATGGCTGATAATGTTTGTCTTGACGTTTCTGTGAATGGTTATTTGATTGTTCTGTTATCTGGTGGGTTAATGTTTCCAGTACTGCTTGATTGTATTTCCTTTAATAGAATTGATTGTCTATAGGTATAATGTTGGTACTGGAAATAATGATGATAATAATAACAGATGACTTGTAGTTATTGAAACGTTAATTTGCAAATTTGCTGCTAATGATCCTTTATATTAGCATGCTAATTATCAACTGTATTTGCCTGCTAATGATTCAGTCATGTGGCCTGTTTGCAGTCTGTTGAGTCTAGTGATTAGAAAATGTATAAATCATTGTTCTAACTTGGCGTTGCTCTGTTCTTTGGTTATTTTTATATGGTTGACTGTTAGTTTTTTTTATATACTCCTATAGATTCTTGTGTTGAATTTTTGTTTGAGCATGTTGAGTAGGTTTTACTGATCTTGTTTTTTTCACATGAATTCTCTAGGTGTTGAGAGTTTTTTAAGATCATGTGTGTATATTGAGAACTTGTTTGCTACTAGTAGTAGTAATATTAAGTTTTGTTCTCAAATATTTGTTAACTACGTAACTTTGTTTACTAATTTTTGATTCGTGTGATTCATGGTTATAATATAGGTTTTGACCGTGTCTTGATGGGTTTTTTGTTATTTGAACTCGTATCATGATGGTTTTGTATGGTCTATATGTAATGTGTGTATAATCTTGTTGTTTGATTAGTCGAACCATGTGGTAGACGTATTTTAACCAACTGATGTCAAGATTATATTTTTTATCAGCCTTGTATCTTGTCTCTTGTGAGATTTTCTGGTTGCAAATCATGTGATTTTGTGTTCAATCAGTGTTTGTCTGGCTGTGTCTTGTTAGTCTGAAGGAGTCATATGATTTATGATTCTTATTATGAGACTTGTGTGTTGAATCTTGTGATTCAATATTTGTTCAGTATTGATTGTGAAGTTGTAAAAGTTTTTGCGAATTGATTCAAATTAGTCTTTATGTTCTTTACAAGTTTTTTTATTGATATGTTTCTTGTAAAGTTGTAAAAGTTTTTGATCAATGCAAATTAGTCTTTAAGTTCTTCTCAAGTTTTTTCGTGGTTTTGTCAGCCTTGTTTGCTCCTTTGTGGGATGTCTTTCTAATTGGAAAATCGTGTGATTTTTCTTATTCAATTAGATGTTTTCGGCTGTTAAGTCTGGTATTGAAACATGTTGTTTTGATTTGGCAACTGTGTGTTTCAATTTGTGTATCTCTTCTATTGTAATATCTGGTATTGGCACTAGATCTAGGATTCTTGAATAAAATCTACTAGTTGTAGAGTTAGGAAGTCCGTTAGATCATGATTAGTGTTTTTTGTCTTTTCATCTTGTTGATGACTTGTACCGTAGAGGTTAGAGAAGAGACTGTAAGGGGTACCGGTTTGGTTTCTCTTAGTATTGTACATCTTGTAGGTGTTGCTGCCTCATATGTGGTCTTCTGTGTGGAAGATTTTATTCTGGTATTGAAATATTGTGATTTTAAGTGTTATCAGATTCTGTTTAGGCTGTAACGGTGCTTACATGTGTTTGAATCTTGTGATTCAGTTGTGTATGGTTCTTGTTGTTTTGTGAAATTGTAAATGTTTAACTCAAAGTTGATTTCGTTTACGTATTAGCAAAAGATAAAAGTGCTTTGGTTAAATCAAATGATTATGTACTTTCTTTACAAAGTTTTATCAACATGAATCTAGGTTGTCTTGCATGTCTCTGATTGATAATCGTGTGATTGTGTGTTAATCGAAACATGTGTGATTGTCTTATAGTCTATTGTATGCCTTGTTGACAGATTTATAACTGAGTTGTGTGATTCAGTTTCTTTAGTCTGAATGTTATCTGATCATGGTCGTTCTCAAATATGTCTTCTTAAAATCTTTATGTTAAACACATTCATGGCTACATTTGTTCTAATATTTTTTGATCTTCTAGTTGGTTATCATTGTTAATGTTAGTTCGTAGATCTAGTCATGATGTTGGGAATTGTCATACAGATAATGTTTCTTTAGCTGTTATACTCTTGTTTATACAAATAATAAGTTGGTTATGTATAATAACAAAATTGAATTTTCAAAGCAAAAAACTTCCTTTAAACCAAGTTTTTTAAGGAACTTAGGAATTCTTGAATATTTCCCAGTTTTTTTTACTTCTTTAAATTGATAAAGACTTTAGGATTATATTTACAAATTTTTGTCTTTGAGTCGCTTTAAAGTTCTCTCCCTTTGATTATCTCACTGTTCAAATCAAGTTCATCATGTGGTTGAATCTTGGTAGTTTCTTTGTAGTGAGAGGTTTTTGTTGTGTTGATACTCTAAAGGAAAGTGTGAATTTTTTGGTGGTCTTTTGTAATCAGGATCAAAGTCCTTTGTATTGGATTCATTATATGTTATTGTTATTATTTTTTATAATTTTAAAAGTCAAAGATTTTACATAAATATGATTGGGAAGTGTTTAGTATATTTTCTGGAATTTCTTAAGAAGCTTGGAAAAATTAACAAAGGCAGTTCATAGTTTCAGGATACACAGCTAATGAGTGTCTTATCATATGTACTGCTACATGTGTAAATTTTTTCATAAAATAACCAACTTAGGATTAAGTGTGCTGAGTAGTATTTCAGTTGTATCTGTTTTGTCGTAAAAGATTATTGTACACTTGCTGTTCATTAACCTGAGCATAGTATGTCTTGTGTTTTGTCTAGTTATTTGAGAATGTCATTGTGTGTTTTTTGGTGTTCATTTTTTCTTGATAATTCGTATTATTATTAAGTCTTAGCAATTTTTTTCGCCTATCTCTTTTATTCTCTCTTGAGGTTTCAATCAAGGAATTCATCTTTCTTGCTTCAAGTATTTCTTCCTCTTGTTTCTCTTGATGATTAGAGTTTTTGTGAGAATCAACAATATGCTCTTCTTGTTGTTTTAAGCTTCTAATCGGTATCCAGAGTTAGATCTTATAAATGATCTGAGAGGCTGTGAGAAATAGGTTGCGAGTTGTTTCAGATATTTTCTTGTTTAATAATATATGTAGAAGTGCTACTGTGAAGGGTGACTGGGTGTTTTATAAAGAAGGTAACAATTTGGATAATCTGCCTTTCAGTCTACTTTGTGATCGTTCAGTTGTGATATCCATTGCAGCAATTTGGATAATCCGATATTTTGTTGATAAAACAAAGTTTATTTTACTTTGAACTTGTTTTAAGAAAGCATATTGCAAAAGGATAGTTAAGACACAGGAAGTTGACACAAGTGATCAACTGGCTGTTGTGTTTACTATTTTTTTTCTCATTAACATCATCGGCTGTGTAAGTTGATTCAAATGGTAAATGTGTACTAGTCTAGTTAAATTAAATTGTGATTTTTTGGATCAGAATTTGTTGCTAGGATTAGTTGTCGAGTTGAGGTAAAATGAGATTGTTCAGCTACAGTATTTTTTATTGTTGCAATGTAGCCTGTATGGTATTTCACGATAAAACCAAAAGTTTTGCGCTGGACTTATTTCTAAAGGTTTGCAAACACATCAACATGTTAATGATATATGATATGTTTAGGTAATAAAATTGAGGGGGAGTGTTAAAATGTTATACTCAAATCTGTCAATTTTATTACATGGTATTTTATCATTTTGCATAAGTTGTTGTGTGCAGGTCTTATGTTTGGTCTGAAGCTGCTGGTCGTCTGAAGTTGCTGGTCGTGTTGGCGCTCTTGCTCGTGTTGGACAACATAATGTGTGCACCGGTTTAGTATTGGGCTCAAAGATGAAAGAAGATGTTTGTGGGTCTGATTGCAACATAGTTCATTATTGGGCCTGTTATAAAGCTGCTGGGCTTCGGTCACTATTGGGCTTCAGTCAATCAAGTCAAGTCCACAAGTCCATGATCTTTTCTCACTAACCTAATCGGTGGTGCAGCAACTATATAATAGATGATTTATCTCCTTGGTTAAAGTGACTAAAAAATCATCTCAGGCTTCTCTTTCATAACAAAAAAACAAGAGCAGACTAGGGTTCTTCCACAACGTTATTATTATTATAGATCTCGTATATTAACACAGTGGCGCAAATCCTTCCAGGTTCAAATTGTTTTCTCGTGTTCCATCTTTCACCTTATCAGACTAATCTACTAGTCTTTGATTTCATCTAGGGTTTCGTATTCCTTTTATTGATCAGCGTTGTTATAGTAATGATCCTTGTATTGTAATCCTAGGGTGTGAAGTCATGTATTGACTGAGTCTATTTCTTGTGTCTGGTATGTAATAGGTGTTAGGATTCTTTCTTTGTATTTTAAGACGTCTTGTATGTTCTTGGGATTATTATTTGGTTTGGGAATAAATCGTATTCTTTTAGTCTTGATATCATATTTTTGACAGTAACACTCGGGAAAATCATTCAGGCTCTGGTACAGATTTTTCAAGCTCCGAGGAGCCTCATACTTTTTATTAGCAAGTTTCCCCAAGAGCCTGACAAGTGTTCCCATGGGCAATGTCATGAAGCTGAATAGAATGTCAACAAAACTGTGGTCAGCTTCAGCATACACCACTCTCTTATTCACTTTGTCTGTTATTAATTTTAAAGAGATTTTAGCTTCCATTGCTTTTGTGTCGGCCATACTACTAGCAAGATAGAACCTTAACGACGATTTGATTGAACGCTAGACTAGGATTGATGCTGTCTTTCTGATGACGGTACTGAATCCATGTTCTACAAAATATAAAAACACATAAATTAATTAACAGAATACAGCAATATTCTTGTGTGAAAACAGTTAATTCTGTTAGTTTAGTACTAATCAATATGTAGTATATCAAGCTTAGTAAACTAAGTGAAATTTGCCGTTCAAAAAAAATAAATAAATAAATAAATAAATAAAAAAATAAATAAAGTAAACTAAGTGAAAGTATGAATACACATTAACAGCATTAGTCTAGCAAATCTTCAACAATTAACAGGAACTATGAAGCATATTGATAAAACAATTAACAGTATACACAATACATTATGTTCATAATTAACACATTAACAATACACAAAAGTAGATTCATAAAATCACAGAAATCAACGGAAGATAAGAATAAAATCGACGAAGACGTTGTATACACGAAATTAACTGGTTTAGAAAATACCGAATTAGTTATCTACATCTTCGATTTTGTTCTTCACGTAGATAGGGATGTGTCTACTGACTTGAGAAAGAAGCAATAGCCCACCACCTCAGTATGTAACTGAAAAAATGAAGGGTCTTTTTATAAAATAAAATAAAATAAAGTTAGTTACATGTATGGTCCTTTGATTTATCATATTGCATGTTTGATCCCTATGTATTGGAAATTACACGTATAGTCCCTATTTTTCACTCGTGAGTACCATAACAGACGTTAGAAAAATTGTTAAGTTTTTGCAAGGAGTTAGGTTTGGTTTTCATTACAGTGATTTGGCTATTTTAACTAATTCAGTATAAAATATATTTCTGATATCATGGCCACATGTTTTGGTTTTTTTTAACACATTTTATTCCTAACAACAAAATCCACAAAAAAAATAATAAATAAATAAATAAACAAATAAATAAATAAAAAATTATCTACAAAAACTCACTACTAGAAAAAAACTCTTCCTTGACATTCATTTTATAACATACATGTATTTAATGACATAAAAAAGTGTATGTCATTAAAAAAGTGTCATCTTTGATAAAAACTATTAAATTCTTGACGTTTTTCTCTGCGTGTCAACAATTTTCCGTCATAAACTAAAAAAGCATGACGATAAACATAAACTAGGTGTGTAGATATACGCGCGTTGCGCGTTTAACAAACCAACACTCAATCAAGTGTTAATCATCGTCGATATACGATTTCACACATGATGATGTTAACGACTAACATATGTAATGTGATTTTTTTTGGGCTTTTTTGTTTTGCTAAAGCATGTTGTGCCTTAATCTTAGTCAATATCTCATGTTTCCATACCATTTTACAATTAAATCATGTTTTCATACTGTTTTACAATTGAATTTGAAAATTAGTAGATAGGTAAAGTTATTTATGAATATGTATAGAGTTTGTAAATTTAATTTGAATGCACCTTGGCCATGCTACAACAAATCATCGGTCATCTGTTTGTAGATGTATTTGTTTTTCGTCAGTTCCGTTCAACAAACAACTTGTCATATGGTTGTAGTTATAATTGTTTTTCATTAGTTCCAATCGCTATTCAACAAATCATTAGTAAATTGATGGATTAGTATGAGGGAATAGATATAATTTTTTTCTAGATGTGCGATCCTTTGTAGCAATTGAATCTGGTACAAATAGTTCTTTTTATAAGGTAATTAGGATTCATACACTCCCTATTTAAGATTCATACACCCTGGCCCACGTCACATACCAATAGCAGTACCAATAGCAGGCTGCCACATACCCCATAATGTGACGTCACATGGTGTATGAATCCGATAGCCCTTTTATAAAGTTGGTATTCTGTCATGTTATTAAGTGTTGGTTTTTACTCAAATAATTCACAATAATGTAAATATCTAATATGTCCGTTAAAAAAAAAATAGCTAATATGTGCAAATCATAAATTTATTACAGCTGTAGTAATAAATTAGAGCTTTTCAAAAAAAGTAGGTATGCGCTGTCAGAGGAAACATATCAATATTTTATTAGTTAAGTAATTACTACGTATATTACAGTTAAGGAAAAATTATTTTTTCTCATTTTTTTAACAGTAAATCATCCAGAAATCCATCTTTCCTCCTGTATCCGTCTCCAGCTGCATCTCCCAACGTTGTCACCGGCGGTCAGCACGAACTGCCTATGTGAGCCACATTTCGCCGCCTATATATACCTATGTGTCTTACTTTTTCTGAAAGGGCAGATCTGCCGGCGACCTTGTTCGTTTTCTCGATGCCGCTGCATGTGCTTCTTCTAAGTCGATCTGTGACGGCAAGGGTTTGACCTCCGACTACAACCCGGCTATCTACTCTCTCCATCCTCTCTTTATCTCTGTCTCCCTCTATCTATCTCTATGGTGGTGGTGAGTTACAGTGGTGATGACATGGTAGTCGTTTCAAACAGTCAGTGTACGACGGCTTGGTGATGGTGATGGTGATGATGATGACGGTGCGTGATAGTGGTGACGGGGCGGTGCGTTGATGGTGTTGTTGGTAACTGTGGCGGTGATGATGGTGTGCAGGCGGTGTGATAATGAGGAAGGCAAAGGGTATTTTCGTAGGTGTGGCTAGAAACATCAATAACAATATGATGCCGGTGACGATGAGCTATGGTGGTGATTGGGTGGTTTGACAGGGGTCACTGTTTTCTCTCTCTTACTCTAATATTTTTCTCGGTTCACTTGGTGATGATGACGGTGACGCTGTATGACGGTGGTGCTGTTGATAGTGACGGTGGCGTGAAGGTGCTATGATGGGATGATGGTGTGTTGGTGGTGGGATAAGGATGAAGTCCTTGGATGCAATGAGGAAAACCAAAATGACACAATAGCCTTATGGAAAAGATGAAATTACAAATGTGCCATCTTACTGTTCAAAAGAGCTAACCGTTTAATATATATAGAATGAGTGTCAAGATTTTGTGTCACGAAACAATTCCCTCCCCTATCTCACACGCCTCCCCATAAACCCTCCCCCTCTCTATCTCCTAACAAAACACAAAGATCTGATGTCTCTCTCCCTAAACACAAATCCTTTCTTCATCAAGAACAAAAGCCTAGACACAAATCCCTTGCATAAACAACAAATCTGTATAAACAGAACATAAACAACAAATCTCTCTGCAAATTAGGGCTTTTTTCTTCTTCTTCTTCTTCAACAAATTCCTTTGCACCCAACAACAATGGATCGTGATGCTACTACTGACGTCAACGCTCCCCACTCCATGGCAACAACAATCGTCGGAGTCACTTTCAACGGCGGCGTTATCCTCGGCGCCGATTCTTGTACCAGCACCGGTAATTGTTTTTGTCTATCTGTTTGTTGTTGCTCGATAGTGGTTTTTCATATTCTATTTTGGCGAGTTTCATTATCATCCAGTTTGAGGCTAAATGAAGTTTTGTAATGGTTTTATGGTAGTTTGTAAATTTCTTTAATAAACAAATAATTTCGTAAACAGATTTTGAAATGAATGATTTGAATTACACATGCCAGTTTGGATAAATATGGATTGTTATTATATCAAGAATTCTGAGTGGTTATAAGGATAAAATGACGTGTAACTGTGTATTTGTGTGATTTTGGAATTGATTTGAAATTATAGGGCTTGTATAAAAGAAAGGAAACGACGTGAGTGTGATTTGGGGAGTTTAAAGAATGGGACCATTTGGTTTAGGATGAACTCGTAGGGTGTGAGTTTATTTGTTCAATAATTTAATTAATAATTAATTTTAATAGGGTGTATTAATTTTGAGGCAGGGATAAAACGGTGGGAAATGGATTTTGAGGCAAGTTTAAGTTTATTAATTCTCTCATTGTAGTGTTGGCCATTTCAAGAGATGTGGCTGCTTATTCTTAGCTGCTGTAACCACAGTTTTTTCTTGTGTATCATTTATGCTAAGTTATAGCTTTCGTTTATCATAAGTGTGACCAGTGTTGGGTAAAAAGTTGTTTCTATACTTGTTTACTTGGTCTAGTTTTATGAAAACTTGTAGCTTTGTAAATTTAACTTGTAGTTTTGGGTAAAAAGCTGTTTTTTTTTTCAAATATATTAGTATGGGAAAATCATTGTGCGATGACCATACAAAATTAGTGGGCATGAATTTATAGTCAACCATGGTATAGTTCACAGTTCATGTTAAACTAGTTTAGCTCGTTCCTCATGCCATCTGCTTGTTAGTAACATAGTATGCCTTGTTACTTTTAGTTAGTTTTTAGTTGTCCATAATAGTTACAGGCATGTTATCTGGGAACTACGATTTATATGCTTATTGTTGAGTTATCTCCATCGTATCCCAAATATTTCACATCGTAAATACTCTTCCTTTTTAGAAAAGTAAAATAGAATACTTTAATTAACATAAAGTTGGCACTAATAGATAGAATTGTTGGCAGGTGCTACATAACAGTTGAATTACTGTGCTTGACATCTGAGTGATTGTTTTTTTTTGGTGAAAAAGATCACTGGGATATACAGGGCTATGACTGTGAGAGTTGGCCAAACTCAAAGGACTGTCAAATCTTTATTCAAGGTATATGTTTTTTCGGTGTTCCAGCGTTGTTAGTTTAATCTCTCGTAATCGTTATATAATTTGTGATTTTTATATTTTTCAGACTTACATTGATTATCTTCATATAAAGAAGACAAACAAGTCAAGAATGAATGAACAAGATCCAACGGAAAATGAAAATAGCTCTTCTACTTAAGATGGTCAGGAAACACCAATGGACGATGAAGAGCAGGCAATGATGTTAAACCTTTGTTATAACTAGCTGATTCATTCATGATATACATATTGTTAATGTATGTGCCACCATAGGTGAAGTTGAAGAAACTAGCAAAACGATCTGATATTTATGACTTGCTTACGAGGTCTTTGGCACCAAACATATGGGAGTTAAATGATGTGAAGAAAGAACTCCTTTGCCAGGTATATCTGGTCCCTTAAAATATAATTAATAAATTTGTAATTTAACATGTTCCTTGTTAGGTTCTAACTTCTAAATACGCTGACATCTTTTTCTGCAAGTGTAGCTTTTTGGTGGGAATGCCTTGACACTGGATTTCGAGGCTAGCTTCAGGGGAGACATTAATATTCTTCTGGTTGGTGATCCTGGTACCAGCAAATCCCAGCTTCTTCAGTACATACACAAATTAGCACCCCGTGGTATCTACACCAGTGGAAGAGGGAGCTCAGCTGTTGGATTGACTACTTACGTGGCCAAAGATCCTGAAACTGGTGAAACGGTATGTTTGTGGCAATATGTGCAGGCTGGGCGGTTTGGGTAGCGTGTCAAAAAGGGTGTTTTTTAGTAAGGGTTGACTTAAAACAAGTTTTGTCCAATATTTTAAAGTGTTTTGTGCATATAGTTATCTTGTAGTACATAACTGTAATTCTATAAAATAGTTATTTAAGCGGTTTTAATTTATTAAAGAAACATCATAGCCGACTCATCCGTTGAACTGTTTTTACATGTAAGATAGTTTTTTCTTCTATTACAAACAAGTTTGATCTTTTATTAATTTAGAGTATGTTAATCTCTTATATATGTACTGTCATTTGATCCTTGTATTACTTGTAGGTTATGGAACAACAAACTGCGTCAATAGCAAAAGCAGGGATTATTGCTTCTTTAAACGCAAGAACTTCAGTTTTGGCCAGTGCAAATCCAAGTGGTTCTCGTTTTATATCCATGATTGACCTTAGTCAAAGCGCCAACAGAGGTTTTTAAGTGTCGAATATAATCTAATGTTCGCTTTGTTTACATTCGCGTATGCTTTGAGCTTAATGGTCTATATTTTTGTTCAACCAGATAGCGGAGGAACCTCAGACAAAGGTGCTGAATGGTAATCATGATACTGAAATCGAATCATTTAGAGATTTAGCCGGTGAATCTGATGCCAGCTCCCTAAAGGAATTCATAGATAAAATTAGTTCAGATGTTGAAGACGGCGGTAGTTATCCAACTTCTGCTAAAGTTCACCGGACAGTAAGAATTTGTTTTCCCAATCCTTCGTTTCAGGGAGTTTGACAGAGCAAGATTAGATATAGAAGAGGGCAGCGGGTCCCAAAAGCAGTCTCTTCTTAAGGAGCGTGCTACTCTCATGAGAAGTACGGGACAGGTACGTTGAATATGCTTCCTGTTTAAAAATTGTGTATCTGAGTTCGCTTCATTTTTTCTTTAGTATCTGAAGTATAGAATGAGATGATAAATTTCTTAAGAAGTAATGTTCTAAGTAGCATAATGAGTGAACATCTAACCCCTTGTTTAGTGTATTAGTTGCGGCTACAATTTTACCAGGTGGATGTGTTACAGTTGTTTGCATCATAGACTTCAACAAGAGACTAGCTATCTTAATCCCTATAAGAATTCAGACATTCCACATGATCCCCACAGTGACTAACTTCGACTTTTCGAATTTGCATATCCTTGTAATTGATGATAACTATTTGAGCCCAATTAGGAATCTTGACATTGTTACTTGTTGACATATTACCCTCCATACAATTCTTAGGGTCATAAGAACATTTGGGTTTTACTTTGCAGGCTTGGAGAAATGGCAACAATAAAGAAAAACACCACATGCCTAAGAACAGGTTTGGTTTGCAACTTTACTGAAGTCACCATAGCATGTATCTCGCAATCAAACTACTCATGAGTAGCAATGTAAATTAAGGCAAAATAAACGTAGCGATGTTCTATGATTTATGTAAAATAATTGGCCGGCCTTGACTAATGTATTAATTTTATTGTTGTCTCAGGTTAGGGGAGGAGTGGATTATTACGGGGATGAGGACATGGATGTCGTACGCGAAGAATGGTTAGGCTACACCGCGACATTTATTTCAAATGATCGAAACTTGTTTGAAGACAATGTAATGTCGATGCAATATATTTTTGTAAACGTTAAACGTTGTCTCGGATTAGCTTGTAATTAGATAAATATGGATTATATAATGAAATGATGTTTTTGTTATTAGTTTGCTAATTATTTTGTATTTAATAAAATGACAATAAATCTAGGAGGGTAAATATGTAATTTTACAGAGATTTTTTTTTAGATTAAAAAATTATGACACGCAAAGAACGTCATAAAATTCTGTCATAAAATGTCGTTAAAAACTGTCATAAAAAATGTGTGTCATTAAAAAGTGTCATAACGCGTGTCAATAAATGCTGTCATAAATGTGTGTCATAAACAGATGACACGCGAAAATATGTCATGTTAAATTTATGACACCGCCATCCTTGACATTCTTTTCCCTGTCATCAGACCCCTTTCTTGACACACAATGCGTGTCAAGAAAGGGCTTTTTTTCTAGTAGTGACTGTGGAATCGTATTCTGACGTGACCTTAGAAGCAGAGGTTGTGCTTGCCAAGACTTAGTTTCCCGTTTTCGAAGACTTGGCCTTGGAAAATAGCCAATAGGTGGGTGGTTTTGGGGGAGGACTTCAGAATTGAAGCCCACAAGTTTCTCAATACTTGCGGGTATGCCTGATACCCCACGGGTATTGAAGCCCACAAGTTTATCAATACTCGACTCGAACCCGACCCATTGCCATTTGTACTGAGGTTTGCATAGTTTTGCTAAATCCAACAAAAAATGTTTTTCATTTCTCAACCAAACCACTAACGTTTCCCAAACGTTGCCAAATCCGTCCATTTCTTTAACCTTGTTAAAAAAATGTAAATTAAGAGGTATTTTTGCCATTTTACTTGTTTGTTTTTAAAACTAAAACCTTTATAATTTGTTGGAGATGTTGCCTTCAGCCCACCTATAGGCCCAACCGTTTGAACCCAGTTGTTGAGCAAGATTAGCAAAGGGTTTAACCCTAATTTGTGCCTATATAATAACCTCTTGTACTTGTAGTTTGCATCACTCAATAAAAAGAATACCCCAGTTGCCCCCGTGGACGTAGTTCAATTTAGACCGAAGCACGTAAATCTTTGTGTGCATGTGTGTTCTACGATCCTATCAACTGGTATCAGAGCCTAGGGCTCGAGACGATCACAGCCGACACCTCCACCCTTTCCACCGTCGCCACCCTAAGCCATGTCTTTCTCCGCCGCCACACCCTCTCTGGCCGGTCCCGCCTTCTGCACTGCTGTCACCCCTATTCGTTTAGGGTTTTAGTTACAGATCCACCCAACATCGTCACCCTAACTCGATTAGGGTTCAACCATCTCCCATCTTCAAGCAGTTGCTAACCCAAGACGATTAGGGTTTGTTTCTGCCGTAACCAACCAATGCCACGAACCTACCGACCCAGTTAGGGCTCCGACCAGCCACAACCCAGATCCGCGTATTATTCCGAGTCGTCCCTACTCCACCCTGTTTAGGGTTTCATTCAACTAATTCCAGCAGCTGCAAAGAATCAGGTTGTGTTTGTTTGCTGAATTGAAACTAAACCAGAAGTAAGGTTTTGTTTTACGTTTTATTTCTGGTGTTTTGTTTGAGCAAAAGAGTAGATCAAAATTGGGTGTTTGGTGTTTTGTTTGTTTGTTGGTGGAGAAGTGGGTTTTATAAAAGAAGTTGGTCAAACCTTTTTGTTGGAAGCTTTTGTTGGTTAAGAAGTTGGTATTATTATCCTTTGGCTGGTTTCTAGTTTTTTAGTCAAGAGATCATGCCTGAAGAAGGAAAAGTCAAGGTGGAGAAATTTGATGGTAAGAATTTTGGATGGTGGAAGATGCAAATCAAGGATTTGCTTATATAGAAGGAGTTAGATGCTGCACTAGAACGTCCCCCGGAGACTATGACTACTGCGTGGATGAATATTGACAAGAAAGCACAGTCAATGATTCGGCTTACTCTCTCCATGAATGTAGCTTACAACATTCTGGAGCAAACCACAATGTGTGGGATTATGGAAGCTTTATCCGACATGTACGAGAAGCCGTCTCCCGTAAACAAGTGTTTCTAATACGGGAGTTAGTCAACATCAGAATGAAAGAGGGAAGTTATGTTAATGAGCATATTAATTTATTTAAATCACATTTGACTCGTTTGTCTTCTGTGAATTTTAAGATAGATGATGAATTGCAGGCTTGTCTATTGTTATCCTCATTACCTGACAGTTGGTCAGGCACAATCACAGCAATCACAGGGTCAGTTGAGACTCTCAGTTTTGGAAGAGTTTGTGATTTGTTATTGAATGAGAATTCCAGAAGAAGGAATAACGGAGAATCAAGCTCGTTGCTAAGTATTAAAGGAAGAGGGAGAAGTAATAACAGAGGAGGAAACAGGGGTAGGTCGAAGTTAAAACGCAGGAGCAAGTCGAGACCTGGAAAGCCAAGGAAAGACATACTGTGTTGGAACTGTAAGGAGTTTGGGCATTTCAGAAGTCAGTGTTTTGAACCTGCGAGAAAGAAAAGGAAGGTGAATGCTACTACATCCTCAGATTTAGAGGATGTTCTTATTTGCAGTATCGAAAGTTCTGTTGAAGATTGGATTATGGATTCAGGAGCATCTTTCCATGCTACTTTTAGCACGACGAAGATGCAGAATCTGCGAACAGGTAACTTTGGTAAAGTTCGTTTGGCTAATAATCAGAGTCTTGATATTACAGGAATCGGAGACATAGACCTTAAAACTCCATTAGGAACCATTTGGACCTTGAAGAATGTTCGGCTCATTCCTGGTTTGAAGAGGATGCTTATATCCATCGGCCAACTTGATGATCAGGGATATGATGTTCACTTTGGTAGAGGATAATGGAAAGTTGTTAAGGGCAGTATGGTAGTAGCTAGAGGCAAGAAGATCGGTAGTTTGTATATGGCTGAAGCATCAACTGATGGGGTGAATGCGGTATCGAGTGCCCAGAGTCAGACAAAGTTATGGCATCAAAGTCTCGGGCGCATGAGTGAAAAGGGAATGAAGATGCTTGTTTCCAGGGGAAAACTTCCAGAGTTGAAGAAGGTCGAGTCAGAATTTTGTGAACCGTGCATCCTAGGAAAGAAAAAGAAGGTGACTTTTGTGAAGACTGGGAGAGCACTGAATGCTCAGAAATTGGAGCTTATTCACTCAGATGTATACGGACCGACATCAGTAGCTTCACTTGGAGGTTCTCGCTATTTTGTGACGTTCATAGATGATTCAACACGCAAGGTATGGGTTTACTTTCTTAAAAATAAATCTGAAGTTTTCGGTACTTTTAAGAAAAGGAAATCTGCTATTGAACTTGAAACTAATTTGAAGGTGAAATGCTTGAAGTCAGATAACGGTGGTGAATATATTAGCAAGGAGTTTACAGATTATTGTGCTGATAGAGGGATCAAGATGATAAATACAGTTCCAGGAACTCCGCAACAGAATGGAGTTGCAGAGAGGATGAACAGAACATTATGTGAAAGATCCAGAAGTATGAGATTAAATGCAGGGCTCCCAAAGATGTTCTGGGCTGATGCAGTTAACACAGCAGCGCATCTTATCAACCGTGGACCCCTCAGTACCGTTGGGATTCAAGCTTCAACCCTAAAGGTGACAAGTTGGATGCTAAAGCAAAGAAGTATATCTTCATTGGATATGGAGGTGATAAAATGGGCTACAAGCTTTGGGATTCTGAAAGCCGAAAGGTAGTCAGAAGCAAGCATGTTGAGTTCAATGAAGAAGAGTTGTACAAAGACAAAAACTTGGATGAGTCAAAGGTTCAGAAAGAAACAGTTGAGTTTAGTGTTGAGAATCAGAAGAAAGAATCTGTCACAGAGCCCGTAACAGAATCTGAAAATGACACGGAACCTGAGACTAGGGATAGTGAGAATGAAGAGTCAGTGGGAGTTTCTGACAGTGGGAGTTCAGAGTCTGAAGACGAACAGTCTCCACAGCAGCCTGACCAGTCTGATACTTCAGTCAGGAGATCCACCAGAGTTTCAAAAGCACCGGACATGTACAGTCCCAGTCGTGCCGGCCCCTCAGTTAATTATTCTCTTGACAGAAAATGGTGAACCAGAGAGCTACTCTGAAGCAGTCAAGATAAAGGACTCGTTCCAGTGGAACGAGCAATGAAAGAAGAAATGAGTTCACTATACAAGAACAAGACTTGGGTTCTTGTAAAGCTTCCGCCAGACAAGAAAGCTCTTCAGAATAAAAGGGTTTTCAGGGTCAAAGATGAGCATGATGGGTCTAAAACGGTATAAAGCCCGTTTAGTGGTCAAGGGTTTTCAGCAGAAGAAGGGAGTTGATTATGATGAGATCTTCTCTCCTCTGGTTAAGATGACCACCATCAGGTTAATTATGAGTATTGTAGCAGCAAACAATTTGCATCTAGAGCAGTTAGATGTGAAGACCACATTCCTATATGGTGACCTTGATGAAGATATTTACATGGCACAGCCTGAGGGGTTCCAGGTTATTGGAAAAGGGAATTGGGTGTGCAAGTTGAAGAAGATTCTGTATGGTTTGAAACCAGCACCAAGGCAGTGGTACTTGAAGTTTGATAAATTCATGGTGAGAATCGGTTACAAGAGATGTGAAATCCGAGAAGAGAACATTGGGAAGCAGTTAAGTGGGTGCTTCGTTATTTGAAGAGAACATCAAAAATGGGGTTATGTTTCAAAGGGAAGGATTCAGTTCTCAGAGGTTATACAGATGCTGACATGGGTGGCTGTAGAGAGAAATTTAAAAGCATCACAGGTTTTGTTTTCACAGTGGGTGGAACTGCAGTCAGTTGGATGTCTAGGCTCCAGAAAAGGGTGGCTTTGTCCACAACAGAGGCAGAATACATGACTATAGCTGAAGCCGAAGCCAGTAAGGAGCTAGTATGGTTGAAAGCTTTTTTGGAAGAATTAGGGAAGAAGCAGACTGAGTATTTGCTACACTGTGACAATGAAAGTGCAGTGAAACTTGCCAAGAATCCTGTGTATCACAAGAAGACGAAGCACATCGGGATAAGGTATCACTTCGTGAGAGGATTAGTTGTTGATGGCACAATCAACTTGAAGAACACTCAGGTGCTTAGAATCCAGCAGACATGTTTACCAAATGTGTAATGTTGGATAAGCTGAAGTTGTGCGGAGCTTCAACTGGTCTCCATGAATAGTGTTGAGGAGATCGGGGTAACTGGAGGTGCATTGAAGATCAAGGGGAGATCTTATTTATAGAAGTACAGAAGAGATGGTGCAATTCGTGGTCCGAAGACACCAAGTGGGAGATTGTTGGAGATGTTGCCTTCTGCCCACCTATAGGCCCAACCATTTGAAGCCCAGTTTGTTTAACTTGTTGAGCAAGATTAGCAAAGGGTTTAACCCTAATTTGTGCCTATATAATAACATCTTATACCTGTATTTTGCATCACTCAATAAAAAGAATACCCCAGTTGCCCCCGTGGACGTTGGTCAGTTTAGACCGAACCACGTAAATCTTTGTGTTCGTGTGTGCGTGTGTGTTCTACGATCTTATCAATAATTAGGGGTGTAAATGATGCGCAATGGCTCGAGAGCTACTCGGGATCGGATCGGTAAAAAGCTTGAACGTGTCGAGCCTTAACGAGCCCGAGACTGAGCTCGAGCTTGAAACATGACTCGTTTAGTGTATATGTTTAGTTAAAAAAAATTATTTAATTTAATGCATAAACTTTTCCTTTGAAAAAAAACCCTTATCTACTATATATATATATATATATATATATACTAGTTTATAATCCGGGAGCGTATCGGGTTGAAAAATCTAATATGGCGTAATAAAATCTTCAATATATGATTTGCACAAGAAAAACTCAATCAAATACATATGCAAAGGAAAACAACCATTTCGACTATTACCATATCGCCTAACCACCAAATACACTACCATCTCAATTATATTGGTCTGCTATGGATTTCACTCATATATTAGCCACTAAAAATTACACCAAAATACCATGGATGCGATTTGCTTAATTCTAAAATGGTGATTAGAATTATGTACATGTCATCTTGTAATCTAGTAATCAATATATACGTGGGGATTCATACTGCAAGCTTAAAGGCTATTTATCCATTCACATTTAAGCATAAATCAAACTAACAAATCACCTGAGGATGACACATAGCAAGCTTGGTTCTCTCTCGTATCTTTTCCTGAGTTTCTGCAAACATCTTCGTGTTAGAACAACAATAAGTATAACATCAAACCATCAACCATGCAAAACACCAAATCAAACAATCACGTGGACTATGCTTAAACCCTTTATTCCATTTTTCTTCCCCTTTATTCGCCTTACTAATGCTCGTCCTCCTCTTCAACTTCAATCTGATGTAATTAATAAATAAAGACACAAAACACAATATATAAATAATAATTAATAAATAATAAAGATACAAGAAAACATAGGATGCTAACAAAATGACCGTCAACATTCTGATTTTAGATTCAAGAAAACACAAGATGTTAAAAATTGAATTGAACAAAAATAGATAATTACCAAGAACAAATTATTATACATTTTCGCTCGTTTTCGCCCCTATATATAATTATGATCATAACCAACCGTTTTAACTTTATTACTTTTAGTATCTTTTTAACATACAGTTTATGCATATGTAATGATAATGATAATCATAATTCATAACCATCTTAAATCATTTATATTATAATAGAAACTAATAACAAACATATAAATAAACTAAGAAATATTTATATTGTCTAAAGATAAACCAAACCATAACTATTTAAGAAGATTAACTAAAAAAATCAAATAACATAAGTATTATAGCGAGGACCATAGGTGCAACCCTTACTAATAAGCGTTGGTGATCATTGTGAATTCAAGTTTATCCGAAATGCATGTGTCCTGTTATTGTCAGATGTTAGGGGGAAGAGGCACTCATAGTTAGTTTTTTTCATTACACTGATTTAAACCAATTATGCACTGCCACCTCACTTCACTGAAACACTTTTTTTTGGAGGCAGCACTCCACTGATTCTTTTTTTAATTTTTTTTTAATTTAGAGACAAATATAACTTTTTTTTAGAAAAATTCACACGGTTTTAACACCAAACCGTCAGAACGAGTTAATTTCAACCGTCTCCATCCAACACGGTCAAATGTATTTATTTCCATTAATATTAGTGTAATCTAACCGTCAGATTATAAATAAATATACATTCAAAACGGTTGGAATTTTTTTCTATAAAAACCACCATGTGACGGTGGTGAAAACACAACTCAAATCAACACAATATCAATAACAAACCCACCACACAACATAAGCATGACCCGTTGGACAGAGAACGAAGAAATCGCCTTGGTTTTGTGCGTCATAGATGCACAAAACGACCCATCCGTGTAGCGCCAATGCCGCCCATGGTTGGGTTCCAGGGACACACGGTTCTGGGACCGTGTATTGGGTGACTTTAATCAACAGGTCGGCCCAAGTGGTTGCACAATCAAGAGTCTACAAAGAAAATGGGTCGACCTAAACGTCAAGTGTGATCGGTGGACGACATTGTACAAGCGCACAATGAGCCACCACCCGGGCATTGGGAGGAGATTGTGACGCCCGACATATTTGACTTGACATTTATTAACTTATATGTCTACCTTAGCGGGAAACAGTTTATTTACGTACTTAACTGGGTTAGTTGAGTCGGGATTTTCTTACGTATTGTCCAGGGTTCAATGATCTGGAGGATCATTGGTGTCTTTTATGTACACACGAGTCTTGAGTCCCGTTGTTGGTGAATTACATAAAGTAGATTAAGTGTTATGCGTAGATTGATTCTTATGTGGTGGATTATATGCAAATACGAGTTTAAACGGTGTTTAGATGATTATCCATGCTTATATATGTTAAACATAGGTTAGGGTTACATGTTCATGTGTTAGGATGTGTTAAAATGCGTTAAAACGACAAAACTGGAAAATCTGGAAAATGCTCTGCCTGGTTCAACCTTAAGGGGGGTCGAACCTGGCTATCTGTTTGTTAAGAACTTCATTCGACCACTTAATTCCTCATTCGACCTCAAGTAGGGGTCGAACCTACCCAGACTATAAATACCATCCTTAGTCATTTTTCATCATTTCACAAACCCTAAACGCCTCTAAATACTCTCTTTCGACTTTTATCACCGGGGAAAGAGTTTTTGATCTCGTTTTTCATAATCTAACTCTCTAAATCATTACAAGTGAAGATCTAAGGCGTGTTCTTCATCTTAAATCATTTTGAGCAATTTTAATTCGTTTTTATAAAACCCCCAAAGTTCCAGATCTGATGTAAGGTGACTTTTATGAATTATAAACTTTCTAAAACCTTTCTAAGCAAAACCTTATCATAAAACATGAGTTTTCTTATGTATTAACATGTGTTAATGATCCTTCATGTTATGTTATGTGATTGTTTGATGTTTGTATGATATGTGGATAATGCGGAGATGTTCTAGGATGGTTATAACTGATTAGTTTTTATTATCTTAGGTCACAAGTTATTGGATGATGATGTTAGGTCTAATTTGGGGATTATGATGGATTTAAGGATTAATACATGATGTTGTTATGAATGATATGATTAGGGGTTTGATTCACATGATAATCTGAGTATAATGATGTGATTATTAAGTGATTTCATAAAAGTTTCCTAATTGGGTAAAGTTTCCATGCATGATGTGACATCTTCATAATTTTGCCATTTTGGGTAAACATTAAAACGGACTGATTTGGGAGTAAATTTAATAGGGTTTTGTGGGGATATGTTATCCATACTTGACTGCTGTGTTTCATGGTGTTTCGTGATGTTTGCGGATGTTTTTTCATGCGTTTTAGGAAGAATTAAACTGACAGGGTCGAACCTTGAGTTCCTTTGACCAATCGTGGGGTCGAAGGAGAGTCTCCAGGGTCGAATCTGCATTAGTTTGGTCGAACGTGCTTGATTTAGGTCGAATTAACACATGTTAAGGTGGAATGAACATGTGTTAAGGTCAAATGAACTTACTTTAGGTTGCATGGGCTTACATTGGGGTCGAAGGAAACTGAAAGGGGTCGAACCAGGCATTCTGGGGTCGAACCTAACTTATTTCTCTCCTTATTCGACCCAACTACTTCGTATGTGCGATTCTTGATGCAAACTAAGTATGTTATGCTTGAACCTTACTTGTAATCTATGTGTACTTGATTTGTTTGTGTAATGGGTCACCAACGTATGTCGAGTCTGTCTAGTGTGTCTGTTAAACAGTCAAACACGTTTTCAAACTTACTTAGTCATGATCTGGACAATCGGGGACTAGTTAACCTTAGGGTTATTAGTCAAAACTCTTATACAAACTTTATTGATAGATCGCCGGTATTTGGGATTATCAAGGCTTATCTTTATTCTTAATTCAAGAACGCAAACTACGGTGAGTGTCACAGCCCCATTCTTTATTGTTTTCGGAACATTTCTGGGGAGAAACATGCGGTACAAACTTTCTAACTTTTAGACCAACATATTACATTATATCTCATGGATACTTAGTGACTCTTATTTTCATCATTAAAGTCCTCTCATGTCTTAGTGAACCATCAATATGTGGGTACATAGCGGGGAAAGTGTGAATAGATCTATTGGGCCTGGCAAACCCCACTCGGGCCGACTGGAGGTCGGTGGCGGGTGCATATTTTTCCCATATCTTACGGTACCGGGTGATGAACCGGTGACGGGTTTGAGGCATTCTTATTTGTCAGCAGTGGTCCACGACACTATAGTATCATGTAACGATGTCTAGCTAGCATCAGGTATAGATGTAAGGATTGTTGGGTCAGGTTTACTTGTGACAAACTTTTGCAAACTTTATCTCTGTGACTCACCGGCACTTTATGTGTTGTCTAACTTCGCAGGTTTTCTCAGGTCGCTAAGGTAGCAGGGAGTCTTAGGCGCACTGTAGTCGCACTGCGTCTAGTCTTGCATACATAAGCAAACAGGGTTGTGTTTGCATTCATATTTTGACATTGGTTTTGTAAACATTTATTTTAGCTTCCGCTGTCGTTGTCTACTTTACTTTTGAACTTATAAACTGCATGGTTGGTATTTCTACGTAACTTTTAATGCATATAGATGTCGTTTATTGTGACCGTTGACTTGGATCCTGCTATGTCACGCGCCTCGCGGTAAAACCCCGCATGTGGAATTTGAGGGTGTGACAGATTGGTATCAGAGCCAATGGTTATACTGAACTAGGACTACATGTAGAGTCTGGTCTATAGCCGAGTCACACACTAGACGGTCAAACGTTATGAGTCGTTTTAGTGGGAAACTTACTGACTTTATCGGGGTGTCTATATCATCATACTTGTGTGTTACATCATCTATTCTTGCTTGGTCTTGGCCTATTCTTTATCTTATCTTTTTCAGGATTTGAAGACGAATGGATGGACTTATTGATTCTTGGCACGGTGGTGTGGCGCATTGGAGCGACTTTGGCGTATCTTCGAGATTTGTCCAGCATCCGGACATCTTCCTTTCTGCTCCAATGGACACACTATCTTGCACTTGTACTTGGATTAGTACACCTTGGAATGATTTTTTTTATTCGGAATCCTTTTACCCTTGGCATTATGATCGGATGATTCGTGGTTGATACGGATTGGTCGGATCAGGACGGCTCTCTATTATTATCATTAGTTATTGATACTAGTGATGAATCTGAACTTCTTGTTCTCTCTGTATTCCAGAAGATGCCATCTACTCGTGGTACTAGACGACGTGGTGGCGGTGGGGGACGCCGTGGTGGCGACGGTGGTCGCGGTGGCGGTCGTGGTGATGAGCCTGTCACTATGACCCAATCCGAGCTGAACAACATGATCCAGCAACAGGTGTCTGTTGTTCTTGCTGCATTCCAGGCTGCTCAGCAGGGATTTGCCGGTGGTAATTTGATTACTACTACTTCTATTTCTTTATACCATTGTGGTGTGTTCGTTTTGTTTATCTGTGTGTTGATACAGGTAATGCTGTTAATCCTCCTCCTCCTACCTGCTCCTACAAAATGTTTATGGACTGCCAGCCTCATAAATTTAGTGGAATGCGGGTGCAGTGGGTTTACTGAGGTGGCTGGAGAAGGTTGTATCTGCTTTTGCAATGTGTAACTGTCCTGCTGTGGACCATGTGAAGTACGCTTCTGGTACTTTTGAGAATCGTGCTTTGTTATCCCGACTGTTGGGTTGGCTGAGGCCAATGCCATGCCTTGGGATGAGTTTGTGTTTCGTCTGAAGACCGAGTACTGTCCCCGTGACGAGATCAAGAAGCTGGAGCATGAGTTGTGGAATCATACTATGATTGGATCTGAGATTGAGGAGTATGATGTTCGTTATCATGAGTTGGTTCTTATGTGTTTGGATGTTGATACTCCGGACTATAAGAAGATTGAATTCTTTGTTGCTAGGCTTGTACCTGAAATTCGTGGGTTGGTTACCGCGAATGACTGTGCTACTCTTCAAGGTACTATTCGGTTGGCTCACAAGCTGACCAATCAGGAGGTGGAAGAAGGTACTTTGCCACCTAGGGGTTCTGTTGTGAAGGTCCCTGATAGTGGTAGTAAGCATAAGTGGGAGAGATCTATGAAGAACTGTGCCCCATCCCAGCTCCAGCAACAGCAGAAGAAGTCTGAGTCTTCTACCCCTTCGTCTGGGCAGAAGTCTGGTTCTTATCATGGTAGTTACCCGAAGTGTAACAAGTGTAGCTATCATCATAATGGGCCATGCCGCAAACTTTCTACTTGTCATCGGTGTGGGAAGCCGCGGGACATGAGGTTCAGACTTGTCGTGTCCGTTTGAGCGACAAAGCTGCCCCCAATGCTACTAACCAGGCGAACCAGGGTTGTTACAACTGTGGTCAGACTGGTCACTTTAAGCGGGATTGTCCCAATCTGAAGTAGGGTGATGCAGGGAAGAACGGTGGTGGTAACAGGAACAACGGAGGTGGCGGCGGAAACGCACGTGTCTTCGACATAGGATCGGGGGAAGCCCGGCAGGACCCAGACATTGTTACCGGTACGTTCCTTCTTAATGATCGCTATGCTTCTGTTTTGTTTGATTCTGGTGCCGACAGGAGCTTTGTATCGGTAGGATTTAGTCAGTTGCTAGACATAGTACCTACACCCTTAAAGGCTAAATACTTGATAGAATTGGCTGATGGTAAGAACATTGAAGCGACACATATTCTTCGAGAGTGTCGTTTGGAACTTTCGGGTTTGTCTTTCCCTATTGAACTTAAGCCGGTATCCTTGGGTAGTTTTGATGTCGTTGTGGGCCTAAATTGGTTGTCTTTGTATCGTGCGGAGATCGTTTGTTTCGATAAGGTGATCCGTATCCCTCTCCCTGATGGAGAGATTCTTTCGGTGCATGGTGAGAAGAGCGGTGCTCCTTTGAGTATCATTTCTTGTATGAAGGCCTACAAGTATCTTCGGAAGGGTTATTCGGCCATTCTGGCACTTGTTTCTGTTTCTTCTGATGGTGAGAAGAAGATCGAGGATATCCCCGTGGTTCGTGACTTTCTTGATGTATTTCCTTACGACTTACCTGGTCTTCCTCCTCATCGTCAGGTTGAGTTTGGTATTGATCTTGCACCTGGTGCAGCCCCTATTGCTCGAGCCCCATATCGTCTTGCACCGCCTGAGATATTAGATTTGTTTAACCAGTTACAGGAACTCTTGGAAAAGGGTTTCATCCGGTCTAGTTCTTCCCCGTAGGGAGCCCCTATTCTGTTCGTGAAGAAGAAAGACGGGAGCCTTCGCATGTGTATAGATTATCGTGAGTTGAACAAGGTGACCATCAAGAATCGTTATCCTCTTCCTCGTATTAATGATCTCTTTGACCAGCTTCAGGGTTCTAGCTATTATTCAAAGATCGACTTGAGGTCCGGTTATCATCAGTTGCGTATGTAGGAAGCCGATGTTCCGAAGACTGCTTTTCGTACTCGTTATGGCCACTTTTAGTTCTTGTTCATGCCCTTTGGTCTGACCAAGGCACCAACAGTTTTCATGGACTTGATGAACGTGTCTGTAAACCTTATCTTGATAAATTCGCCATTGTCTTTATTGATGACATCCTGATCTACTCCAAGAGCAAGGTGGACCATGAGGAACACTTGCGACTTGTCTTGGAACTCTTGAGGCGAGAACAACTATATGCTTAGTTCTCGAAGTGTGACTTTTGGTTACGCAAAGTTCAGTTCCTAGGTCATGTGGTGAATGAACTGGGAATTCATGTCGATCCGGCTAAGATCGAAGCTATTAAAGACTGGGAAGCACCAAAGACACCATCCGAGGTGCGGAAATTCCTAGGTCTTACGGGTTAATATCGTCGTTTCATTAAGGGATTTTAGAAGATCGCTCAATGACGTGTGCGTAACTATACATATTTTACAATGGATTTTAACACACGTTTTGCTTTAATATTTATAAAAATGGTTTAGACCTTAATATTAAAACACACACAATAAGGCAAGTGTACCCTGTCATATATGTAGTAACGTACAGATAAGAACCAGATATCGATCCATGGACGCGCGCGGAGCAATTGTACTAAAACTCTGTCCCCGATTTACCAGTAGGAAAAGATAAGTTTGAGTTTTGTTTAAGACTAAATTAATTCTAAAATATGTAAATAACTTAACTACGACTCCAAAATAGAAAATATAACTATATAAGCTGTAATACGCCAATCCTAGCATGTCATCTATATAAGAAATAAAGGCGTGATCAACATTCCCATTTTCCGACAGTTAGTGTCCCTTTCGGGCATCCTAACATGACAACTATATGGAAAGCTAACGCGAATACACACGTTAGCCACCTCAAGTCGTTTATTAGCGCGCAGCTGATATGATCTCATGAGAATCTTTAAAGAAGGGTTAGTATCACCTTTCGGGAGTCCTCAACCGCACTAGCAAAGGAAAGCAATATCGAATACACAATACGACCACCGAGACTAGCATAAAGTAGAGCATTTCACAACCTATTCCATTTTACTAACTTTGAACACAAATCTACTAAGATCGCTATTTCTACCAAAATAACTAGCAAAGATCATTAACCGCGTCAAAGATTAGTAACAACACCATTAAGCTTTTTAAACTCTTTTACGTGCCGGTAAACATTAACCGTGTCAAAGATTAATAACAACACCATTAAGCTTTTTAAACTCTTTTACGTGCCGGTAAACATTTATAATCATTATCCGAGTGACTTTAACCAAACCAATACCCGGTTACAGTTTCATGGTGTAAACTTTATTAACAAGTTAACTAGTTTACTACCGGACGATTAAACGGACGGTTTTCTCAACAAGTAATCCGCCTAACACATTCGATAATCATCAAAGTCATCCGAACACAACTACAAATCTATCAACAACGAAACAAGGTTGCATTATGATCATCAAGATTCAAACATGAAAAACGCCAAATTTATACAAAACTTGATTTCACGCAAATGATTGTTTTAACTACTAACTACTACTAATGTTCTTGCCCGTAGGCGTACGATTAACTAAAATAACATCAATGTAGCAAACAAAATCAGATTTGGATCTAAGAAAGCTTAAAGGATCAAACCATAAGATTGCTAAAGAGATGGATTGGATGATGAAGGATGGAACGGATGGATTCCCGAGCTTGTTCCACGCCTATGCAGCACTTCGTTAGCCCTGAAAATCGCCAGAAATCGTCCCCCAAAGATCCAATATTTGATCAGTGGGCTGAATGGGGGTTTTATAGAAGAACAGGGCCTTCGAGCGGCCGCTCGAAGCCTGTGAGCGGCCGCTCACTTTACAGCCAAGTGGACCAGTTGCTCGATTGCTGACGTAGGCCTTCTAGAATGTTTCTGAAAATATCAGGATGAGCGAGCGGCCGCTCGGAGAGAGTGAGCGGCCGCTCAATGAGAACAGCACGACAGCGCGATCTTTAAAATTGCATATAAAATCGTAGAAAAATCGTTAGGAGGTGTTCTTTATATGCCTGGAAAGCTCTCGGAGCGTAGAACAATTCCTATTTGAAAGTCGAAGTCGGATCTTGGGTTTTAGAAGGGGTAAAAATGATCCGAACAACTGCTGCACAAAAGTTCTCCTGATAAAGGGCCGAAATCCTTGTTTTTCTTCGGGTTTGCTTCCGGGACATCGTTTAAGACCTGTAATCATAAAGATACCAAATAAGTACCAATTCCTGTGTATAAGGTCAAAAACGTCTGAAAACGGGAGTTAAACGGGGACTTTTATATGTGTAAATTAACGTATATCAAACCTCCCCACACTTGAACTTTGCTTGTCCTCAAGCAAACACTTAAACAGAAAATAAACGAAAAACTCGCCAAGTGGCAACAAAGGCAAAATATAGCCTGTACAGATGATAATAGACAAGCCAACAAAGATATATAAACAGGTGATAAGATAACTAAAAAGCAACGACTCACTTCCGATCTACAAGCACGCTAACCCGTACACGACTCACAATGTTCACACACACTCGGTTTTATTTATGATACATACGTGTAATGTGTATGTGTAAATCGCTCCATTGCCAAGACAATGAATCGTGCAATATCATAAGCTTGTCAAAAAATCTAGTCTTCACCAACTAACGTGTGAAAAAGCACAAATCAAGAGGTCTTTTACGGGTTGTAATGTTAGGCAAAGGTAAGGGTGCGGAATGGATATTTAAAGTGACAAATCGGCTAAAACCCGGCGGTTATGTCTAAATAATATCAACTAATACAACTGTACAAAACAAACGCGAATATAGGCGATTTTTATTTTCAATCGAGCTAACTTATAATTCTTAACTTTAAAGCTCTAAAAACTGCTCGCATACTGCTAATGCACCCTATTTTAGGGTGTTCTATTTTTCTGGATTTTTTTTTTTTACATATATATATATCTATGATATATATAATGAACTGAAACTGATTATATAATCAACAAACGGGTTCTAAATATATAAACCCGAACACGAACTATTTACAACGCATAAACTAGTAGAACAATAACCTAAACCGAGTTTTAACACAAAAGGTTTAAAAGAAAAAGGTTATTTGGTTTAGTGGAGAAATGGTGTGGTAAATAAGAAAAAACACGGGATTAGGTTCAACATGGTTAACTAGTGGATAATATATTGGTGCGGGAAACAGATAGAACGAAAAGAAAAGGCTAAATCAAAAGGGTATCCTAAATGCCTCAATCATGTTCGTACAATCTCACACGTATCTGGTCTAAACAAGTATACTAGTGACAAGTTCTAAACTGCACAAAACATCCGGCTCACTCGCAAGCATGTCAAAGAAATGTAATCTATTCTAAGGCTCAAACGCTCACGTAACCGGAAGGAAATGGGTGCAAGTGTACGAATATAACACGCTCGTATCTCATCTGTTTGTCGCGCCTCGAGTTGTCTTTATCAAAATTTAGTTAGGCTTGATGTTTATATGAGAATATATACATATATGTACTTTTTAAAGGTTTTTTTTTTTTTTTTTTTTTACACACACACACATATATATATATATATATATATATATATATATATATATATACAAGAGGACAAACACGATTATAATCCCTCCCCACACTTGAACTTCACATTGTCCCCAATGTGACAATAGAAAGCGTTTATTAATTAGCTATCTATAGTGGGAAAAAGGAGAATAATACTCCCCTGGTATCGAAGAAACTCCCGGGTAAATGGACGGCATGAGCCCCGATAACGGTGCTCGCCAGTTCCCTGCAACATGAACATTCTTGACAAAACAAACTCATCAAATACACCCATTCATAGTCACGCTTATTCAAACAAACCAAAAATTACTGAAACTTAAAATGCGAAAAAGTAAATAGTTCAAGTACCAAAAACAAAATAAATCCATGGGTGCTTGCACCCATATACAGTACCAACAGGAATATCATAAACAAAATAGTACCATCTTACCAGCAATTCTTCAATCCTCATCATCATGGCGAGTCCCTGATGATCCCGCTGCATCACCACCTCGCCTCCGCTTGTCCCCCGGATGTCCCCTCTGTGGGGGATTCCCAAAATGGTTTGGGAAACAAGCATGAAATTCAGAGACAAGGTAGTCTAGGGTCGCCCCTTGATGCTGTAGGGACTCGCCATGCTGGTATAAAGTGTCGCGCGTTTCTGTTCTGAACGCGCCAACCTCATCATAGAAGTCCTGAGGATGCTGGTAGTAATACTGGTGCTGGTGAGGCAGTAGAGGCTCCTGCGGGTGTGGCTGCTGCTGCTGCTCATGTGGCAGCTGTACTGGTGACTGCTGCTGCTGTGGTGGCTGCTGCTGCTGTGGTGGCTGCTGCTGCTGTGGTGGTGGAAGTGGGTCCCAGATCACATTATTGTGCCCTTTTAACCGGCACCTCCCATCTTCATACTCATGGAGGATCCCCATGTGTCTGAGTGTATCTAGGTCGACATAGGATCCTCCTCTAACCCGAGTAAGGGTGTTCCTTGCTGCCTTAAGGACACCCATTGATCTAGCAAGCGCCGTCACATATTCTCCACCATAGATCATACTGCCCGGTTTCCCCCCTGCTGCTGTAGTAAGAAAATAAGCTAGTAATGCAGCTAAGTTAACCGGTTGGTCACTTACCAGGGCGTACAAGAATAATAAATCTGGAGTGGGGCAATTGGTGGAACTTTCTTTCTTTGCAGCCACCGTTCCACAGAGAACCTTTTGAAATACACGAAGCAATGGGTCAATAATCTTAGTCGCTTTTGACCCTTGGGGGTTGTATTCTTGAAGCCCCGTCAGTTGAGCCCAAAAATTGTTTCGCAATTGGTTGTCGTCGGGGAAGCCATACATAGCTTCATTGAAGCTATCATCGTAGATCTCTTCCTCGGTATAAATCCCTAAGTGGTGACCCAGCTCCGCGACTGAAATGTCGCGCCAGATGCCACCAAGGCGAAACTGCAACCCATGTATCCCATTTGCTTGAAAATTCCGTTCTAAATGCTTTCTTGGCCTTCGATAGGTCAAGGTGGAGAAGAATTCAAGAGTTATCTCCATGAAGACCGGTTCGTTTATTGAAAGCAGGTTCTCTAGTGGTTGGTCCATCCATTCCCTTAGCCGCTCCTCTTGATTTACCTCAGCTAGAGTATCCCAACAAAGCCTACGCGAAGTGGCAATCATATCCCTTCGCGCATTTAGCTCTTCAAACTTCTCTAGACACCCGCGTTCTTTCGGGTTTGACGGGTCAAATCTCAAAAAGCGGTGCACCATCTGCATCAAAATGCTTAAATATGTCAGTTTTAATCAAAGGAATAGGACCCGGACCCAAAACACGACAAACAAAAAACAAAAATTCATCACAGAAGCATTGAGCGGCCGCTCAATGGCATGGAGCGGCCGCTCACAGGACTCTGCGCACCAAAATTTATTTTGCAGCCCCGTTTTTCGATCCTGTGCACTGGCGTTTTCCCGGTTTTCAGTGTTTTAGCCAAATGCACTCCAAAAGCGGCCATTCAAGCACTTGATTTTTGAAAAATTATTAACTTTGGTGCTTGAATGGCCGAACTTGCGCAATTATGAAGTTTTAAAGTGAATTTGGGATTTTAACACCTACGCGCCCTTCACTTTGAAAATCACCTTAACTTTAAGTTATTTAGCGCAAGGTGTTTAAAGCCCAAATATTTATGGCATAATCATCGAATTTGGGGCGCGTTTGTTTAGTTATGAAGAACGCCCCAAAACTCATGAATATCCCACTCTAAACTACAATCTAATAACTAGAATCCTTAAAATTTGGGGATTTGTTAAACATTATGAAGAATCCCCAAAAATTAAGAAAACAATACAATTACATGACCTAAACATGATGAATTTTGGGGATGGATTGAACAATTTATGAAAGGTCCCCAAAATTCAACAACAATCCTAACTACATTAAGATATATACAAGCATACAACCCAAAAATCAAATTAAACTACAAACATTCAATAGTATATTTAAATATAAGGCTAAGAAAATTGACCCAAATCTTAAAAAATTTTCGGAATGTATTTAATCATGATGAAGAAAACCTCAAAAACTCAAAGATTTGGACAACACTATACTCTAAACTATACTAACCAAGCATACAATCCATCAATGAACATTTAGGGTTTATTAAACATTATGAGAGGACCCTAAAATCATGAAAACATTGCAGAAATTTAAACTAATCTACACTAGAACAAGAGAAAATGCAAGAAAAGTAGTGATTCATACCTTTTTCTTGAAGATTTGAAATGGGATTGAAGGGTTTGTATGTGGGTGTTTGTTGAGAGCAAAAAGTTGAAGAATTGGGTCAAAATCAGTATGAGCGGCCGCTTAATGTATTTAGGGTTGGTCTTTTTGAGTTTTAAGTGTGAAATACCAAATTTAACCTTGAAAAACATGTGCAGTAAGCATCGAGCGGTCGCTCGATCCCACTGAGCGGCCGCTCGCTCATTTTTTTTTTTTTTTTTTTGGGTACAGACCTGGGCGTTTGGAGCGGGCCGCTCGGAGCCTCCGAGCGGCCGCTCAATGTGTCTGCGCGTGCAATTTTTCTGCAGTTTTTCACCAAACGACGCCTGTACTTGTCCGTTTTGACCCAAACAACCAACATACCTGTTTTAAGACGCTTCTTAGTACTTTACCTCTGTTGTGAAGCGACTTTCTACATCTTCATAAGGCGCGAATCGAACCTGCAAAGACTAAAAACAAACTACAAAGAACAAGTTAAAATTAAAAATAAGTTAACTACAAAACTATTCTAAGTTATGAACCTATATACAATTTGGCGCGCCCATACACGCCGTGCTATATTTATTAACGAGTCGCTAGCTAGACTCACTTCCCCACACTTTATGAGGCGTGTGGGGCGTAGAGATCGATTTCATCTACGGTTTGGTCAACCGGTCCTTCAACATAGACTTTTAGGCGATGACCGTTGACTTTGAAAGTCAAACCCACAGAATCTGCGATTGCGACAGCACCGTATGGATATATTTCCTTAACAGTGTACGGTCCTGTCCAGCGGGATTTCAACTTTCCAGGAAAGAGGCGCAGGCGAGAATTATAAAGCAAAACTAAATCGCCTACCTGAAAATCTTTCTGGCTTTTCAGGCGACTGTCGTGCAGTCTCTTTGTGCGCTCTTTATATAATATCGAGCTCTCATAGGCCTGCTGCCTAAGCTCCTCCAGCTCGTGAATCTGTAAGAAACGGGTCTCACCGCCGGTCTTAAGATCCAAATTCGCCGTTTTAAGAGCCCAGAATGCCCTATGTTCCAACTCGACAGGGAGATGACACGCCTTGCCATAGACTAGCCGAAAGGGAGTCGTCCCAATAGGCGTCTTGTAGGTAGTTCGAAAGGCCCACAACGCGTCATCAAGCTTGTCAGCCCAATCCTTGCGGTTTTGATTAACCGATCGCTCAAGGATCCGCTTCAATCCACGGTTCGTGACCTCCACCTGTCCACTTGTCTGTGGATGATACGGGGTGGATAACCTGTGCTGGACGCCATAACGTGCTAACGCGCGATCAAGCTGCGCATTGCAGAAATGCGTGCCACGGTCACTAATTAGTGCCTTCGGGGCACCAAACCGCGAGAACAAGCCTCTAACAAACCTCACTACTACTCGGGCATCATTTGTGGGTAAGGCTTGCGCCTCCACCCACTTTGACACATAGTCAACCGCCACGAGTATGTATTTATTACCCCGTGAGGAGGGGAATGGTCCCATGAAGTCTATGCCCCAAATGTCAAAGACCTCACAGACTTGGATGGGATTTTGCGGCATTTGGTCGCGTGCTGATATGTTCGTCGCCCTCTGGCACGAATCACATGCACCGACCAGTATCTGAGCGTCACGGAAAAGTGTGGGCCAATAAAACCCGGAGTCTAACACTTTTTTGGCAGTGTAATTCGCTCCGTGGTGACCTCCGGCAGGCCCCTCGTGACAGTCGCGCAAGATCTGCGCCGCCTCAACCCCGAACACGCAACGGCGAATCAGCTGATCCGCCCCGACCCGGAACAAAAATGGGTCATCCCAGAAGTAATGCTTTAGGTCCGCGAAGAACTTCCTCTTCTGCTGGTGCGACAATCCTTTGATGAGGATCCCGCACGCGAGGTAGTTCGCAAAATCCGCGAACCATGGTGATACATCTTCCACCGACTCGACGCTCATCAAGAACTCGTGGGGAAAGTTGTCATTAATGGTATCCCACGCGCAGTTCTCGGCATCATCATGCTCGAGCCTGGACAGATGATCAGCAGCGACATTCAGGGCACCCTTCTTGTCCTGAATCTCTATACCGAACTCCTGCAGCAACAGGATCCACCTAATCAGGCGCGGTTTCGCGTCCTGTTTGCTGAAAAGGTATCGGATCGCTGCATGGTCCGTATAGACAATGGTCTTCGACAGCACCAGATATGATCTAAACTTGTCGAATGCAAATACTACAGCAAGAAGCTCTTTTTCAGTCGTGGTGTAATGCTCCTGAGCATCATGTAGAGTCTTACTCGCGTAGTAGATCGGGTGGAAGTGCTTGTCCTTCCGCTGTCCCAAGACCGCCCCTATCGCGAAGTCACTCGCGTCGCACATAATCTCGAATGGCAGCTCCCAGTCGGGTGCTACCAATATAGGGGCCTCAACAAGCAAACGCTTCAGAAGGCCAAATGCCTTCACACACTCTGCACCAAACACAAACGGTGCATCCTTTTCCAACAAACGGGTCATCGGCCGGGCGATCTTTGAAAAGTCTTTGATAAATCGCCTGTAAAATCCCGCATGACCCAAAAAGCTGCGGATCGCTCTGACAGAGGAGGGTGGAGGGAGCCTAGAAATGATATCTACTTTGGCAGGATCAACCTCCAACCCACTTTGGGAGACCTTATGCCCCAGGACTATTCCTTCCTTCACCATGAAGTGGCATTTTTCCCAGTTTAGCACAAGACTGGTCTCCTCACACCTCTGAAGCATCCGCTCCAGGTTCCCCAGACATTGATCGAACGAACTCCCAAAAACGGAAAAATCATCCATGAACACCTCCATGGAGTCCTCGATCATGTCATGAAAAATGGCAACCATGCAACGCTGGAAGGTCGCCGGCGCATTGCACAGCCCAAATGGCATACGCCTGTAGGCGAATGTGCCAAAAGGGCATGTGAAGGTCGTCTTATCCTGGTCCACAGGATCGATAGGGATCTGAAAGTATCCAGAGAAACCATCAAGGAAACAGTAATACAACTTCCCCGACAGTCGTTCCAACATCTGATCGATGAATGGAAGCGGGAAGTGATCCTTGCGGGTGGCGTCATTGAGCTTGCGATAGTCAATGCAAACTCTCCACCCCGTGACGGTCCTCGTAGGAATTAATTCATTCCTATCATTTGTGACCACCGTCATGCCACCCTTCTTGGGCACGACGTGCACAGGACTAACCCAAACAGAATCCGAGATGGGATATATCAATCCAGCATCAAGCAGTTTAATCACCTCGGATTTAACAACATCTTGCATGTTCGGGTTCAGACGCCTCTAGTGCTGCGCACAAGGCTTGTAGACATCCTCCATCAAGATTTTATGAGTACAGAAAGAGGGATTAATCCCCTTGATGTCTACGATCTTCCAGGCAATTGCCCGTTTATGAAGTTTTAAAACCCTCGACAACTCGCTCTTTTCTTCCACAGTCAATGAAGACGATATGATCACCGGTAGACGCCCCTCCTCATCCAGAAATGCATACTCGAGATGCGGCGGGAGCTCCTTCAGCTCTAGAGACGGTGGATCCTCAACAGACGGCTTCGCCTTCTCCTCTTCCTCTCGCTCAATTTCCACAAAACGCTCCGGACTTTGGGAACCATCATCACCGATCTGATAGACCGGCTGCTCATCTATATGGCCCTCCTGCATAATGCCATCTAGGCTCCCACACAACAGATGTGTGTCCGAAACATCTCTCTCCCAAGCACCTCTGACATGAGTGCTGACACACCGGTCTACTATATCAAGATAGTATAGTGTATCGTCTTGGCTCTCAGGATGGCACATCGACCTCTGAATGTCAAAAGTCACGTGCTCATCATTGACTCGGAGTGTGATCTGGCCCGCAGCCACGTCAACAATCGTCCTTGCCGTGTTAAGGAAAGGACGTCCGAGAATCAAAGGGACTTTAGAGTCCTCATCCATATCTAGGATGACAAAGTCCACAGGGAAAACGAATTTGTCAATCTTGACAAGCATATTTTCTACAAACCCCCGTGGATACTTGATCGAACGATCAGCGAGGCGAATACTCATCCTGGTGGGTGAAGGTTCACCCAGATCCAACTTCTCGAAAACCTTATAAGGCATAAGGTTTATGCTGGCCCCCAAGTCTGCGAGTGCATTACTGACAGTCATATCACCTATCAGACAAGGGATGGTAAAGCTACCAGGATCGCCCATTTTCATGGGCAGTCTATTCTGCAGAATTGCAGAGCAGTTCTCGTTCAACAGAACGCAGGACAGGTCCTCAAGTTTTTGTTTATTTGTGAGGATGTCCTTCAAGAATTTGGCATACTTAGGCATCTGTGCTAAGGCCTCAACAAACGGGATGTTTATATGTAGCTGCTTGAACAGCTCGAGAAATTTCCCGTATTGCGCCTCGTCTTTCTGCTTCCTAAGTCTACCAGGATATGGAACAGGAGGAGTGTAGTCAGTGACTGGCTTCGGTAGCTGTGCTGTACTTGCTGGGACTCGCCTAGCGTGCACCTCGTCCGAAGACTCAGTCTGGACCGTCTCAGTGATCGGTGGTGAGCCCGATGTGTCAGGTCCCGTGGTTTTACCACTCCTCGTCGTTATGGAATTCACATGCCCTCTTGGGTTCGGCTCAGTGTTGCCTGGAAGACCACCCTGCTGTCTCTCAGACATCATCTTTGCCATCTGGCCAACCTGGTTCTCTATGGCCTGCATCGACGCCTTTTGGCCCCTCATCTCTCCCTCATAATTCGTGAAGCGCTCCTCATGCTACTGGTAGCGCTGCTCAGCGATCTGATTTGTATTAGAGGTGTTGGTAAGGAGCTGAGACATCATTTCCTCCAGCTTAGACATACCATGAGGGGCGTGCTGCTGGGAGCTGCTCCCGGCGCCCTGGTTCTGGTATTGGTTCGGTCTCTGCTGGGACGATTGACCACGAGCCTGGTATGGCTGTTGGTTGGACTGGTAGGACTGTTGGTTGGACTGGTAAGGCTGTTGGGACTGGTAGGACTGTTGCGGTGTGGCGGCTCTCTGCTGGAATCCGAGAGGGTTCTGATTGGAAGTACCAGATCTCCACCCGAAGTTCGGGTGATTTCTCCAACCCGGATTATAAGTGTTGTTGTAAGGGTTATTCTGGGGTCTCGTTTGATTACCCATGTAATCCACTTCCTCGTGGCCTGTATACATCACCCCCTGAGCACACGAGCCAGGCTCGTGAGATACCCCGCACTCCACACACAAACAATTGGACTGCGCTACGTGTTGCTGAGAGTTATCGAATCTCGTAGCCAGAGCCGCTATCTGTGCCGAAATCGCCGTATAGTTATCCACGGCATGCACACCAGCCTTGGCAGATGAAGACCTAGATCTATCATTCTGCCGGGATTTAGATTTTAGGGACGCCTTCTCAATAATGCTCCACGCTTCCCTAGGAGACTTTGTTCCGATGTCTCCCCCTGCGTATACATCAAGGCGTTCCTGAGACGCATACCCGAGTCCCTGATAAAAAGTTTGCACCAAATGCCTTTTCGAAAGCTCATGGTGCGGGCAACTCAAGAGTAGGTCTTTAAACCTTTCCCAGGCTGTGTATAATGATTCATCGTCATCCTGACGAAATGTCATGATGCGATTCCTCAGTTTTTGTGTCTTTTCAGGAGGAAAATACTGCTGCATGAATTGTTGTGACAACTCTGCCCAAGTCGTGATCGACCCTGCGGGTTGTGACAGAAGCCAAGTCCGGGCTTTGTCCTGCAGTGAGAATGGGAAGAGTCGGAGACGGATAGCATCATCGGAGATGCCCGTCATCTTAAAGGTGGCTAAAACCTCTAAGAATGCAGCAATATGTCGGCCTGGATCCTCGTGCTCCAGTCCACCGAATTGCACCGAGTTTTGTATCATATTCACGATACTAGATTTGATCTCGAAATGGTCCGCCAAAATAGCCGGACGGACAATACTCGGCGCGAGTCCATCTCCTCCTGGACGACCACTATCATTCAGCGGAATGTCGTCATCCGCCATGATAATGTCGCTGTGGGCGTCCGACCCGTTGTCGTCGGCCAGATCGTGCCTAGCCTCCTCAATTGGGACCTCAACAATAGGAGCAGCAATAAGAATATCAGAAACAAGACGCAATTTATGAAGTCTAATCCGCTCGCTTCTCCTCAGGCGCCTTAGCTCCTCGTCAGAAAGATCACCAGAAGACCCAGGGTTTGTGGAACATCAACCTGCATGTAAGAATGATACAGTTGCAACAGGCGAATATATGACAAACCCAAAAAGGCGATAAAAGACAGAAAAATAAATAAATGAAATAAAGAATCAATAAATTCATGCAATAATAACGGAAAGCAAATACATTCAAGAAAATCAAATATAAACAAATAGAATCAATAAAATGAACAGAAATAAGCAGACTAAGCCTAAAACTATACAAAGAATGAAATCAATAATTAGTCCAAATACGAACAAATAAATCTAATTAATCAAATAACGAACAAATCAAATTCATAGACAAACCAATTAATCCAATATTCAATAAATTAAATCCATCAACTTCCTAATGAACGAAAAATCAAATCAAACAATTCTATAAGCAGATAAATGAACGAATCTATATGCAACCTATAAACCAATCTAAAATTAATCCAATATATCAACAGACAGATAAATCTAATAAAAATAATCATATATGCAAATCAATGAATGAAATAACGAATTAACGAAGTATAAACAAGTATTCACAAGCATGTACACTGGTAAAAAGTTGACTCGGTTCGTTCCTAAAGCTCGTCGCGTCCCCGGCAACGGCGCCAAAAACTTGACGTGTGCGTAACTATACATATTTTACAATGGATTTTAACACACGTTTTGCTTTAATATTTATAAAAATGGTTTAGACCTTAATATTAAAACACACACAATAAGGCAAGTGTACCCTGTCATATATGTAGTAATGTACAGATAAGAACCAGATATCGATCCATGGACGCGCGCGGAGCAATTGTACTAAAACTCTGTCCCCGATTTACCAGTAGGAAAAGATAAGTTTGAGTTTTGTTTAAGACTAAATTAATTCTAAAATATGTAAATAACTTAACTACGACTCCAAAATAGAAAATATAACTATATAAGCTATAATACGCCAATCCTAGCATGTCATCTATATAAGAAATAAAGGCGTGATCAACATTCCCATTTTCCGACAGTTAGTGTCCCTTTCGGGCATCCTAACATGACAACTATATGGAAAGCTAACGCGAATACACACGTTAGCCACCTCAAGTCGTTTATTAGCGCGCAGCTGATATGATCTCATGAGAATCTTTAAAGAAGGGTTAGTATCACCTTTCGGGAGTCCTCAACCGCACTAGCAAAGGAAAGCAATATCGAATACACAATACGACCACCGAGACTAGCATAAAGTAGAGCATTTCACAACCTATTCCATTTTACTAACTTTGAACACAAATCTACTAAGATCGCTATTTCTACCAAAATAACTAGCAAAGATCATTAACCGCGTCAAAGATTAGTAACAACACCATTAAGCTTTTTAAACTCTTTTACGTGCCGGTAAACATTAACCGTGTCAAAGATTAATAACAACACCATTAAGCTTTTTAAACTCTTTTACGTGCCGGTAAACATTTATAATCATTATCCGAGTGACTTTAACCAAACCAATACCCGGTTACAGTTTCATGGTGTAAACTTTATTAACAAGTTAACTAGTTTACTACCGGACGATTAAACGGACGGTTTTCTCAACAAGTAATCCGCCTAACACATTCGATAATCATCAAAGTCATCCGAACACAACTACAAATCTATCAACAACGAAACAAGGTTGCATTATGATCATCAAGATTCAAACATGAAAAACGCCAAATTTATACAAAACTTGATTTCACGCAAATGATTGTTTTAACTACTAACTACTACTAATGTTCTTGCCCGTAGGCGTACGATTAACTAAAATAACATCAATGTAGCAAACAAAATCAGATCTGGATCTAAGAAAGCTTAAAGGATCAAACCATAAGATTGCTAAAGAGATGGATTGGATGATGAAGGATGGAACGGATGGATTCCCGAGCTTGTTCCACGCCTATGCAGCACTTCGTTAGCCCTGAAAATCGCCAGAAATCGCCCCCCAAAGATCCAATATTTGATCAGTGGGCTGAATGGGGGTTTTATAGAAGAACGGGGCCTTCGAGCGGCCGCTCGAAGCCTGTGAGCGGCCGCTCACTTTACAGCCAAGTGGACCAGTTGCTCGATTGCTGACGTAGGCCTTCTAGAATGTTTCTGAAAATATCAGGATGAGCGAGCGGCCACTCGGAGAGAGTGAGCAGCCGCTCAATGAGAACAGCACGACAGCGCGATCTTTAAAATTGCATATAAAATCGTAGAAAAATCGTTAGGAGGTGTTCTTTATATGCCTGGAAAGCTCTCGGAGCGTAGAACAATTCCTATTTGAAAGTCGAAGTCGGATCTTGGGTTTTAGAAGGGGTAAAAATGATCCGAACAACTGCTGCGCAAAAGTTCTCCTGATAAAGGGCCGAAATCCTTGTTTTTCTTCGGGTTTGCTTCCGGGACATCGTTTAAGACCTGTAATCATAAAGATACCAAATAAGTACCAATTCCTGTGTATAAGGTCAAAAACGTCTGAAAACGGGAGTTAAACGGGGACTTTTATATGTGTAAATTAACGTATATCACTCAACCCCTCACTACTCTTACCTAGAAGGACCGAAAGATTGGCCATTAGATCATCTTAATCAATGGTTTGGATTAATTGTGTGGCATTTTGGTAATTAGTGTTATATTACTAATAATAAATTAAATGGTTGAGGGGTATTTAGGTAATTTAGGCACCCACATTAATATCAAAAATTTGATAATTGTATGAATCCCCCATATCTCTCTCATAATTGACAAACAAACACCCATTATTTTCAGCATCCCTCTCTCTCCTTCCCTCCCTCCCAACCAAGAATCCATAGTTTCAAGAATGAGAACTAAACTAGGTTATGCTTCAATTTTGGAAAGAAAAATATAAAACAGAGTAAGTATTATTATTTTGGAGCAGGATGAAGGGAATAATAATAATAATAATAATAATAATAATAACAATAACAATAACAATAATAATAATAATAATAATAATAATAATAATAATAATAATAATGGAGGGATGTTTGTGAAAGTAATGACAGATGAACAAATGGAAGTTCTTAGGAAACATATTGCGATTTATGCAACAATTTGTGAATAGCTTGTTGATTTGCATAAATGTTTATTTATCACCATCTTCTCCAAAGAATCCTAATCATCAAGAATGTTTATTTATGTTCAAAGGATTATTGTGGTTTAGTGTTTTTTTGAAATTAAAACACATTTTGGTTGTATGCGTAGTTGTTCGTGGTGTTTTAAAGTCATAACACTAGGTTGTTTTGTTGTTGGATGGTTTGAGTATAAAACACTTTGGATGGTTTGAGTATAAAACACACTATGGATGGTTTTGAATATAAAACACATTTTGTATTGTTTGAGTATAAAACACAATTCGGGTGGTTTGAATATAAAACACATTCAGTAGATGATTTTTGAGATATATGTGTACGAAAATACAGATTGTGTTTGAATATAAAACATGTATCGATAAAACACAATGGAAGGTTTTAGTGTAGTTAACATGAATTTAAAACACATATTTACGATTTTGTTAAAACATAGTAAGTTCAGATGAGTAGATAACATATATTTAAAACACACTAAAAATATAATGACAATTTTGTGTGTTTTTTTTTAGAGTTTGTATGCGTACATGGTTGAAGCAGACTCGAAATCGTGAACAGAAGAATAAGATTCGTATATACACATATTGATCGAGAATATAGTTGTAGAAAAAATCCCTAAAATCTCTCTTATCTCATTAATAATAGATATTGTCATATAATTGATTGGTTATATAATAACATTAATGCCCATGAGAGTAAAATAAATGAGTGCCACATGTCACTCCAAGATTGGTTTTCACACTTCTCACAAAAAAATGAATTTGTACAAGAACCTAAACCTATATACATACATACATATATATATATATATATATATATATAGGGAAAGTATAAATTGAAAACCCACTCGAGTTAAGAAAACTCTGAAAACCCGTCAAAAAACCATCTAAAAAAGGTTTTTTTTTTGAAAAAAATACACAAGGTAACATACATGTTTTTAAGTGTTTGGGGCCAAAAAAATAAAAAAAGCACCGAACGAATATTTTTAAAAAAAATAAACAACGCAAACTTTGTAACAGCGATTTTAACATATGTTAAAAGGCAGAAAACATATGTTAACAGCGCTGTAACATATGTTAAAAAGCAGAAAACATATGTTAACAGCGCTGTTACAAAGTTTGCGTTGTTTATTTTTTTTTAAAATATTCGTTCGGCGCTTTTTTTATTTTTTGGCCCAAAACGCTTAAAAACATGTATGTTACCTTGTGTATTTTTTTCAAAAAAAAAAAAAACTTTTTTAGATGGTTTTTTGACGGGTTTTCGGAGTTTTCTTAACTCGAGTGGGTTTTCAAAATATCCACCCTATATATATATATATATATATATATATATATATATATATATATATATATGAGTGGGTTCAATGAGGAACCTTTAAAAAGTGATGAACCTTTAGGTACGATTCTATATTCATATCTAATTGCTTTCTCTTCTTCGATATCCTTTCAATATGAATCGTGAGTATTTACTACAACTATTTATAATCTAAACCTCTCTATGTGTATATATCAGCTGTATAACACATTCGATCTTTTTTTGAGAATTAAATTAATATTTCAAGCAGAAATATTATTATCATAAAATCTCGTGACAAGATAGTAAAAGAATATTTTTAGATCTATCTAGAGAGACCAAATTCTTACCCAATCAATTGAGCGACAATATAAGTATTATCTCTATCCTATGATTTGAACAACTCGGAAAGATTAAAAAATTGGATTATTATATTAAATATTCCTTGAACACGAAAACATTCAAGAATGGTTTCATCTCCTTGAAACAAATTCGAAAGATTGAAAGTCCATTCCATTAGACTCAGATCAAAATGTTTTCTTTCAAAATAATGTAATTACGAATCCAAGAGAAACTCAAAGATAAGAATAATAGAATAATGTGTGAAGGACACATACCTATTGGGATTAAAATAAACAAGTACTTGAAAGTTTGTGAAGTGAAATAGTAATTATGGTCGCGACATAATTATGAATCTCACAGGTACAGGAACATTCGAGTAGGAATTTATCAAGATCACCGTATGTTTGGGTCGTGAACATATTAAAAGAAATAATAATAATAAGAAGATGAAATATAAGAAAATCCGAAACATCAGCGCATCATATATGGAGAATACGACCATATAACTGTCAGTATAGTTGAAATTCCATTGTGAAATACGACTAAGAGGATATTCACAGAATAAAAACCATTGAGTGTTTAAATTCTATGAATCGGAGAAATCAGTATATTGATTCTTTATTGCCAACCAAAATGTAAAAACATCCATGTTCAATGTTTCTACAACAATGAAAAGTCAAACTTTTTTTTACTTAAGAAACAACAATCGTCACTGTATAAAGACTCGCGTGAGTTTTAATATAATCAATTTGGTAAAACGACCCAAGTGATACCAAGTTGAAGATCACGAATAAGAAGTGGTGGAAGAATTGTTAAATCAAGAAAAGATAATCGATGGAAATCTAATGGATTCAAAAACCGAAAATGGTGGAATTAAACGATTTGTGAGAAATCAAAAGAGAATAATTCATGTCTAAGTACATCAACAGTCGATTAGATACCGCATGAAATTACGTGAATATTCAGAAGGTAGAATCGACGTGAAAACCGAAAATGAATAGAATTATGCTCATTTTCCAGTGAAACTCTCTGACCAAAGAAAGATGGACTTCTTGTTCCATGTAAAAGGTCTGTAAGAATTATTCCAAGGAATCATTGTTCTGGCAAGAACTATCTACGTTTATATTTCAATAAGATAAGCTTCGCTTATAATAACTAGATTAGAAGATGTAATCAGTTGCCTATATATAAGTCTTATCATAATTTGTTCTCAGACACTCGGAGTGTAGACATTAATCGAATATATAAATATAATTTGAATAAGAAAGACAATATTATAATAAGAAGAACATTATTCTAAGAAAGCTAGTATATATCATAAGGATGAAAGATTTATAGTGTCAGCTATAGTTTAATTATCAGTATCCACCAGAATATTGTAAAAGAATAAAAAATCGAATATAAATAAATATAATAAGATAAGAATTATAAGATAAAGAGACATCAAACATGTCAGAATAATAAAGAAGGCATCGAAAATGCGAAATATTATGAGAAGGCATTGGAAATGCTAGAAAGACAAAAATTAAATCGTAAGGAAATGACTAAAAGTTTATTCAAAAGAAGAAGGCATCGGAAATGCCAAATATTATGAGAATGCATTGGAATGCCAGAAAGATAAAAATTAAGTCATAAGGGAACGACTAAAAGTTTATTGAAAAGAAATTTTAAAATAAAGAAAAAATTGCTCAAATAGTCTCTGTGGTTCGCCCAAATTTCGCCTTTAGTCCCAAACTTTTCAAAATTACACATGTAGTTCTCAATTTTTGGTGTCACTTAACTCTGATAGTCCCTGGAGTGGATAGAGATTAAATAATCTAGTTAAGTGGGTGTGAAATTACTAAACTATCCTTGTTATTAAAAAATATAAAAAAGGATTAATGTAGGACACACCCACTTTATTTTTCCCGAACCCATCACCTTCACAAACAACCATCACCACCCATCTTCACTTTCACCACCACCACTACCACCGACATCCCAACCACCATAGCCAACACCCAATTCATGCTTGTAAATTGAATCCACTTAGCTCTACATGATTCAACGAGCCAAGACTTTACCACTTGGAAGTTGGTTAACTTCTTCCAACGATACCTAAACCCGTACCTTCCAAAGGATTGGTTGTATAATTTGGGGCCACAAGTTATCCGATACTTTTTTCTCAAAATGGGAGACTCAATAGTACCCCTTTACTAGAGTTTTCTTTGAATGCTACTTTCAAACATATTGAAAGAGGTGGGGACTAATTCTAAAGATGCAAGTTAAGCTTCCTTGAGTGCATGCGTTGTTATGCCGATCATGGGCAATAAACTTAATAACATGACGTTTTGATAGTGTATTTTTCAATTAAGATCCACCTTGGTATATTTAAAGGTTGGTTCCATGTCGGTGCAACCGATGGTTTGCACTTAAAGAGTCATCTTTGTATATTTTGTAAACATACACGCACACACATACACATATATGTATGTGTGTATGTATATGTTTATGGGAACACCGTCGCAATTGAATCAGATCTAGGTTTAAAAAAAGTTGCAATGGATTCATCAATCATGATGCAACGTCCCTGGCCCACACCCTAAAAGGAGATGGCAAATACTAACCAACAGAGCAAACGATTACTTGATTTGGCCCTTTCAAATTATATTTTTAAGACAGAAATAGAACAAACCAAAACAAAAATTCAACAAACTTTGTTAAGGGCAAACACTCGCCTAAATTTTAAACTTGATTCTTACATTACTAGGAAAACGAGAAAAACATTTTAACAAAATCTCATAAAATTTGCAACTTCAATTCTTCAGTTGATGTTCAAGAATACTTGTCAAAGTCGACCTAGATCGTAGCGATGCCTTCAGCATTCTTAAACCCTGCTAATACAAAAAGGTGTTAAAAAAATAAAACACAAATTAAACAACATAAAGAAGTTGACTTAAAGAAAGTCATGAGTTTTACAATACGATACCTCTTCCAAGCCAATGGTAATTTCACATTTTTCGATATCATTCAATGCAACTTTAAACTTTGCCAGAGTTTTCCTAACCAGTTGTGATGATGATGGGGATATGACGAGGTCATCAGTCACAAAGAACATACCAGACGGTCGTAATAATTGTTCATTTAACCTTGGATCTTTGAGACGATAAGTATATTTGTTGCACACTTTCGGTGTAGTACTCAAGATGCCATTAATAGGAAAAAGCTGGTTCTTAGAAGAATACTCCTGCCCAAAATATGGCTTAAGCAACATATCTTTGATATCCTGTGACTTGAGGTGTCTTCCTATACTCATATTTGAAATGCTTTTAAAAACATTATCCATACAACCAACAGAAGAAGCTCCATTCATCAATGTCCCGATTACTGTTCCTAAAGGTATTGATAAAAAGCTGAAGAGAAATTCAACAAAATCTTCTTTGGCTTCTGCAAATAAGAGCTTTCCAGTCGACTTTTGCAAACATACATCCAGGACAATCTTTGAACATGTGGATGTTTCATTTTTAATGAAATGATCAGATTGATCAGAGATTGAACCGCGACCAGGAACAACTAAGCCAGCTGGGATAGGACTGTTATTGTGGAACACTAATCGAGTGAACGGCAAATCAAGAGATAGTGCCATCTTTAGAAATTGAAGCATCTGAAAATAAGAAAATTGGTAACCTTTTTACATAAACTACACGAGACTTTAATGCATAGACAAAACATCAAAATTCCTTGATAGCTAGCTAACTTTCTTTTTGTTTTAGCAACATATATAATAAAATGTTACTGCATATACATTATATACTTTTATGGAACAACAATTTGCACCTAAATACTACCAAACCATGCACTTGCAAAGATTTGAACTCACACCACTAAGTCATGGGTAGGGATGGCAATCAAACCCGAACCCGATGGGTAAACCCGAAACCCGACACATTTGGGACGGGTTTGGGGTCGGGTAATCGGGTATGGGTCCGGGTATGAGATTAGTTTTTATTTTTTTCGCGGGTTTGGGACGGGTTTGGGATTTGAGGATATGCCCGTTTACCCGATTAGATACCCAATATAATTTCTAATATATCTTTTTAAATATGCATGCATAATATATCTAATTGTCCATCTACATTGTCATCTTGTGCTATAATTACCAAAAATTAGTGTATACTATTTGTTATCTATGTCTTTGATTGTTTTTATATGATTTAAGTATTTTATATTTATACATTGTAATCATTTACATGTATATTTAATAATGCTAAATTTAGTTGGTTAATAGTTACCAAATAGATGCCCATCGGGTTTTGGTCGGATATACTCAATGAGTAAGTTTTTAAAATTAATGGGTTTACCCGAAACCCGCAGGTATACCCGATACCCGGTGGGTAATTACCCAACACAAACCCGATGGGTTTTGGGCCTGGTTTGGGACAAGCATACCTAATCGGGTATGGGTTTGGGATTACCTAAACCCGTCCCAAACCCGACCCATTGCCATCCCTGGTCATGGGTTTCTACATCTATAAACAAACACACACACATATATGTACACATATATATGTACACACATATGTAATTTGATTTAGTATTTTCAAATTAGCGCTACCTGTGTGGAACTCAAATCTATATTTTTCTCCTCCAGATGATTCATGTCATTGATTCCAAGATCTGTGAGCATTCCAAAAATACTTGCCGCGCTATAAGGCTTAACTGTAAAATCGTCTGTCACGATGAAAGTTGCAATATCAGAAACAAACACACCACCACCACCGCCACCATCACAAATGTTGGAATGGGTAGAATGAGGTTTATTCATGAAAGTTGCAATATCAGAAACAAACACACCACCGCCGTTGCCGCTGCCATCACAAATGTTGGAATAGATAGAATGAGGTTTATTCATCAACCCGCCACAGGTTTTGCATTTAGCTTTACTACATATGCTGAAGTAACAGCTAGTCGAGTAACCCATAGACCAGCAACTTCCACATACGAATTGTTGAACCGGGTCTGTGTCATCTATCTTTAGTTTAAGATTTGTGCCGCGATCATGTGATAGACTTCTGGGGTTGAGAAGCATAAATTTACATTCTTCAGTAGCAAAGTAACTCTCAGGAAAATCTTGCAGGCTTTGATACAGATTGTTCAAGCTTCCAAGAACCTCAAACTTTGTATCAGCATGTTTCCCTAATATTTTGACAATTGTTCCCAATGGAAGTGTCATGAGGTTGAAGAGTATGTCAACAAAAGTGTGATCAGCTTCAGCATACACCACTCTCTTTTTCACATTATCTATAAACACTTTTAAAGAGATTTTAGCTTCGTTTGTCTCCGCGTCAGCCATAACTATAGAGTCAAGCAGAGAGAAATGTATCAGTGTATGATGCTAATACAATAATTTCAAACATGTAACATTGGTATTTAAACTGGTTGTGAGGTAACCAAAAGGCGTTTAATAATAATTTAAGTAAAATGCATCTATGGAGGCATGCAGTGTGATATTGAAAGTGATAGGCGACCTCATCAGAACTTGATGTGTTCCTAACAGAAATTATGAAAGCATAATATTATCTTACAAATCTACAAAAATTAACATAATGGACAATACATTATACATTAAGTTCATAATCAACACATTAACATAATAAAAGAGTTTCGACAAAATACAACACTTTCAAATTTAGAAAAGAAGAATCATAAACTGAAAGAAATAAACAGTAATAGTATAGCAAAGTTACTAAAAGTGTATCACCTAATAAAATGCTTACAAACATACACAATGCAACTGTAAAATAGTCGACGATCAGGTTTTATATACGGAATTAATGGGTTAAAACATACCGAATTAGTGAGGAGGAGCAACGATATAGAATGGTGATGTTGAGAAAGTAAAGTAAGACTCCAGAGAAGATTGGTTAAATAAATAATAGTAATAATTTATAAAGGGGTGGGTACGTGGCTTAAGCCTCAGTTCCCAAGCAACAGTTGGCATGCTTTGCTTGCCACCTATAAACTAACCAAATTATATTTAGAATTTATTTACCTTTAAACAAATTATTTGAAAGTACTTTTCAAAAAAAAAAAATATTTGAAAGTGCACTTTTGCAATTCCAAAGTTTTTACTGTATTATTGTAATGATTTTTTCTTGCAATATTTGAATTTAAAATTCGAAATTCAAATTTCAAATATTCCCTTTCACAGAATTTTTTTCAGTAGATTTAAAATTTCAAAATTTCCTTCCTAACTAATAATATTTAAATAAATTTTAATAGATTAATAAGGAAACTAGAATTTTACCCCAAGCGTTACGCCAAGGTATGTTGCAAATAGTATGTATTGTCAATGATAACGCATTCATCAAACAAATACTGCAAAAAAAAAAAAAAAAAAAAAAAAAAAAAAAAACTTGTGATTACTTTACAACTCTTATAAACCAGAAAAATTCAAATTTCAAATGGATAATACCTATAAGTATCCGTATAATATCTTCCTAGTAGTTATCCTAGTACCGGATTATCACCCTCTAACTTCTTAAACTACAACTAATTACCAAAACCTTAAAACGCCTATAAACAATTGTAGGCGGTATAATTGTTTATCTTTGAAAAAGGCACTACAAGTGTCATCTTCCTTAAGTATAGATATCTCAACATCAGAGTAGTTATATAGGTTGGTGATAACACATGCAACAACAAAAAAGAGCACGCTTTAATCGGGTTATGATGTTTGGAAGCTCTGCATTCTTTAACCACCAATGCTTGGTCAAGTAATAATAGATTAAATCGTAGATGTCATACATACTCAACTTGAATTGTATTCGCTAAGACCTACACGTTTGAAAGACAAAATGGCATTTAAGGACGTGGGGAAAAAAGAAAAACGTAGAGAAAACAAATAACTAAACAACACTAAAATACAATTTCCTTAGGCAACTCGTCGTTTCGCTTCTATAACTGATGATTGCCCTAAGAATTTGGTGTAATATTGCTTACAACTCTCAAATGTTCAACTGCAAAATAAATTAACAAAAGATTAAAGTACAAAATCACAAAACAAATAGTAAAAGAATAGTAAAGCATACTAACATCAACTGCAAAGCCAACCCAGAGCCGGTCCTGAGAATTCAAATGCCTTGCCCAAGCCAGAAAAAAAGGCCCTTATGCCATAACGTATTATATAAAGTAACTTTTTTAATTGATGATTAACGCTATAGAAATAAACTCTCTTGACATTATTTATTGGTACTCAAAGAATATGGAACAAAAAAAAATTTGTTTTCTATTATAAATATATTAAAGGCCTAACAAATTGAGCAGTAACATCAATTAATCTCTAGTGCTTTCTTGCCGTGCATGCTGCTATGTGTTGCCTGTGTGTTGTCGGTATGTGTTTATTATGGTGTTCTTTGGAGCTATGAAGACATCTATGTTTTTTGATAGCTATGACTCCTGTTGTTGCCTTTGTTTTTGAGCTGAGAAGGCGATGCGAATCATAGCATGATCATATCACAACTGGCCGATGTCTGTCAGCTATGAAGGTGTTGTGAATCATAACATGATCATATTGCAACCGCTGATGTGTTGTATATCTTATCGTGCATGTGCTGTGATTTTTTGCTATGTCTGAGCCTGTTGGGATTTCCGTTGGTTTTTCGGATTTATTGTTATTGTTTGTTGGTTTACATTGTTACGTGGATTATGATTCAGATGGTCGTGAGATTATGATGACGAGCATCGAATTGTTGCTTTTAATGCGTGTCGCTTTTGATTTGTTGTTACCAGTTGTCTTTTCGTCTTATGGCAACCTGTTTCACTATTGTTAGTGTTCTAGAATGTCATTTTTAGCCGCCATTGTTTGTTGGTTACGCACGCGACATGATTGTCGCAGCCAGGCCATTTATCATAAGACGCTAAGTGTTGTTGCTGTGTGTTTATTACACCTTTGTTCTTCACCAATGGTGTTTATGTGGGCTATGATGGCATGTATGTTTCAGATAACTTTGACTAATGCGTTTTTGGGGTATTTTGCATATGGTGCTCTAATTAATTATGTAGCGCCTATGGCGTTAAGGTAGCCATGTTTTAACAGAATCATTGATGTTGATGTCGCTTTGGCGTGACGGGGTTAAATGATGGTGCTTAGTTTGGCACAACCTGCCCTGCAACCAACATCGTTTCTTTTTTACAGTTGTTGGAGGCTAACGTGCTCTGTAGCCAAGATCGTTGTCACTATGTGTTTATTGCACCTCTGTTCTTCAACTATGGTGTTTTTGAGGGCTATGATGGCATGTTTGTTTTGAGATAATTACGAAGAAAGGTATCTAACCTTTCACCCGGAAAGTCTTGCCTTAACTTTATCGATAACCGGAGCCCAAAATTTAGCACGCTTCATGTTGGCCCCTATAGGAATCCCCAAATAGTTCAATGGGAAAGTCTCTCTCTCGCAATTTAGCATACATGCGACCCAGTGAACTTCATCCGACTCAACCCCAACCTCGAATAATTTACACTTCTTATGATTGACTTTTAACCCGGTCATCAAGTAGAGATACCTAAGGAATCACTTAAGGCTAACCGCGTTATGATCAGACCAATCTCCCAGAAACAAAACGTCACCGCATAGCAAAGATGCGATAACAACCGACCATCCCTCGGAAGTTTGACCCCGTGAAACAAGCCCAAATCGATGGCTCTTCTCATAAACATATCGACAACTTCCATCGCCATAATGAACAAAAACGGAGACATTGGGTCACCTTGTCTTAACCCTCTGTGAAACCGGCATTCCTTGGTGGGAGATCCGTTAACAATACTTGAACCATTCCCCGAGACGAGGAAACCCTTTATCCATGAACCCATTTGGCCGGAAACCCCATGAACTCAAGCATACTTAGAAGAAACTTCCAATTAATTGAGTCATAAGCTTTTTCAAAATCAACTTTGAACAAGAAGAGGTTTTTCTTATACTTTTTAGCCCACGAGACCACTTCGCTAACAATCATAGGACCGTCCACTATGTTTCTACCCCCAGGGAATGTGGATTGAGTGTTGGAGACAATACCATCGATAGTCGTTTTTAGCCTATTGGCTAACACCTTGACGATAATCTTGTAATACGAACTTATCAAGGAAATAGGGCGGAAACTAAAAATCTCGTGTGGGTCTTTAGTCTTCAGAATCAATGCGACAAACGAGGAGTTGCATCCATCACTAATCTAGCCGGATAAGTGAAACTCATGAATCGCCTCCATTAACACATCCTTCAACTTACCCCAGTAGTGTTTAAAAATTTTCAGCGTGTAATCGTCTAGGCCAGGCGCCTTTCCCTCGTCATAATCCTTAATAGCGTTCCACACTTCATCCACCAAAAAAGGCTGAATTAGTGCATCAGCCTGATCAATCGTCAATCGTTTCAGCCCATAATTGTTGAACTTAGGTCTTCTTCTAATCGGTTCTTTGAACTGCTTCTTGAACCACCACAATATTTCCTCCTTAATTTTCTTAGGCTCAGTACACCACACACCATCAATGTCAATACCGTTAATCCGATTGGAGGCTTTGTTGAGGTTGAACATACCATGGAAAAAATGTGTATTATCATCGCCAAACTTCAACCACTTTATTCTTGATTTCTGTTGAATATCCTTAGCTTTAGTGAGCTCCATATTTTTTATCTGAATTCTGGTAGCCACCCTCAAACACTGTCGGATAAAGGGACACTCACCGCTTTCGCTTCTAAATCCGCAACCACTTTTCAACAAAAACGCCAGCTTGACATCTGAACGTGGACCCTAAAGAACAATCTCATTCGCCGCGCGCATTCATAATACCATTTAACTCCGGCGAGCCAATCCAACTATTAAAGAACTTAAATGCGATTGGGCCGAAATCCAAAAACGCTCAAGAGAGCACGATGGGGCAATGGTCGGACGTACCCTTCGGGAGAACCGAAATCGAGGCCTCCGGCCACCGATTCCAGAACTTGCCACACACGAGGAACCAGTCCAGTTTGCTGATTTTAACCTGCAAGTTATTCGAGATAAAGGTATAGGACCCATCTGACATACGGTACTCCGACAATCCAGCCCTGAAAAAAACTCATTGAAGAACTCGGCCGCAACCAGATCAAACCTAGAATTAAATCTCTCATCACTACTTTTAACATCGTTGAAGTCTCCCATGAAGACCTACATACACGTATGATTCATCCTAACATCCAGGAGGTTATCCCACAATTGTCTCCGAGTAGTGTTGCCGTTAGGAGCATAAACATTGGCCAAAATAACCTTATTGTAACACCCCAACCGATGGCGGAAACATCGGGATGTCACGTATTGATGATTGTTCAGTAGCTCATGATAATACATATGTTTAAATAATCCTTTATTACATTACAATATTGAATTACATTAAAGTCTACATCAAATAATCAAACAAAGCTTAAAACTTCAAATATCTCCTCATGCTAGCTCTAGACTTCATGCATCAGTATTTCCTGTTGAGTTTGGAAAAATGGGGGGGTCAACTAGAAGTTGGTGAGAATACATAAGCCATGTCAATCAAATAGTTTAAGTATAAAAGTTTAGCAATTCGTATGTCTATCGTAAATTTAAGTCTACATGAATAGTATAATATGTTGACATAATCAAACCTCCGACTAGTTTAGGTCCATCCCGTCATCTACGGTTCACCTTAGTAATATGTTGGAACGATAACAATCACCCACGTTACCTATGTAGGAGGTACACGTATCCGGGTGGGGTTGTCAATCCAATAGATCTATTATTGAGTATCGCCGGCTTGGCCATAGCTAATGATTATGTAAATGTTGAAACTCGTTGAAACTCGTTGAAACTGTTGACTAATACATGAGGCAATAAAGTTTACTACTAGACATATATGTTGAATTGCTTAAAATTGTTGCAAGTATAAAGAATCGCATAAACAGGATTACGTAAACTCACCTTAGCAAAGTATTAAGTCTCGAAAAATAGAATATGTGTAGCCCCAAAGTTGCCAATTACAAGAGCTTATAATCAAAGCTTCAATTGTAGAAGTAATAGACAATAGAAGAAAGGTATGAGGGAAAGTTTAATCGGATTGAAACAATCGATTTAGAGGTGCAAAGTATAATGGGTCATAGGTGGGTTTTTATACTAGTTTTGGATTCAATTAGCCATTAAAATTGGTCAACACCATAAAGTAAGGTTTTATGATGAATTGACTATTTGACTAAGACTTTGACTGTTTGACTAAGACTTTGACTAGGACTTTGACTATTTGACTCAAGGCTTTATTTAAATAAAAAAAAATCTTGTATGTGAAAAAAAAAATTAGAATCATATTATTATTATTATTATTATTTATATACATTTATGTATGTATATAAGTTGTGAGTTAGGATAAATAAAGACTTAGGCACATTTGTATAATATTAATGATAAAGGTGTAATAATATATATATATATATATATATATATATATAAGGGCTTTTTATGTATTAAAATTTTGGGGAAAATTTTGCGATGTTACAGTCTCCCCTACTTTTGGAAACTTCGTCCCGAAGTTTATTGAAAACACAGGGTTGAAGGTGATTGGGTAGAAATTAGGACAAGGGTGGTTTGGGAAGTTTCGAGTTAAGGCATGACATAAATTTATAGGTAACAGAATAAACTGTTTCGAATAATTTGGGTAAGAGTTTTGATATGTGTGAGTTTTAAGGGTTGGATTAGGTTCTTCTAAAATAGCAAGGAGAATAAGAATCTTAAGTTTTAGGAGTCCTAAAAGGAATGAGTTGATGGACTATTGAAAGACTAAATGAACTACCAGATAACTAAGGTTTATAATTGGTCAACTACCGAAAACCTTGATAGAATTTCACACTACCTTAACGTACCTGTAAATTCATGATTACGTTCCGGACCGCAATCACCAATTTACCTTACATTAGGGTTTTGTGTCCTTCTATAACTCTAGACACACATGTAAAATAATATGACTAACCATGTATCCAAAAATGAGTCCAACTGTTGAGCAGGAAAAAGACTTCTACCAGTCAGTGAGTAGGAACCTCTACCGATTGTTGAGCAGGTATGATAGCCTCTACCAGTCGTTGAGCAGGTTGTAGGGCCTCTACCGACTGTTGAGCAGGCATGATGACCTCTACCAATCGTTGAGTAGGTTATTTTGTACTCTACTAACTGTTGAGCAAGTACTTCATCCTCTATCAGTTGTTTGATTAAGTGTACCAATTATTACACACATGAATTGCAAATTGATAATATGTACATGTAAGCAATCAAGTATCAAGTATAGCATACGAGTTGTAATAGAGTTGCCCTAGATAAGGTTAATGACTCTAGGTGTGTCTATAGTAAATAGCTTATATTCCATGAATTCTAGTTTCAAATGTTCAAATAAGGCAAATAGTCGAATCCTCATGTATAACTAAGGATTATGTTTGATGCAACACACAATCAAGTTTCAATAGTTTGGTTATCATGGGTAACTAGCTCATGTGTGAGAAGGTGAAGGATATGAATTTAGTTCTTGAGAGGATGATGAAAAATTCTTGAAGCAGAATCAAGGTTGTGAGAGATAGTGAATGTGAAGATAGTTTATAAAGAGTTTATTTTATAGTAAGGAGATTATGTAGTAGTGTAAATTTTGGGGTTTGGATCAAAGGTTATAATCAAGTGTATAAGAAAACATGATTGTGGTATATGCCAAATATTGTAAAAATTTTAACAAGTTGAAAATGAGTGAGTGTCGATGGAGAATTTAGAGACTAGATATTATTCCTATGGGTACAAAAAAATTAATCTTATTTTCAAAATTGGTTTTATACATAAAGCAAAAGTTGTTAAATAGTACAAGCTAAGTGGGCTTTGATAGTTTAGGTTTTGAAGATCAAGGTTCTATTAGTGATTTTTAATAGTTTAAAGCATTATATAGAAAATGGTTTGTTACGTCAATAAATAAATAAACAATTGAATTTAAGTTCGAGGACATCTTTTGACAAAAAAAAATGTACTTTGTAAAGTTACTAGGTAATGAAAATACAACAAGATTTAGAAATCTTTAGTTTGTGCTAAGGTATGAGGTTATAGTTTTTAAAAATAAGTAACATGTGGAGAAATGAAATAATATGATTTGGGTAGGGTGTTGAATATTTAAAAAGTGGCTAAGATGGTAAGGTGAAGTGTGATTGTGAAATCCATAGATGGTTATGAAATGAGATTGATTTAAGCTGTAAAATTTTGAGATTTTTGAGCTTAGTTTAAGGAAGGTGAGTGTAATCATTTATTCATTAATTAAAACGAATAAACGAAAACGTTGACTTATCAAAACTTCTAGATTCTAATAACATAGTGAAGACATGCTTTAGCCTATAAGTGAACACTCATCCCGAGAATTCCCAGGTAGGCATCCGGGTCCCTCGTCTGATTGGGATATATGCGCAATGCCAGTCCTAGACAGAAAACTCAGAATACAGGCGTTCACCCTTCCAGATTGCACGTGTTCGTTATTAAAATCTAGAACTTTGACGAGATCTCAAGGTGGTTCAGGCTAAACCTGAGGATTGTCCTATTAGTCTAAGAGTAGATCTTGTGATGGAGAGCAATCTTCTTGTAGGGGTTGAAGTAGGGATAAGAAGTAGGAGTGAGATAGAGAATAGCAAGTAAAAGTTGCAAGTAAAAGGAGCAAGTACTGATTAAAATCCTATGGTTATAGACTAGATTATTTTTTTTTTCTAATAACCTAATTCCCTATAACCATGGCTCTGATACCAATCTGTAACACCCCAACCGATGGCGGAAACATCGGGATGTCACGTATTGATGATTTTTCAGTAGCTCATGATAATACATATGTTTAAATAATCCTTTATTACATTACAATATTGAATTACATTAAAGTCTACATCAAATAATCAAACAAAGCTTAAAACTTCAAATATCTCCTCATGCTAGCTCTAGACTTCATGCATCAGTATTTCCTGTTGAGTTTGGAAAAATGGGGGGGTCAACTAGAAGTTGGTGAGAATACATAAGCCATGTCAATCAAATAGTTTAAGTATAAAAGTTTAGCAATTCGTATGTCTATCGTAAATTTAAGTCTACATGAATAGTATAATATGTTGACATAATCAAACCTCCGACTAGTTTAGGTCCATCCCGTCATCTACGGTTCACCTTAGTAATATGTTGGAACGATAACAATCACCCACGTTACCTATGTAGGAGGTACACGTATCCGGGTGGGGTTGTCAATCCAATAGATCTATTATTGAGTATCGCCGGCTTGGCCATAGCTAATGATTATGTAAATGTTGAAACTCGTTGAAACTCGTTGAAACTGTTGACTAATACATGAGGCAATAAAGTTTACTACTAGACATATATGTTGAATTGCTTAAAATTGTTGCAAGTATAAAGAATCGCATAAACAGGATTACGTAAACTCACCTTAGCAAAGTATTAAGTCTCGAAAAATAGAATATGTGTAGCCCCAAAGTTGCCAATTACAAGAGCTTATAATCAAAGCTTCAATTGTAGAAGTAATAGACAATAGAAGAAAGGTATGAGGGAAAGTTTAATCGGATTGAAACAATCGATTTAGAGGTGCAAAGTATAATGGGTCATAGGTGGGTTTTTATACTAGTTTTGGATTCAATTAGCCATTAAAATTGGTCAACACCATAAAGTAAGGTTTTATGATGAATTGACTATTTGACTAAGACTTTGACTGTTTGACTAAGACTTTGACTAGGACTTTGACTATTTGACTCAAGGCTTTATTTAAATAAAAAAAAATCTTGTATGTGAAAAAAAAAATTAGAATCATATTATTATTATTATTATTATTTATATACATTTATGTATGTATATAAGTTGTGAGTTAGGATAAATAAAGACTTAGGCACATTTGTATAATATTAATGATAAAGGTGTAATAATATATATATATATATATATATATATATATAGGGCTTTTTATGTATTAAAATTTTGGGGAAAATTTTGCGATGTTACACTTATCATCCACACCCTTCAAAGACCCCATCACAATCAAAAAGCCTTAGCATTTAATGACCAAATCAACTACATAACAATCCGGATCCCATATGGAGACCAACCCTCCTGATCTGCCAACAGCATCAACCGTTTCAAACGCATATCTGCCTCAAACCCAGAAACAGTCAAGAAAAACCTGGTTAGGCCCACCAAATGGGATTCTTGCAAACCCAAAAAAGCACATTTGTGGACCGATCTGATGATTCTCACACAACCCAGTTTGTCACACCCGGACATCCCCCTTATATTGATTGACAGAATATTCATAAGGAACAGGTCGACTCCATTTTCCCCCGAACCAATTTTCTCACCTAATTGTCGAAACCTTCCATCTCGATACCCAATCCTTCGCCATACAGAGTAGTCTCTCCCACTTCCCTTTCAAACTCCTCATTATCCGACTCATCTTCCAGGTCAAGCGTTGGCTCGTCGTTATTCCCTTCCTCACAACCATCTTGAAGGAATTGACCCACCGTATCCTCCGTGGTCTCTCTGTTCTTAACCTAGCCAAGGAGTCCTGGTTAATAAATCCTCTAAGTTGAATGGACTAGGATCGACTTCCTGATTAAGAAATGATTTCCCCTTAAATTCAGCAGGCTCGGGGGGGTAAAACCTAACAAAATTTCACACAAGGCTATATTGCATCAGCTTGTGTCATGCGAGTTCTCGCACCCAATACCACAACACCCTCTACCGGTAATCCCCACAAAACATTAATATCCTCTAACGTGATGGTCACTTCACCCACCAGTAGATGAAATGTATGGGTTTCTGGCCTCCATCACTTGACCAACGCATTAATTAGTGTGTGGTCGATGTATCGATAACCACAGCTTAAAATCCCACTAGACCCAACTTGTTGTATGATACTTTTAACTTGTTTTATACAGGTTTTTCCTTAAGTATTTGCCAAATTTTTCTATCACCACGTTTAACATTTATGTTATCCTTGTAATTTTCTGGATGCTTGAAAACACCCAACATACGGTGCGCATTATGAAGAAACAACAAGTCATTAGTAAAAGGACCCGCGTGTAATTCGTAACTCATTTTCAAAAAACGATTGAAAGTAATCACCAAACCACAAACGATTGAGAAACAAATTGTTTTCAAACAACCCAACCGCGAAACACTTTGAAAAACAAATGACCAGATTGTTTTGTGAATGTCTAACTTCACAATTCAATACATTTTCCTACAAGATTCATTTGCATAACACTATTTCCTGCACATATCAAATCACCGCAAACATTAATTAGGCCTATGAATTAGTCTTACCATCCTTGTAAGTATATGCATGCTATCCTATACACACTAATAAAATACTATAAACATACATAAATTCTATACATTTTTTAATGCACATCACGTGAAGAAGGAAACAAATCAAAGACAAAGCTGCATGCAACTCTCCTTCACGTGAAGAAAAAAACACTAAAGATTACCGATTGGCTCATTTAAATTACATTTTTAAGACACAAGAAAAACCAAAACAAAAAATGAAGAAACGTCTGTGTTGAGAGCAAACACTCGCACACAAAATTTGAGCTTAATTCATACCAATATGATTATAAAATGCTTCATGTGCATGTAACTGCCACACTTTGTATTAAGCCATAATATTAGTAGGAAAATAAAGGAAAATACATTTCAAGAAAAAAAACACATAAAAAAAGTCCCAAGTTCACTTCTTCGGTTAATCTTCAAGAATAGAAACTTGTCACAGTGGATCTAGATCGTAGCGACGCTTTCAGCATTTTTAAACCCTGCGAATATGAAAAAGGTGTTATGAAATAAAAATACAAACGAAACAACATAACAAAGTTGACTTGAAGAAAATCATGAGTTTTAGACTGTGATACCTCTTCCAATCCAATTCTAGTTTCAACTTTCTCAATATCATCCAATGAAACTTTCAACTTATTCAGAGTGTTCATGGCCAATTGTGATGATGACGGAGATATAACCAAATCATCGGTAACAAAAAACATACCAGACTTTCTTAGTAGTTGTTCATTGACCCTTGGATCTTTGAGATAATAAGTACGGGTTTTTTCTCCATATTTTACTAGTATATCATTAATAGGAAGATCATTGTAAGATATATTCACTTGTTGTGTAGTCCAGTCCCCTTTAATAGGAAAAAGCTGATTTTTTGAAGAATACTCCTGTCCAAAATATGGCTTAAGCAACATATCTTTGATATCTTGTGACTTGAAGTATCTTCCTACGCTCATATTTGAAATGCTTTTGAAAACATTATCCATACAGCTAATTGACGAAGCTCCATTCATCAACGTACCAATTACTGTTCCTAAAGGTATTGATAAAAATCCAAAGAGAAATTCAATAAAGTCTTCTTCGGCTTCTACAAATAAGAACTTTCCAGTCGACTCTTGCAAAGATAGTTCCAGGCCCACCAGTGAAGTTGTAGATATCTCCTTCATAATGAAATCGGACCAATCATAAGCTGCACCACGGCCAGGAAGCGCTAAGCCAGCTTCAATAGGATTGTTTTTTTGGAAGATTAATCGAGTGAACGGAGAATCTAGTGATAGCGCAATATTCAGAAGATAAAGCATCTGAAAACATAAAACTTTGGTGAAATTCCCTTTGATAGCTAACTTTCTTTTACCTTTAGAAACATAAATATATAAAATATAATAAAATGTTACTTCTTATATATGTATTTTTTTCTAATAACAAATTTGTACACCTAAATACCAACAAACCTTTCACCTGCAAAGATGTATGTGTGAGTCAGTGCGTGTGTTTATATATTGTTTAATTTATCAATGTATAATATAGTTATCTTAAATAGTGCTACCTGTTCGGAACCCATGTCTATTTTTATCTCCTCCAGACGACTCATGTCAATGATATCAAGTTCTGTGAGTAATTGAAAAACACCTGCCGTGCTATAAGGCATAACAGAAAAATCATCAGTGACAATAAAATTTGCAATATCAGAAACAAACACACCACCACCAGTAACACAAACGTCTGAATCAAAAAACCGAGGACTATTCATCAACCCACCACAGGTTCCGCATTTAGCATTATTACATATGCTAAAGTAACAGCTATTATAATCCCTCTTAGACCAGCAAGTTTCACATATGAAATATTTGACAGGCTTTGTGTCATCTATCTTTAGTTTAAGATTTTTGCAGAGATCGTATGATCGACTTCTGGGGTTAAGAAGCATAAATTTGCACTCTTCAGTAGCAAAGTAACTCTCAGGAAAATCTTGCAGGCTTTTATACAGATTGTTCAAGCTACCAAGAGCCTCAAACTTTGTATCGGCATGCTTCCCTAATATTCTGACAAGGGTTCCCAATGGAAGTGTCATGAGGTTGAAGAGTATGTCAACAAAACTGTGATCGGCTTCAGCGTATGCCACTCTCTTTTTCACATTATCTACAAACACTTTGATGGAGATTTTAGGTTCGTTTGTCTTCGTGTAAGACATGACTGTATAACCAAGATGAAAGAACTATATCTGTGTGTGATATTGGTAATTTGTGGTGAAAGAATGAAAATGATCGATGGTATTTAAACTGGTTGTGAGGTAATGAAAAGGCGTTCAATATTAAGCGGTATTTAATGGTAATTTAATTCTTAAGTTGAAAATTGTAGATGACCTTTTGGTTTCCATCAACGGAAAGAAAAGAACTTTTTGTTGAACGACTTCATGTTTAAAAAAAATCAAACTATATAATCAGAAAAATAAATATTAAACGACAATAAATTGACAAGAACACATATACGGTTTTTTTTTTTTTTTTTTTTTTTTTTGTAGTGGCTACATTTGTGCCATAAAGCCCTATAGAATAATTTATAGGGCTGTAAACAAACCAAACGTTTGGCGGGAAGTTCGTTTATGTTCGTTCGTTTAATAAAGGAACAAACACAAAAAAAATTCTGTTCGTTTAGCTAAACAAACGAACATGAACAGAGGTCGCGTTCGTTCGTTTATGTTCGTGAACGTGTTCGTGTATGTTTGTTTTTGTTCAATAGTTTATTAGGGTTTTTAATTTTTTATATTTAATTTAAGTATTTCAAATTTCCCAGTGGTAGATTATTTAACATATATTAGTGTATCACATGTTAATATTACTTTAACTATTTTGATTAACTGTTATTTTTGGTGGATTAAACGAGGATTTCAAGATTAATTTAATACCTTTGTGTTTTTATAAGACATTATGTGATTAAGATTATGTCACGTATATTTAGGTAATAGATTAGTATATTCTGGGCGGACAATGTTAGTGATGAAAAATGCGAGTTTTCAGAATTTAATGTGTTAGTTTGTGCTCGATTTTGTTTAGTAATGCCTCTTTGTGTTCGTTTACATTCATTTGTGTTTGTTTGTGTTCGTTTATGGCCGACACCTAATTTTAGCAAATAAATACAAGCGAACATGAACAAAAATCTCGTTCGGTAAGGGTTCATGAACAGTTCGTGAACACGTTATTTTCTTAACAAACGAGCACGGACAAAAAATCTCGTTCGGTAAGTGTTCGTGAACAGTTCGTGAACACGTTAATTCCTTAACAAACAAACATGAACAAGTCCTTGTTTGTGTTCGTTTGGTTTGTTTACAGCCCTAATAATCTACACAGAAACCTGGGTTTGAATGGTGCCTGGCCCAAAGGAGTTATTAACACTCAGACCCCCGGCTGCCATCCCGAAAAGTAAACACGCCTGAATCTCGCTATTTGCATGGATGGAACCATGTACCAAATGTCTCCCTAGCCTTAGAACTAACACATGGGACGTTTGCTCAAAAGATACTTTTAGGATTATGTTCTTTTTTAGGATTTGGTTTTGGAGCTAGGCTAATGCTAGTTCCAATGTCAGAGAAAACTCATAGAAGGCTTATTTCAATAAACATGCTACCATCTGATCAACATACTCTTCCCACCAAAACTAACTAATCTAGACTATCTGGAAGATTTTTTTAAAAATTTTTAACGGAATCAGTTGCCAATGGATCTCAACCCGTTAGTTTTTTTGAACGTGAAACTTCTATATAGAATATAGAAACAAACGCGGGCCAACTAGCAACTGAAATCCGACAAGAGACAATTACAAGATAACATCACAAATACTTTGTGTTAGTGCATGATGTCCCTAGGCTAGTATATATAGTGTTTGGACGCGTTTCGGGGTGTCTGGAGGTGTTTATAAACGTTTTGGTAGTGTTTGGGACACATCTGGCGATTAGGATGATGGTTTGGGCGATTAGGCTCTCACTCGCATGTTCTTGTGTGACATCACACAAATTTTCTTTATATAAATATATAGAAATCCCTCGTTTATTCATCCGATTCATGTTTTCAGTATCTTTACCATCCATTTTGTTAATTTTTTTGTTTAAATAATGACGTATAATCAATATTAAATTGGATTGTATTAAATTCTGATTTAAAAACGTTAAAAAAAATGTTTGCCTGTGCCAGGATTCGAACCCGAGTCCCTGGCGGGCTAAACCTTAACCACACCACACAAACCACTACACCATTTGGTGTTTTGTGATGTTAATTAAAACTAATTAAACTTAAACCATTTCAAGATCCTTTAGTCAAACCTGAAAAGTCAAACGTAGTCTCCTAGTCAAGTCAAGTCAAAGTGTTAGTAAATATGGTCTCCTAGTCAAGTCAAAGTGTTAGTAAATATGGTCTTCTAGTCAAGTCAAAGTTGTTCCTAAATTCTAGCCTAGTCAAAGTAGTCCCTAATTACAACTCCAAATTTTACACTATAAATACACCAGCCTACCATTCAACTCTTGATACCATTAAAAAAAAACATTATTATCCCATCTCCCATATACTAAAGTTTTCATCCGTCATTATCTCCTCTAGCTATTTTCGAGTTTTCCAAGGCATTATTACTAAGTGTTTGCACGCTAAATAAAACGCACGAACTCATTATGCACCTAAGGTGAGTTTACATAGCCCCTTTTTCTGTTTTACATTTTGGGGTGAAACATGTTTAAACATTTTATACACTATCATTTACTCATTCTTACATTGTTGAAACTTGTGATTCAATTACACTATCATTTACTCATTCTATCATTTGACTGTAACAAAAAGACACAGTACAAATCATTAACATAGATCAAGCCACTGTTTAGATTATAGCGCTATAGGTCTGACAAACCCATCCCCCCGCATAAATTCAGGGATGATCGATAACAGTTACACTTTTACTAACTTGCGAGTTAGGTCTCAGTTGACAAAAGGCTTGATTGTACAAAGACGCATTGTTACATGTCAGACTCATATTCTATCATTACTCATTATTATACTTCAACTATGATTGCAATACAACATATTGCTTTCAACTATATGCAAAACCTATGTATTCTCATCAACTTTTGTTGACCCAAAATATTTTCAAACTTAACATGTTTCAGGTTATACTTGCTTGAAGATTAGAGTTAATGCTTGAAGATGTGTAGCTAGTATTTTTCATCTTGAGATGTACAAATTCTTAAAACAATTGTATGTAATTTATTTAAATCATTTAATGAAATTTATTATTCACCATGAGCTACTGAACAATCATCAATACGTGACATCCCGATGTTTCCGCCATCGGTTGGGGTGTTACAGATTGGTATCAGAGCCATGGTTATAGGGAATTAGGTTATTAGAAAAATAATCTAGTCTATAACCATAGGATTTTAACTAGTACTTGCTCCTTTTACTTGCAACCTTACTTATTTCTATTCTCTATCTCCCTCCTACTTCTTATCCCTACATTAATCCCTACAAGAAGATTGCTCTCCATCACTGGACCTACTCTTAGACTAATAGGACAAAATCCTCAGGTTTAGCCTGAACCACCTTGAGATCTCGTCGAAGTTCTAGATTTTGATAACGAACACGTGCAATCTATAAGGGTGAACGCCTGTATTCTGAGTTTTCTGTCTAGGACTGGCATTGCGCATAAATCCCAATCAGACGAGGGACCCGGATGCCTACCTGGGAATTCTCGGGATGAGTGTTCACTTATAGGCTAAAGCATGTCTTCACTATGTTATTAGAATCTAGAAGTTTTGATAAGTCAACGTTTTCGTTTATTCGTTTTAATTAATGAATAAATGATTACACTCACTTTCCTTAAACTAAGCTCTAAAATCTCAAAATTTTACAGCTTAAATCAATCTCATTTCATAACCATCTATGGATTTCACAATCACACTTCACCTTACCATCTTAGCCACTTTTTAAATATTCAACACCCTACCCAAATCATATTATTTCCTTTCTCCACATGTTACTTATTTTTTTTTTTTTTTTAAAAAACTATAACCTCATACCTTAGCACTAACTAAAGATTTCTAAATCTTGTTGTATTTTCATTACCTAGAGACTTTACAAAGTACACATTTTTGTCAAAAGATGTCCTCGAACTTAAATTCAATTGTTTATTTATTGACGTAACAAACGATTTTCTGTATAATGCTTTAAACTATTAAAAATCACTTAATCGAACCTTGATCTTCAAAACCTAATGTCATGTTTGAAATCTCCAACTAACGGGAATATTTTAATCAAAGCCCACTTAGCTTGTACTATTTAACAACTTTTGCTTTATGTACAAAACCAATTTTGAAAATAATTTTTTTTTAATCCATAGGAATAATATACAGCCTCTAAATTCTCCATCGACACTCACTCATTTTCAACTTGTTCAAATTTTTACAATATTTGGCATATACAACAATCATGTTTTCTTATACACTTGATTATAACCTTGATCCAAACCCCAAAATTTACACTGCTACATAATCTCCTTACTATAAAATAAACTCTTTATCAACTATCTTCACATTCACTATCTCTCACAACCTTGATTCTGCTTCAAGATTTTTCATCATCCTCTCAAGAACTAAATTCATATCCTCCACCTTCTCACACATGAGCTAGTTACCCATGATAACCAAACTATTGAAACTTGATTGTGTGTTGCATCAAAAATAATCCTTAGTTATACATGAGGATTCGACTATCTACCATATTTGAACATTTGAAACTAGAATTCATGGAATATAAACTATTTGCTATAGACACACCTAGAGTCATTAACCTTGTCTAGGGCAACTCTATTACACTCGTATGCTATACTTGATACTTGATTGCTTACATGTACATATTATCAATTTGCAATTTATGTGTGTAATAATTGGTACACTTAATCAAACAACTGATAGAGGATGAAGTACTTGCTCAACAATTAGTAGAGTACCAAATAACCTACTCAACGATTGGTAGAGGTCATCATGCCTGCTCAACAGTCGGTATAGGCCCTACAACCTGCTCAACGACTGGAAGAGGCTATCGCACCTGCTCAACAATCGGTAGAGGTTCTTACTCACTAACTGGTAGAAGTCTTTTTCCTGCTCAACATTTGGACTCATTTTTGGATACATTGTATACAATTCAATCACAAGGTTATTTTGCATTACTTACATGTGTGTTTAGAATCATAGAAGGACACAAAACCTTAATGTAAGGTAAATTGGTGATTGCGGTCTGGAACGTAATCATGAATTTACAGGTACGTTAAGGTAGTGTGAAATTCTATCAAGGTTTTCGGTAAATAACCAATTATAAACCCTAGTTACCTAGTAGTTCATTTAGTCTTTTTATAGTCAATCAATTCATGCATTTCTTTTAGGATCCCTAAAACTTAAGTTAATGTTCTTACTAGATTCTTATTCTCCTTGCTATTTCAGACGAGCCTAATCCAACACTTAAAACTCACACGTATCAATCCTCTTATCTAAATTATTCGAAACAGTTATTTCTATTACCTACAAAATTCATGTCATGCCTTAACCCCAAATTTTCCAAACAACGGTTGTTCCAATCACCCTCAACCCTGTGTTTTTAATAACTTCGGGATTAAGTTCCTAAAAGTAGGGGAGACTGTAACATCACACAAATTTTCTTTATATATATATATATATATATATATATATATATAGAATTCCCTCGTTTATTCATCCGATTCATGTTTACAGTATCTTTACCATCCATTTTGTTAATTTTTTTTTTTTAAATAATGACGTATAATCAATATTAAATTGGATTGTATTAAATTCTGATTTAAAAACGTTAAAAAAAATGTTTGCCTGTGCCAGGATTCGAACCCGAGTCCCTGGCGGGCTAAACCTTAACCCCACCACACAAACCACTACACCATTTGGTGTTTTGTGATGTTAATTAAAACCAATTAAACTTAAACCCTTTCAAGGTCCCTTAGTCAAACCTGAAAAGTCAAATGTAGTCTCCTAGTCAAGTCAAGTCAAAGTGTTAGTAAATATGGTCTCCTAGTCAAGTCAAAGTGTTAGTAAATATGGTCTTCTAGTCAAGTCAAAGTTGTTCCTAAATTCTAGCCTAGTCAAAATAGTCCCTAATTGCAACTCCAAATTTTACACTATAAATACACTAGCCTACCATTCAACTCTTGATACCATTCAAAAAAAAAAAAAACATTATTATCCCATCTCCCATATACTAAAGTTTTCATCCGTCATTATCTCCTCTAGCTAGTTTCGAGTTTTCCAAGGCATTATTACTAAGTGTTTGCACGTTAAATAAAACGCACGAACTCATTATGCACCTAAGGTGAGTTTACATAGCCCCTTTTTCTGTTTTACATTTTGGGGTGAAGCATGTTTAAACATTTTATACACTATCATTTACTCATTCTTACATTGTTAAAACTTGTGATTCAATTACACTATCATTTGACTGTAACAAAAAGACACAGTACAAATCATTAACATTGATCAAGCCGCCTGTTTAGATTATAGCGCTATAGGTCTGACAAACCCATCCCCCCGCATAAATTCAGGGATGATCGATAACACTTACACTTTTACTAACTTGCGAGTTAGGTCTCAGTCGACACCAGGTTTGATTGTACAAAGACGCATTGTTACATGTCGGACTCATATTCTATCATTACTCATTATTATACTTCAACTATGATTGCAATACAACATATTGCTTTCAACTATATGCAAAACCTATGTATTCTCATCAACTTTTGTTGACCCAAAATATTTTCAAACTAACATGTTTCAGGTTATACTTGCTTGAAGATTAGAGTTAATGCTTGAAGATGTGTAGCTAGTATTTTTCATCTTGAGATGTACAAATTCTTAGAACAATTGTATGTAATTTATTTAAATCATTTAATGAAATTTATTATTCACCATGAGCTACTGAACAATCATCAATACGTGACATCCCGTTGTTTCCACCATCGGTTGGGGTGTTACATCTTGCATGCGAGTAGTGGCTAATTGCATCCTATATCAGGTGATTAGGCCCAATCGCCTGATCTGCATGGTGGATAGCAGTTCCTAATCGCTAGTACTACTCTGTACGAGTACGAGAGGTATAAATAGGTCCAATCATTACCCTAATCATCAGTTCTTGCCACACACACTCTCCAAACACCCTCCCCTGGCCTGAGAAGTCTGATTTGATCATTGTAACACTCGAGCTCTGTTTTAATGATAAATCTTTAATCTTTTGACCCGTTTGTGTGTGTTAATTACTCGCATATCATTGTTTCTTGGTTGTTTTTGTTATTAGAACATATTTAAAGGATTCCGCACTGTGAATATAAACCTAGTGATTGTCGGTTGACCCGTTCGTCGATCCTACAAGTGGTATCAGAGCCGAGGCTCTTATCACGAGCGTTTTGATAACAAAAACGAGTGAAAACAGGTTGGTTTTTGTGTGAAAGTTGTGATTTTTATTCAAAAACCTGTTTGAACTTTTAAACTTTGAGTTTTTCATAAAAAACCCTTATTTTCAAATTCTTAGTGTGTTTTTACGGATGAAAAAGTGTGTGTTTTATTAGGTTTTGTTCTAAAACTGTTTTGGAAACTTTTCTAATCATTTAGGGGTTAAACACATTGTTTTGGATAAGATTTTGAAGCAAAAATGGTAGTTTTTGAGCAAAAGTGAACTTGCAGATTAGATCAGGCGAGTAGGAACCCTAATCACATGAACTTTTTGTGTGATTAGCCCAATCACCACTTGTTACTAGCAATTAGCCCCAATCGCCTATACCTACTAGCAATTGGGCACCAATCGCCCCTAAGTACTAGTGATTGGCCACCAATCGCCTGAAAGTACTAGTGATTAGAAGCCAATCGCCTGAAAGCATGTGGCATAGCTTCTAATCACGTGGTGTGTCCCAATCGCCCCCAAACCTCTAATCGCTCAACTATTCACTAGCAATTGCACCAATCACGTGTAAAAACTAGCAATTAGGATCCTAATCGCCTAAACACTAGCAATTACAATCACAAATCGCCTATAAGTTGCTGAAACTGAAAATTTGACTAAGTATCGGACTTTTAACGAACATAAACATATGGCGAACCCGTGGGGACACTTAAATCAACCGAGACAACAATATAACCAACTGATCAACAATCAAATGAACGTTCCCATAAATCCTTGGCAATTTTCAGCCGAGTGTAACGCGCAACAGATGCAACAACAGCAGAAGCAAGCTAATGTTGCTGGAACCAAAGTGCCTACTCCTGAATATGTAGTTGACGATTGTGGCACTGGGATACCTAACATTTCTGAGGAGATGTTACATGATGCTGAGGAGAAGCTCAAGACGGATCCTACTCCGGTTCCTGATAAAGTAAAAGAATGATATGATAAGATCAGGCAGAAGTATCCCAAATGGTTTCCATCAGGAGAAGAGTCTGAGAAGAAGAAAGATCCGGTGCAGGCATCTATTTTCAAGAAGCGACTTTTGAAGATGTCTGGTAATGTAATCAGTTGGGCTTACATCTAACATGCCAGGATGCTGGGAGTCAAATGGCAGGACGGTTTGCTCTACTTTCAGCCTTATACGAAGGTTCTCAGCTTACCATTCTGGTATGTTCGTGACCTAGTTCGATTACACTATCCCTTGTATTATGAGTCTGCCGGTGATCTTCGAGGTTTCTTCAATATTCTGAAAAGAGAAAGCGCGGGAGAATGGGAAACTCTCAGACCTCAATATCTTAAATCATTCAAGTCAGACAAGCGCCATCCTATCACCAAAAGTCCAATCTGGAAGCATAAAGTCAAGCCACCAGAATGCGTTTCGAAGATTCCAATGGTCCCTGTTGAGCAAGACTTCTCTTCAAAGTTCTATTATTGGCATTATGATGCTGCTACAACCGAAGCAGTGATAGTCTTGAGCAACTCGCCAAAGCCTTGCAGGAAAATCAGAATATGGGACCCGATGTGGCTAATTAACCTCTCAGCAAAGGATGTGGAGATATTGTACCTGTATCCCATTCAGCACTTGAAAGCCGAAGCTGATCAAGCCTTGAAGTTTCAGAGGGTTATTTGCTTCTGCCACGCCAACAAAGTTCACGCAGGATGAGACTGGTCAAGACTTACAAGGATCAGGACGATGTCAAAGTAAAGTGAAGACAGAAGTTACTGCACGTCATGTTTTTGTTTGTTTATGTAACATCACACAAATTTTCTTTATATATATATATATATATATATAGAACTCCCTCGTTTATTCATCCGATTCATGTTTACAGTATCTTTACCATCCATTTTGTTAATTTTTTTTGTTTAAATAATGACGTATAATCAATATTAAATTGGATTGTATTAAAAATTCTGATTTAAAAACGTTAAAAAAATGTTTGCCTGTGCCAGGATTCGAACCCGAGTCCCTGGCGGGCTAAACCTTAACCACACCACACAAACCACTACACCATTTGGTGTTTTGTGATGTTAATTAAAACCAATTAAACTTAAACCCTTTCAAGGTCCCTTAGTCAAACCTGAAAAGTAAAAGGTAGTCTCCTAGTCAAGTCAAGTCAAAGTGTTAGTAAATATGGTCTCCTAGTCAAGTCAAAGTGTTAGTAAATATGGTCTTCTAGTCAAGTCAAAGTTGTTCCTAAATTCTAGCCTAGTCAAAGTAGTCCCTAATTACAACTCCAGATTTTACACTATAAATACACTAGCCTACCGTTCAACTCTTTATACCATTCAAAAAAAAAAAAAAAAAAACATTATTATCCCATCTCCCACATACTAAAGTTTTCATCCATCATTATCTCCTCTAGCTAGTTCCGAGTTTTTCAAGGCATTATTACTAAGTGTTTGCATGCTCAAGAAAACTCACGAACTCATTAAGCACCTAAGGTGAGTTTACATAGCCCCTTTTCCATTCACTATTTTTTTTTGGGGTGAAACATGTTACAACATTCAATTTACAATTCAATCACAAGTGTCTATGTGTTATTCTATGTTGCATTATGTCTTAAACATTACTAGGGTAAGCACAATATTCTAGCATAATCATTAACATTGATCAGCCGACGGTATACAATGATAGATCTATTGGACTGACAATCCCACCCGGATACGTGTACCTCCTACATAGGTAGCGTGGGTGATTGTTATCGAATTTATAACATAATCGAGTGAACCATGAGCGTATGGGATGGACCACAATATTCTAGTCACAAGGTTTGATTATGCACACGATTTACCGGGTAGTATTGTTTTCACATATGGACTAGACTTGCCATGACACTCGAATTGTACAAATTTTATTCAACATTCAAACCTATGTAATTCTCACCAACTTTTGTTGACCCAAAATATTTTCAAACTTAACATGTTTCAGGATATAGCTTGCTTGAAGATTAGAGTTAATGCTTGAAGATGTGTATCTAGTATTTTTCATTTTGATGTTCAAATTCTTTTAGAACAATTGTATGTAATTTATGTAATCAATTAATGAAATTTATTATTTACCATGAGCTACTGAACAATCATCAATATGTGACATCCCGATGTTTCCGCCATCAGTTGGGGTGTTACAGATTGGTATCAGAGCCATGGTTATAGGGAATTAGGTTATTAGAAAAATAATCTAGTCTATAACCATAGGATTATAACTAGTACTTACTCCTTTTACTTGCAACTCTACTTGTTTCTATTCTCTACCTCTATCATACTTCTTATCCCTACTTTAGTCCCTACAAGATGTTTGCTCTCCATAACTGGAACAAAATTCTCAAATCCTAACCTGAAATACCTTATAAATCTCGTCGAAGCTCTATATTCTAATAACGAACACGTGCAATCTGGAAGGGTGAACGCCTGTATTCTGAGTTTTCTGTCTAAGACTGGCATTGCGCATAAATCTCAATCAGACGAGGGACTCGGATGCCTACCTGGGAATTCTCGGGATGAGTGTTCACTTATAGGCTAAAGCATGTCTTCACCATGTTATTAGAATCTAGAAGCTTTGATAAGTCAACGTTTTCGTTTATTCGTTTTAATTAATGAATAAATGATTACACTCACTTTCCTTAAAACTAAGCTCTAAAATCTCAAAATTTTACAACTTAAATCAATCCCATTTTCTAATCATATATGGATTTCACAATCACATTTCATCTTACCATCTTAGCCACATGTTTGATTATTTTCAACACCCTCCCCAAATCATATTATTTCATTTTTCAACATGTTACATATTTCTAAACTATAACCTCATAACCTGGGTAGACCCTAGCCCAACACTAAAGATTTCTTAATATTGTCAAAATTTTCATCACCTATAAACCATGGAAAATACATATTTTTGTTATAAGATATCCTCAAACTTAATTTCTAAATCCAAATGTTTATTCATTAGCATAACAAAGGATTTTTGATATAATGTCACCTTGATCTATAAAACCTAACGTCGTGTTTAAAATCTTCGACTAAACTAAAATATTCTGATCTAAAGCCACTTAATTTGTACTATTTAGCAAATTTTGTTTTATATAAGAAACCAGTTTTAAAAAGAAAAATGATAAGATCTTTCCATCCTCATGAACAAAATTTAATCTCCATTGCCACCTAATTATTTTCAACTTGTTCGAACTTTGACAATTTTTGGTATTTATCACAATCATGTTTTCTCATACGCTAGATTCTAACCTTTGATCCAAACCCCACGATTTACACTGCTACATAATCTCCTTACTATAAAATAAACCCTTTATTAACTATTTTCACGTTCACTATCTTTCATAACCTAGATGATGCTTTGAGTTCTTCATCATCCTCTCAAGAACTAAATTCATATTCTTCACCTTCTGGAACATGAACTTGATCCCTATGATAATCAGACAATTGAAAACTTGATTGTTCGTTGCATCAAACTTGATTCTTATTTATACATGAGGATTTGATTATCTACTTGAACATTTGATTATTCATGATACTTGAAAGCATGGAATATAAACTATTTGCTATAAACACACCTGGAGTCATTAATCTTGTCTAGGACAACTCTATTACAACTCGCATGCTATACTTGATGCATTTACAAACTTACTTACATGTATATATTACGAACTTGCAACTTATGTGTTAAATAAAAAACAATTGTTACACTTAATCAAACAACTGGTAGAGGATGAAGTACTTGCTCAACAGTTAGTAGAGTACCTAACAACCTGCTCAACGATTGGTAGAGGTCATCAAGCCTGCTCAACAGTCGGTAGAGGTTCTAATAACCTGCTCAACGACTGGTAGAGGCTATCGCACCTGCTCAACAATCGGTAGAGGTTCCTACTCACTGACTGGTAGTAGTCTTTTCCTACTCAATAGTTGGACTCATTTCTGGATACATCATACATGTAATTTGATACAAAGATTTATTAGACTCATTGATACAAAGATTCAATCACAAGGTTATTTTGCATTAGTTACATATGTGTTTAGAGTCATAGAAGGACACAAAACCCTAATGTAAGGTAAATTGGTGATTGCGGTCCGGAACGTAATCATGAATTTACAGTTACGTTAAGGTAGTGTGGAATTCTATCAAGGTTTTCGGTAGATAATCAATTATAAACCCTAGTTATTTGGTAGTCCATCTAGCATTTATGGTTATCTTATACATTCCTTAAACTCTTACCCTACTCTGAACCATAGTCACCCAAACTATCCTCAACACTATTCAAATGTTTCTTCTTAAAATAAACTTCTGGACGAAGTTCCTAAAAGTAGGGGAGACTGTAACATCACACAAATTTTCTTTATATATATATATATATATATATATATATATATATATAGAACTCCCTCGTTTATTCATCCGATTCATGTTTACAGTATCTTTACCATCCATTTTGTTAATTTTTTTTTGTTTAAATAATGACGTATAATCAATATTAAATTGGATTGTATTAAAAATTCTGATTTAAAAACGTTAAAAAAAATGTTTGCCTGTGCCAGGATTCGAACCCGAGTCCCGGGCGGGCTAAACCTTAACCACACCACACAAACCACTACACCATTTGGTGTTTTGTGATGTTAATTAAAACCAATTAAACTTAAACCCTTTCAAGGTCCCTTAGTCAAACCTGAAAAGTCAAACGTAGTCTCCTAGTCAAGTCAAGTCAAAGTGTTAGTAAATATGGTCTCCTAGTCAAGTCAAAGTGTTAGTAAATATGGTCTTCTAGTCAAGTCAAAGTTGTTCCTAAATTCTAGCCTAGTCAAAGTAGTCCCTAATTACAACTCCAAATTTTACACTATAAATACACTAGCCTACCATTCAACTCTTTATACCATTCAAAAAAAAAAAAAAAACATTATTATCCCATCTCCCACATACTAAAGTTTTCATCCATCATTATCTCCTCTAGCTAGTTCCGAGTTTTTCAAGGCATTATTACTAAGTGTTTGCATGCTCAAGAAAACTCACGAACTCATTAAGCACCTAAGGTGAGTTTACATAGCCCCTTTCCCATTCACTATTTTTTTTGGGTGAAACATGTTACAACATTCAATTTACAATTCAATCACAAGTGTCTATGTGTTATTCTATGTTGCATTATGTCTTAAACATTACTAGGGTAAGCACAATATTCTAGCATAATCATTAACTTTGATCAGCCGACGGTATACAATGATAGATCTATTGGACTGACAATCCCACCCGGATACGTGTACCTCCTACATAGGTAGCGTGGGTGATTGTTATCGAATTTATAACATAATCGAGTGAACCATGAGCGTATGGGATGGACCACAATATTCTAGTCACAAGGTTTGATTATGCACACAATTTACCGGGTAGTATTGTTTTCACATATGGACTAGACTTGCCATGACACTCGAATTGTACAAATTTTATTCAACATTTAAACCTATGTAATTCTCACCAACTTTTGTTGACCCAAAATATTTTCAAACTTAACATGCTTCAGGATATAGCTTGCTTGAAGGTTAGAGTTAATGCTTGAAGATGTGTATCTAGTATTTTTCATTTTGATGTACAAATTCTTTTAGAACAATTGTATGTAATTTATGTAATCAATTAATGAAATTTATTATTTACCATGAGCTACTGAACAATCATCAATATGTGACATCCCGATGTTTCCGCCATCGGTTGGGGTGTTACAGTTTACGCGTCTGTATAGTTGTTTTGATGTGATATAAACTTTGTCTTTCTTGAAGTCTTTGAACGTATACTAGCCAGGTCCGAGGGGGAGTCTGTTAGTGCATGATGTCCCTAGGCTAGTATATATAGTGTTTGGACGCGTTTCAGGGTGTTTGGAGGTGTTTATAAACGTTTTGGTAGTGTTTGGGACACATCAGGCGATTAGGATGATGGTTTGGGCAATTAGGGTCTCACTCGCATGTTCTTACATGCGAGTAGTGGCTAATTGCATCCTATATCAGGCGATTAGGCCTAATCACCTGATTTGCATGGTGGATAGCAGTTCCTAATCGCTAGTACTGCTCTGTACGAGTACGGGAGGTATAAATAGGCCCAATCATTACCCTAATCATCAGTTCTTGCCACACACACACTCTCCAAAGACCCTCCCCTGGTCTGAGAAGTCTGATTTGATCATTGTAATACTCGAGCTCTGTTTTAATGATAAATCTTTAATCTTTGACCCGTTTGTGTGTGTTAATTACTCGCATATCATTGTATCTTGGTTGTTTTTTGTTATTAGAACATATTTAGAGGATTCCGCACTCTGAATATAAACCTCGTGATTGTCGGTTGACCCGTTCGTCGATCCTACACTTAGTGATACGTGCCCACGTGGTAATACATCAACTCAATATTCATGCACAAGTGGTCCACGTCTTTCATGCAGTTTATTTATATTAATTGTTTTTAATTGTTAGTAGGAGTAGTGGGTAGTTTTCATATATCTTTTGTATGCCTATAAAAGGCCATTTTAGTTTAGAACATGATTATTATGAATGAAATTATGAAGAAGCTTTATGCTTGGTATCTCTTCCCTTGATCTCTCCCTCTTGAATTCTTAGAAGTTTTGTAGGTTTTTCTTTGTAAAACCTATCAAATGGTGCTTTCATATTCGAACCCAATACCTCCATGCATGGAAGAGCCGACAATCAAAGAGTTGGTGGCCAAATTCAACCAACTTCGACCCATCGAAAACCCGACAATTGACGAGGCCAAGATGGCGGAAAAACTTCACTTATGCTTGGTGATTTCGGCCCGCCTCGTTGGAAAACCGCCACCACCTTCCAAACAGCCAAACTCCACTTCACCATTAGCCGTGTCATCTACACCACCCCAATACAACCCCCCACCTACTGATGTTCTTCCCACCAAGCCGGCACCAAAAGAAACATCAACTGCCACCCCTTCCATGCAAAAAAACACCCCAGCATTAGGCCCCAAACCACCACAAATACCCGCCCCCTTCACAGCCTATCAAGGTACCATCTTTAGCAGGCCATTGCACAACAAGGAACATGCAGTAGCCGGACGACGCGAGTGGCAACCACTTTGGTGATACTCGTGGCTCTATGTACTTGCTGAAAAGGGTATCATGCGCACCGTGGATACCACCCCTGCTCCCGTGGTACGACTCGAGTGGAAACCACCTTCGTTGTCAAAAACGGTCACACCACCCAAGCCCACACAAGCAACCAAACGTTTGTTTTCCTCCCACCCGGTGCAAAGAAGAAGGCCAAGAAATCCATACCAAGAGCTATGCGATTGATGTACGGTATTAGAAAAGAAAGAACACAGACCAAAGTTGCAAAGAAAAAAATCAAGTTGAGGTCAGTTTTTTATCCCATCAAGCCATTAATGCTTTTGAACCATGAAGCACCAATCCAATGTGTAGCTATCATGATTCGCGAGTGGCGGCCACCATGCCGTCCCATTGGGACCGATCCAAACGGCGCCGGAAGACTCGAATGGCGACCACCATGGTCAACTCGTTCCGTTCTTGAGGACAAGAACGTTTTGAGGCGCGTGGGAGTTGATACGTGCCCACGTGGTAATACATCAATATTCATGCACAAGTGGTCCAAGTCTTTCATGCAGTATATCTATATTATCTATATTATCTTATTAAGGAGGAGTGATGGCTAACATAGTAATTTTCATTTCCGTACAACTTAAGAAGCAACATGTACAACATATTTTAGCAAGAAATTTAAGGGTATTATGGGTATAATTGTGAACATTAAGACACTTAGGAGGATATGTTTGTACTTTTACCATCATTATCTTACTCACATCTTAAGATTCTATTCCGCTCTTGCCCTCATGACCACACCAATAAATTATCCATTGAATTATCTTTAAGAATTGTTTTAATTGTGTTTATTGGAAGGTGAGACCTTTGAGTGCCTCTGATGAAGTGTATATGTCATCTTCTTAATATTGTAGTTCATTATCTTTAATGGTTAGGAAGAAGAGCTCCGGATGAAAAAAGTTGCACTAAATATCTCCAAGGTGAAGAAATTTTGGACAAAAATTGAGAAGCTGGTAAGTCATAAATGTAATTTAGTATATGAGGGGTTTGTTTTACATTATAATTTTGATACATATTTATTTTCTATAAAATATCATGTCATTTTAGGTGTTGTACAAGCATCGGTTAGAGCTTGATCAAAAGAAGAAAAAAACTCTTGATAAGCATCTTGAATTTCTTCTAGGGCAAACCGAAAGGTAATTTCTTGACCTGTGAATTTGGTTAGTTTACTCTCTAATGGGCCAACTAGGTAAAATAAAATAAAATTAGACAGGAAGAATGTTGTTCAAATAGGTCGGATGGTTTACCATCATTATCTTACTCACATCTTAAGATTCTATTCCACACTTGCCCTCATGACCACACCGATAAATTATCCATTGAATTATCTTTAAGAATTGTTTTAATTGTGTTTATTGGAAGGTGAGACCTTTGAGTGCCTCTGATGAAGTGTATATGTCATCTTCTTAATATTGTAGTTCATTATCTTTAATGGTTAGGAAGAAGAGCTCCGGATGAAAAAAGTTGCACTAAATATCTCCAAGGTGAAGAAATTTTGGACAAAAATTGAGAAGCTGGTAAGTCATATATGTAATTTAGTATATGAGGGGTTTGTTTTACATTATAATTTTGATACATATTTATTTTCTATAAAATATCATGTCATTTTAGGTGTTGTACAAGCATCGGTTAGAGCTTGATCAAAAGAAGAAAAAAGCTCTTGATAAGCATCTTGAATTTCTTCTAGGGCAAACCGAAAGGTAATTTCTTGACCTGTGAATTTGGTTATTTTACTCTCTAATGGGCCAACTAGGTAAAATAAAATAAAATTAGACAGGAAGAATGTTGTTCAAATAGGTCGGATGGTTTACCATCATTATCTTACTCACATCTTAAGATTTTATTCCACTCTTGCCCTCATGACCACACCAATAAATTATCCATTGAATTATCTTTAAGAATTGTTTTAATTGTGTTTATTGGAAGGTGAGACCTTTGAGTGCCTCTGATGAAGTGTATATGTCATCTTCTTAATATTGTAGTTCATTATCTTTAATGGTTAGGAAGAAGAGTTCCGGATGAAAAAAGTTGCACTAAATATCTCCAAGGTGAAGAAATTTTGGACAAAGATTGAGAAGCTGGTAAGTCATATATGTAATTTAGTATATGAGGGGTTTGTTTTACATTATAATTTTGATACATATTTATTTTCTATAAAATATCATGTCATTTTAGGTGTTGTACAAGCATCGGTTAGAGCTTGATCAAAAGAAGAAAAAAGCTCTTGATAAGCATCTTGAATTTCTCCTAGGGCAAACCGAAAGGTAATTTCTTGACCTGTGAATTTGGTTATTTTACTCTCTAATGGGCCAACTAAGTAAAATAAAATAAAATTAGACAGGAAGAATGTTGTTCAAATAGGTCGGATGGTTTACCATCATTATCTTACTCACATCTTAAGATTCTATTCCACTCTTGCCCTCATGACCACACCAATAAATTATCCATTGAATTATCTTTAAGAATTGTTTTAATTGTGTTTATTGGAAGGTGAGACCTTTGAGTGCCTCTGATGAAGTGTATATGTCATCTTCTTAATATTGTAGTTCATTATCTTTAATGGTTAGGAAGAAGAGCTCCGGATGAAAAAAGTTGCACTAAATATCTCCAAGGTGAAGAAATTTTGGACAAAAATTGAGAAGCTGGTAAGTCATATATGTAATTTAGTATATGAGGGGTTTGTTTTACATTATAATTTTGATACATATTTATTTTCTATAAAATATCATGTCATTTTAGGTGTTGTACAAGCATCGGTTAGAGCTTGATCAAAAGAAGAAAAAAGCTCTTGATAAGCATCTTGAATTTCTTCAAGGGCAAACCGAAAGGTAATTTCTTGACCTATGAATTTGGTTATTTTACTCTCTAATGGGCCATCTAGGTAAAATAAAATAAAATTAGACAGGAAGAATGTTGTTCAAATAGGTCGGATGGTTTACCATCATTATCTTACTCACATCTTAAGATTCTATTCCACTCTTGCCCTCATGACCACACCAATAAATTATCCATTGAATTATCTTTAAGAATTGTTTTAATTGTGTTTATTGGAAGGTGAGACCTTTGAGTGCCTCTGATGAAGTGTATATGTCATCTTCTTAATATTGTAGTTCATTATCTTTAATGGTTAGGAAGAAGAGCTCCGGATGAAAAAAGTTGCACTAAATATCTCCAAGGTGAAGAAATTTTGGACAAAAATTGAGAAGCTGGTAAGTCATATATGTAATTTAGTATATGAGGGGTTTGTTTTACATTATAATTTTGATACATATTTATTTTCTATAAAATATCATGTCATTTTAGGTGTTGTACAAGCATCGGTTAGAGCTTGATCAAAAGAAGAAAAAAGCTCTTGATAAGCATCTTGAATTTCTTCAGGGGCAAACCGAAAGGTAATTTCTTGACCTATGAATTTGGTTATTTTACTCTCTAATGGGCCATCTAGGTAAAATAAAATAAAATTAGACAGGAAGAATGTTGTTCAAATAGGTCGGATGGTTTACCATCATTATCTTACTCACATCTTAAGATTCTATTCCACTCTTGCCCTCATGACCACACCAATAAATTATCCATTGAATTATCTTTAAGAATTGTTTTAATAGTGTTTATTGGAAGGTGAGACCTTTGAGTGCCTCTGATGAAGTGTATATGTCATCTTCTTAATATTGTAGTTCATTATCTTTAATGGTTAGGAAGAAGAGCTCCAGATGAAAAAAAGTTGCACTAAATATCTCCAAGGTGAAGAAATTTTGGACAAAAATTGAGAAGCTGGTAAGTCATATATGTAATTTAGTATATGAGGGGTTTGTTTTACATTATAATTTTGATACATATTTATTTTCTATAAAATATCATGTCATTTTAGGTGTTGTACAAGCATCGGTTAGAGCTTGATCAAAAGAAGAAAAAAGCTCTTGATAAGCATCTTGAATTTCTTCAGGGGCAAACCGAAAGGTAATTTCTTGACCTATGAATTTGGTTATTTTACTCTCTAATGGGCCATCTAGGTAAAATAAAATAAAATTAGACAGGAAGAATGTTGTTCAAATAGGTCGGATGGTTTACCATCATTATCTTACTCACATCTTAAGATTCTATTCCACTCTTGCCCTCATGACCACACCAATAAATTATCCATTGAATTATCTTTAAGAATTGTTTTAATAGTGTTTATTGGAAGGTGAGACCTTTGAGTGCCTCTGATGAAGTGTATATGTCATCTTCTTAATATTGTAGTTCATTATCTTTAATGGTTAGGAAGAAGAGCTCCAGATGAAAAAAAGTTGCACTAAATATCTCCAAGGTGAAGAAATTTTGGACAAAAATTGAGAAGCTGGTAAGTCATATATGTAATTTAGTATATGAGGGGTTTGTTTTACATTATAATTTTGATACATATTTATTTTCTATAAAATATCATGTCATTTTAGGTGTTGTACAAGCATCGGTTAGAGCTTGATCAAAAGAAGAAAAAAGCACTTGATAAGCATCTTGAATTTCTTCAGGGGCAAACCGAAAGGTAATTTCTTGACCTGTGAATTTGGTTATTTTACTCTCTAATGGGCCAACTAGGTAAAATAAAATAAAATTAGACAGGAAGAATGTTGTTCAAATAGGTCGGATGGTTTACCATCATTATCTTACTCACATCTTAAGATTCTATTCCACTCTTGCCCTCATGACCACACCAATAAATTATCCATTGAATTATCTTTAAGAGTTGTTTTAATTGTGTTTATTGGAAGGTGAGACCTTTGAGTGCCTCTGATGAAGTGCATATGTCATCTTCTTAATATTGTAGTTCATTATCTTTAATGGTTAGGAAGAAGAGCTCCGGATGAAAAAAGTTGCACTAAATATCTCCAAGGTGAAGAAATTTTGGACAAAAATTGAGAAGCTGGTAAGTCATATATCTATATTATCTTATTAAGGAGGAGTGATGGCTAACATAGTCATTTTCGTTTCAGTACAATTTAAGAAGCAACATGTACAACATATTAAAGCATGAAAATTAAGGGGATTTTGGGAATGTTAGTGACAATTAAGACACTTAGGAGGGTGGTATAGACATTTTACCCGCCTCCTCTTTCACACTATCAAAACAAATTTACAATGTTACCCTCCTTTTCCATCTCTGCCATCTTACAACCAACCTAATGATCCTTCACCTTCTTCCATTTAGATTCATGAATACAAGTTTTAAGAATCATCAAGTCAGCAATTGGAGGGTTTAATACTTTAATGAAACTTTTAATTGCAAAATACGAAGCGTTTCATGGATTGATTTACCCTCCTTCTTCCATCCCTGCCTTCGCCTTCTTAAACACCATAATCACCATTCGGTCTTCTGTGTGCCTTCAAAGCCGGTTAATCCGAATCGATCCTTTTTGTCCACTTCTTGGTGAATGTGAATCGCCCCTTACTCGATTATAACATCGTGTGCAACATATTCCCTGCTCTAGGTTAGGGTTTCTTTTATTTATCACTTGAATTCTGTGATTCGCACCTAAATTTCATTACTTCAGTTGATTATATATTAAGACTCCCTTAAGTTCCTAAGTTTTACTCTCTAATGTCACACTATTCTTTCTATAACACAGGTTATTGCATGTTTGGGGCGATCTTAATTGGCTTTCGTTTAACTGGGAAATTGAATATCTTGAAGATTTTTAAACCATGTCAAGTTTTGCATCCTTATTTGGGTTAGTAATTTTTTTTAACTGTGCTTTTTCTCTTTTGGTTTAATTCTTTAACCTGCTAAGTAATTGAGACATGGGTCACTTTTGGTTATGTTTTTATTCTAATATTTATCTTTCGTATGGAAGTTCTTTAGATTGAGTCGAAGGGGTTATCGCAGATGGAAACCTAAATCAGCAGGAGTTAGCGATGGTCTCATCAACTATCAATTTTTTGGGTTCGTTATGTTATTTATATTTATATCCACATCAATTCAACAAGTGACTGTTCTGGAATTCGCTACCTCGGAACTCTATTGGTGGTTATAATTGGCGTTTTTTAAGTCGCGTCAATTCGTTTACTTGGCAAGTATGGGAGATGGGTTTTAGGGTCATAAAGATAGAGGCCGAAAAAGTGCGTAACAGCAACATTTAATCGTGTGTAGTTGAAACTATTTATGTGTAGCGTTTCTGAGCAAAAAAAAAAAAATTCTAGCATTTTAGCATGTCAATTAACAAAAGGCATTTCAGATAAAAAAAAGGCATTTCACAGATGTTAGGCACCTAAAATTCTAATGATTTCCGTCTGTGAAAAGGATACAAGAGTTGACCAGTCAATGTCAACGTAAGACTGAAGAATTTTATCAAGCTTGGATGTCTTTGACTGCAGCAAATGAGCAGCTCGAGAAGGTGCGAATGGAAATTGATAATAAGTTTTTCTAGACGAAACGATGAATGTGAAACAGCCTTACTGCCTTACTATCTGTCTATGGAGTTTTTACAGGTTTGTTACATTGGTTATTGAAGGAGCTATACCACTATCTATTTTTTAACTGTCTTATAGTTATGTTAGTTGGCATAAAAAATCCATAATGGTTACGTTTTATCTACATTAATCTTTCGCCTATTTGAAAGGACTCAGTGTAAATACATTACAGTATTGTCCATACCTAAATTTCCAATGCTTTCTTGGAACAATCATTGTTCAAAATTTTAGTGTTCTTTTTTATCATTTAAATTGAAAGGAATATAGAGTTGTAGACTCTTAACATAACAATAATTCAATTTATCAAAGTTTAGTGTTACCATTTGGTGTAGGGAAGAGCACTACTGAATGCAATTGGTAGCTTAGAGCTAAGTGGTGCTTATAGAGATTGGAGAAGCTTTGAGCAAGCTTGGCCACAAACTTGAGAACGTGCTTTTGCAGGTGAATTTTTTTCTGCAATCAGTTATATACTTGCATTTAGGTGCACTTTACGCTTATCTTTATAGACATGTTTGTGTGCAGATGTTGTATCATTTTTTTCTGATTTCTAGGTGTATGTTCCTTTTATTAACCTTTTGGGTTAAACATTCACAGGAATCAGTTGCTGCTCTAGGAAATGGGGGCCTTGGCAGGCTTGCTTCCTGTATTCTGGAATCTTTAGCAACATTAAATTATCCAGCTTGGGGTTATGGGCTTAGATACAAGTATGGTTTATTCAAACAATTAATAACAAAAGAAGGCCAACGCGCGGACATTCTTAAAAGAGAAACTCTATTCCATTCGCATATATCACTTTTAACTTGTTATTATATTATTACATAGTAAATAATATTACGTATCTAATTTTGATTGAATAATATCGTTTAAAAACATCTGATATAGTTAAAATTGTTTCTTTTAATCCCACTTTTATTTTTTTATTGTCAATACAAGAATTTTTTTTATTACGTCAAACCCATTATCTAAGCTTTCTGACTTGTAATTGTCGTAATGTGACATCATGGCTCTTGCTCGTTCCTACAAAGAGATTAAAGTTATTGTTTAAGAACAAAAAACATACAACTTCTACTTCTAATGAAGGTTTATTCTAAAACACATACCCCTACAAAATTCACTCCCCGCCATAATGAATCATCCACAAGCGTCATAAATTCCAACGACAACAAACAACTACAAGGCAACAAAACAAACACACCTGCTCCCGCTGCAACGCGCGGGCATTCCCACTAGTAGTGTAATTTAGTATATGAGGGGTTTGTTTTACATTATAATTTTGATACATATTTATTTTCTATAAAATATCATGTCATTTTAGGCGTTGTACAAGCATCGGTTAGAGCTTGATCAAAAGAAGAAAAAAGCTCTTGATAAGCATCTTGAATTTCTTCTAGGGCAAACCGAAAGGTAATTTCTTGACCTATGAATTTGGTTATTTTACTCTCTAATGGGCCAACTAGGTAAAATAAAATAAAATTAGATAGGAAGAATGTTGTTCAAATAGGTCGGATGGGTCAAAAGTTTGCCAAAGTGTAATTTGTAAATTGTAAAACATAAAATCTCATTTTTTGATTGAAGTCTCATATTTTCTGTTTACTTTTCTCCTTCTTTGAGAGTTATTAATTTGTGCCATATTTACGCAAAACTGTAAAGCAATTAGATTTTTGTTTGTTTTTCAATTGGATGGTTTGTAAATGATATACTTCATATATAAATAGACATATTTAATTTAATGTTACCAACATTACAAATACAAGCATTATGTTATCTATATACATCTATGTGAAATATAGTTTGAAAACACATTGCATAGTACACGCACTTAAATTTTCATGGATAATGAGTATGGTATGTTGATTGATAACAAGACCTTTTGGTTTCATCATAATTGTGATAGTGAGAACTTATGTTTTCTTTGCTTAACGCCAATTCATTGAATTAAAATTGAACTTGTGGAGTCTGCTATAATACTATACCCACGTTAAAATTTGTATAATATATGACTGAAGTCATCTGGATGTAAAGATGGAAGAAGTGATGTGATCTTGCTTAAGTTCTTGAAAACTAACTTTAAAGTCGAAGATTTTTTTTAATGCTTAAGAACACATTTTTACGTAGAAAAGCTTGTCGCATTGACGATTTGGTATATGAAAATATTGGATATGGACTTGATAAACTAATATGGAGTATCATACTTTATATTATAGCTCCCGCGGCAACACATTCTACTAGTTTATATTAATTGTTTTTAATTGTTAGTAGGAGTAGTGGGTAGTTTTCATATATCTTTTGTATGCCTATAAAAGGCCATTTAAGTTTAGAACATGATTATTATGAATGAAATTATGAAGAAGCTTTATGCTTGGTATCTCTTCCCTTGATCTCTCCTTCTTGAATTCTTAGAAGTTTCGTAGGTTTTTCTTTGTAAAACCTATCACTTTGTCTGATGTCTAATAGTGTCCCCTTTATGTTTTTTTGTATACTTTTTCCATGAAGGTGACACTAACTTTAATTGTATGACTTTGAATTTTATCTATTGCTGTTTCGTGAAAAGTGAAATAGTTGATGACTGGTTCTAACTATATATTAGATGAAACAGGAAACTGGGTTACAATTAGTTAACCTTAGCATTCATCAGCACTAAAAGGAATCATAAGTCATAATATTGAAGGGGGCGTAATCGGGATGGGAGTTCAGGTTGGAGGGGAAGATCGCCGCATTTGGCAAGAGATGCTATTCGGGGTGTAAAGGTTAGATGGTGAACCTGAGAGTGATACTGAGAGTTGAATTTGTGTAAAACAGGAAAATGGAATTTGGTCCAACACCGGCGCAACCTATGTTGGGATGAGATCCAGGCTCATAAAACCATTGCTAAATGGTTTGAGGTGCGTGCGATAGATTCGTATGAGTTAGGTTCATCGGCCAAAAAGGGGAACACATATGACATATATCGCGTATATGACCCATTTACTGTTACATCTTACAAGAGAATTAAATTTGGATAACATTAGCAATGCATTCATATAAGATGGTCTAATGGTCAGGTAGTAATATATAAAAATGGGAATTTCTTTTGAATTATAAAGGATAAAGGAATAATGCTGGCTGGTTCTTGTCAAATTGGGTAGATAGAGTGCTTCGTGGTTCGCTTTTTCCAATCACTTTGTTTACATTCAGGTTTGTAAGTCTTGCTCAAGTGGCGCAAGGGCCACACACCTATGGCTTTTGATAATGTTTGGGCGTTTTCAAGTGGCGCAAGGGCCACACACCCGAACCGTCAAAGTATCAAACTGACCCGAACAATCAAACCGACCGAACCATCAAACCGACCCAAACACCTTAACTGGCCCGAATATCTTTTATGTTCAGTCATATGAAATTGTAACACCTAAAAGAGGGAACCCAGTGAAAAAAATTACTGGATCCGTCACTGTTCCCACGAGGTGTAATTTTGTGAGGAAGATGATACCCAAATTATATTATCATCAGTATTCTTTAATTAATTGGCATATAAGAGTTCGATTATGTTTTCATCATATATGATTTTTAAGCCCACTGAAGAACTGGCCAAGATAATTGTCATTTAAGTAAATTAGATAATCTGTAATTTTGTTTGTATAGCCTTTTGTTTTGTTTTAATAAAGCATACGTTCCACCAAAAAAGAAAAAAGAGAATAAAGTAAACTGGCCTATACTATACCTATAAAGATAAAGGGTTAGTAAAATGTTATCAACTAGTAGATTAATAAATTATATTAAGACCACTACCATGGTGATGGACGTCACGCGTAAACGATAATTATAAAGGGGGTTACTATACTCTGTTTTTTGTTATTATTTTTTTACTATGTAAATAAGCATCTTTTGTCCCAACCCCTCGTAATGCTTTTCCAAACAATTGTCTTTTTATTATATTGATTATTAATCTCTTATCACTTCATTCAAATTTCCTCAAGCATACATTCATCAATGGCTTCTACTTCAGCTTCATCAGTTCAAAGGAGCTTCAAGTACGATATTTTCTTAAGTTTTAGGGGTGAAGACGTACGCAAAACCTTTGTTGATCATCTCTATCATGCTCTTCATCGGAAAGGCATTATAACCTACAAAGATGATGAAAAAATTGAGAAAGGAGAAAGGATCAGTGATCAGCTCATCAAATCCATTGAAGACTCCAGATTTTATATCATCGTGTTCTCAAAGAACTATGCATCTTCATCATGGTGCTTAGACGAACTGGTAAAAATTATGGAGTGCATGAAGATGACTGAACATACTGTTTTTCCTGTCTTCTATGATGTGGAACCCACCGAAGTCCGCAACCAAAGTGGGACAGTTAGGGAAGCCTTTAAACGGTTAACAAGGAAGAGGAAGAGGATGTTGGAACATGTAGATCCGGTAACATCTTTATCATTGCATTTGTATGTGTTCACTAATATGATTAGTTAAAACTAACAGAGTTTTGCACTTTGTCAAACATGAAAAGGATGATGACGTTGGAAGGTGGAGAAATGCTATGAAAGAAGCAGCAGGGCTGGCTGGGATGGAGTTGAAAACTTTCAATGGGTATTCCTCATTTTTGTGTAAGGGTGACCGGGCGTCATCAGAATTGGGCACGGGTACCCCACTACCAGCACGGTAACACTGCCGCCACCTGTGCTGGTAGGCCGTAGGAGTCCCGCGAACCAATTTCTGGTTCTTGTTATCATGCTGGTACAAAGAAACGGTCTTTTTCTTGACGAATAAATAATTGCCACGTTTTTTTCCCTTTGACCGTTAATTTTTTACCGTATTTTATTTTTTGACCGTTTACATGTTAACCGTTTTTATCTTTTACCCTATATAAATCATACCTTCATATAAAATTTTGACCGTTTTTACACAACTACATCTTTTAAAATGGGTGGTGGTAGTATGTTTCCGAATACGTATCGTCGTCACGACGATCATCCCGCCCCGAAACACATCAACCGACTACCCACACCAATAGCACAACCGACTACACACATCAACAACACAACCGACAACATATCAACCAACTACACACCCACCGACTACATTTGAATATTAAGAGCCACAAGATCCTGATGATTTGACCACCGAAGAATTGGTTTACGCATATGATTACGTAGTTAATCTACTACAACTAGGAACAATACGACTTGTAGATTCTATACGAGTGCCGGAGCGTGTCAATCCTTCTATAGTGCGAAACTCACCACTCTTGGTACAAAATCCCCCGGATGAAGATGATCCCGGTGCCGAATACGTAAATAATTCGGACGAAGAAATGTATTGTCCGACACCCGAAAGTGAGGGATATCAATATCACTACGAGAGGTTGGACGGGCGTGATAGTGATCGTGACATTTCTTCGCCCGAGTCAATTGCGTATTCTTTCTTTTTTTAGCTATGTTTAAGTACTATTTTAATTAGGTTTATGTTTATGTTTAATTAATATTTTAATTAGGTTAGTTATGTTTGTATTTTGAGTGTTATTTTTTTAACGGTTAACTTTCATTAAAAATTAAATAACATTAAACATTAAACAAAATTAACCATTAATTATTAAACATATGGCGTAACATTCGCCATGTGTAAAATTGATGAAGTTAGTGCCGTGTGTATGGTAATAGTCGCGATGCGTGACTTGGATTGCAATGTCTTCTTGAAGATTATGGTGCCTTCCATCGTGGCTTCATAGAGGCGTTCCATCGGATACACGTAGACCAGAGAGCAATCCACTTACTAACGAGCGAATCCTTGGGGCGGTCATTTGTGCCAGTTATTTTATTGAATACCACTGACACTCGGTTCCAAAACGAAGTTCTCTGGAAATCGATAGCATGAACAAATGTATTTCTTACTATCAAGTTGCCCTGGTAAACGCGATCTCCTCATTTACATTCCACTGGACCATTTTAACGATACGATTAAAGTATTATAACCGGTTTTGGTGTGATTTTGGTATTGAAGTTATGGGGTTTTTATAGAACAAAATGTAACGGTAAGAATTCTTGAATTATGTTTGCAACGGTTTAAATTTTAGTAACGGTTAGAAAATTAATTACCGTCTTAAAATTAAAAGCGGTTACTTCTTTGAATTTAAATGAAAATATAAATGAAAGAATCAATGGAGTACTTCCTCCAAAAAAAAGTGTTTTAGTTAAGTAAATCAGTGAAGTGATGTGGCAAGAGAGGATTGGTTAAAATCAGTTAAGTAAAAAGCAAGAGCTATGAGCGCCCCTTCCCCCCTAATAGGGACATCCATGTTCACGTGAGATTCTAAGTAATCTGATTACATATTATTTAACACACAGGTATGAAGCTAAATTTATTCAACAAATTGTTGAAGATGTTTCGCTAAGGCTACATTTCTACCATTCGAGCATTGATGAGAAGTTAGTAGGAATGGAGACCCGAGTAAATAATGTAGTTTCATCTTTAGAAATCGGTTCTGAAGATGTCCGCATAATAGGGATCAAGGGGATGGGAGGTAGTGGGAAAACGACCTTGGCCAGAGTTGTTTTTGATCACATATCCATTTGGTTTGAAGGTAAAACCTTTGTTGAGAATGTCAGAGAAATTTCAAAAGGCTCTTTGTCGGGTTTGAAGAAATTGCAAAAGCAAATCCTTAGAAATACGTTAAGCGATCAAAGCATTGTTATAGCAAGTGTTTCTGACGGGAAAAATATGATGAAAAAGATGATGGGTAGTAGAAAGGTTCTTGTAGTTCTAGATGATGTAGATGATATATGGCAGCTTGAAGCGTTAGTAGGTGCGTGTAGTTGGTTTAAGCAGGGAAGCAGAATCATCATCACAACAAGAGATGAGCAAGTGTTAGTAGCACATGGAGTTCATAGTGATAGTATTCATGATGTCAATCTGTTATCAGATCAGGAAGCAATTTGCCTCTTCAGTAGGTATGCATTTGCGAGAGAGATTCCAAATCAAGGGTATGAAGAGCTATCAAGAATGGTAGTACATTATGCTGCTGGTCTTCCCTTAACAATTAAAGTTTTGGGTTCATTTCTTTATGGTAGAATTGAGGGTGAATGGAAAGATACCATCAAAAGACTAGAAACAATTCCGTTGAAGGAAACATTAGAAAAACTGGAATTAAGCTATAATGGTCTAGAAAATGATCAAAAGGAAATATTTCTGGATATTGCTTGCATACTTAAAGGTGAAACGAAGAAGAAAGCAATCAGAATACTTGAAAGCCTTGGGTTTCATGCTCAGATTGGTCTAAGAGTTATTGAACAAAAATCCTTGATTAGTATATCTAAGGATGATGATGATGTTGTTGCTGGTGACGGTGACGGTGACGGTGACGGTGACGATGACGGTGACGGTGACGGTGACGGTGACGGTGACGGTGAGAGTGACGGTGACGGTGATGTTGATGATGATGATGATAATGATGACAGTGACGATGGTGTTAACAGGTTGATCTTACATGACCATATAGAAGAAATGGGCATCAACATTGTTCGGCGTTTGCACCCGGAAGAGCCTAAACTACATAGTCGATTATGGATTAAAGAGGAAATTGAAGATATATTGGTTAATAAATTGGTAAGGTAGAAAAGTAGAAAATATTTATTTATTATGACAAAAAATTCATTTAAGCTTTTTCCATATATAGGGTACTGAAGAAACGAAATGTGTAAGACTGGAGTATACCGATCTCCATCCAGCAATTATTGAGGAAGGTCTTAGAAAGATGAAGAAACTTAGATTTCTTTACGTGCAAACCGTCTATAATTCATGGATGATTGATGAAGTTAGTCAATACTTACCAGATTCTTTACAATCTCTATGTTGGTTGTCCTACCCTTTTCGGTCTTTACCTGAAACATTTCAAGGAAATAAGCTTGTTCACCTTGAAATGATTGGCAGCAATATCACTGAACTATGGCAAGCGGGGAGAGGGGAAACAAAGGTGGAGTAGTGGTTGTTGATCGCGTGTCGAAGTGCTAATCAAAAACTATTTTAAAAACTACTCCTTAGCTACAACTGACTGCAGTATAGGAAGTAGGGTTGTCGAACCTCAGTGAGTTTGTGGAAAGTGCTAAGTTACTAATTTCTAATTGAATTAAGATTAACTAAAGTAATTTTATGAATTTTAATATAAAAGTGCTGCAGTGCTGCAAAACGGTTTGATAATAGAGTTTATAAAAGACGATAATATGGAAAAACGGTCACTCCGGGTTTCTGATTTGGTAATTATCAACTGAATTATGTTAATACCCTACCTAGGAAATCACATAGACATGACTTTGTTTAAATTGTTCAACCCAATTCAGCTATCATAACATTAATTGCAAAGTTAAATTAATCCTAGTGCAAGAAAACCAAGATACGATAACATAATGCAATAATATTAATCAACCGAACTGTCTAGATCAGTCAAACATACAATTAGATGCCAAGAACATTAAGGTGTTCACAAAATCTAATCCAAGTAATAAGTATCAAACATAAAACAATTGATAAAATAACCAAATCGTTCACCCGGAGAAACCGCAGGATGTTTAGCCTTGCATAATCATGATTTCGGCTTCAAAACTTGTTCTGGATTGCTCTGGCATCAACCGGAATGAATGGAACTGCAAAAAGTCTTCAAAATCCTCCCCTAGAAGCTCTGGAAATCGATTCCTCCATCCCCATATGGCTGCTAGGTTTTTAATTGCGAAAATGGGCTTTTTTATGGGCTGAAGAGTTATTAGAGACCCATGAACAACTGTTTCTGGAATTAGAGGGTCTCCAATAACCTGAAACTGACGCGAGGGTATCTTCAGTAGTTATCACAATTCATTAAGGGTAAAATCGTCAATTTTCCTCTATTTTACTTCCTGGAGACCCGCGAATAACTTTTACTGAAATTAGAGGGTCTCTAATTTCAGTTCTTCCAGATTTGTTTCTTTTTTTATTTCCAATTTCATCGAATGCTCGTCTCCTCTCCAACTAAGCTCTTTTTCTCTCGTTTTAGCCCACGAACACCTGCTTAACACCAAGACACAAATAAGTATCTAAGACACGATATAAACGAACGATAAACGATTAAAAACTATACAAAACTACTATATAAATGTGATGCATTTGGCAACACATCACACCCCCACACTTACCTTTTGCTTGCCCTCAAGCAAATCTGCTCAAAGCGTTACCACGAACAAGTAACAAATACCTCAAACGCCCCCGCCATGCACTAGTTAGGGTCCAAAGTCATACCCCATTCGTAGATCATCATTAGATGTGTTAATTCAACAGGCAACCGTGATGCACAATTTTTAAAACAGAACTCTCCCGACTAAGTCTAACATGCTTTCGGTTTTTATTCTCATGCAACACACCCCTCACAATGTTCACTCCACTCGGTTTAATATCTGGACTAGCATGTAATGCGCTAGTATTATTCACTCAAAAACCAAGTACGCAACCCTATTATCATAGGCTTGTATAACAATCACACCTCAACTGTAGACAATGCACATATCTAAAGGACTTACGGGTTTTGGGCTTCGGGTAAAGGTAGGATAGATTTGGCTAACAATTGGTTTAAAAACAAGGGTTTCAACACGCTTGAATGACCATCCTTATTCACAATACACATAAATATATTAAAACCATCCTTCTACCAAACAAGGGTTTCAACACGCTTGAATGACCATCCTTATTCACAATACACGCTTGAATGACCATCCCCGGCAACGGCGCCATTTTGATCGCGTGTCGAGTGCTAATCAAAAACTATATTAAAAACAACTCCTTAGCTACAAGGACTGCAGTATAGGGAGTAGGGTTGTCGAACCACGAGGAGTCTGTGGAAAGTGTTAATAGCAATTTATTGATTAAACTAAATTAATTTTATGAAGTTGATCCGCTGCTTGCTTGCAAAAACAAAGTGATTGATTGAAAACTAATTAAAAAGAATAATATAATGAAAAACGGTCACTCCGGGTTTATGATTCGGTAATTTTAAAGCAACTCCGTAATTAACCTAGCTAGGGAATCACATAGACATGATCCTGTTTAAATTGTTCAACCCAATTCAATTATCTTAACACTAAATACAAAATCAAATTATTCCTAGTGCAAGAAAACCAAGAAACGATGATATGTTGTATCAATGCAAAGAAACCAAATTGTCTAGATCAGTCAAACATACAATTGAATCCAAAAGAACTTTAAGATGTTCACAAAATTCAATCCAAACACTAGGTATAAAACAGAGTAAAACTAATAAAATAAGTGAATCATTCACTCGGAGAGAACTGCGAAAGGATTTAGCCACGCATCTTGTGCTTCCTCTTTTCTTTTCCTTCGTGCGGCGCTTCTTTTCACCTAAAAGGTTCTGCCTTCAACCACCAAGAATAATATTTGGTCTTCCTTTTAATAACCTCCACCGACTCTCTTCTACACATGGGCTCCCTTTTTAATCCGTTTAAGCCCTCATATTTAGATAACCCACATTTAATTCTAAGTGGATTTAACTTGAGGCCCAATTGCAACCATTTAATAAAAGTTCTCGTGATGATTATAAGTCTTCAATGCATTCCATATTTTTTTTCTAGAATAAGCTGCACAATTCAAAGACTTTTTAGTTTGCATATAGAATTGAATTATCAAACAATTAATTATTCAATACAACATTCACTATGATTAATTGTCACTCTTGAATTTTCCTTCGTAAATTCTTTTTAATCATTCACTCCATTCAATCAAATACTTAAACACATTTACCCATTCTATTCTCATGATCTCTTTAAACTAAATAAATATACAAAACAAGTTATAAAATATATTTAAAACTAATATTGGTGCATTTATAAGAAAATTAATATTCACTAAGACGTACCTAAAATGCATCGAGCAAACACTAAAATATATACAAAAACAACATATTAACAAGGTGTGTTTCACAACACATCAGTTGTTAGTTGTTTTGCACAATGCATATAATGTTATATTTGTATTACACTAATATTCATCCTCCTTTTCCTCATGACAGGTTCTTAATAAGCTAAAATTCCTTGACCTCCATAATTCAAAGCTCAGAACCTTTGACCTTATGGTAACTCCACAGCTTGAGGAGTTAAATCTTAAAGGATGTAGAGACTTTGTAGAACTCCAATTGCCGGTTGAATGTTTAAGCCTCAGAATTCTCAACCTTAAAGGTTCTAAGGTAAGTAACATTAACCTTGGAATGATTAGACATCTCGAGAAGTTAAATCTTGAAGAATGTATAGACTTTGTCGAACTTCAATTGCCAGTTGAATGTCCAAATCTCAAAATACTCAACCTCAGTTTAACTAAGGTGAGTAATCTTAACCTTGGGATGACTCGACATCTAGAGGAGTTAAATCTTGAAGGATGTAGTGACTTTGCAGACCTACAATTGCCGGTTGAATGTCTGGACCTCAAAATCCTCAACCTAAGTGGTTCTAAGATGAGTAATCTTCACCTTGGGCTAACTCCACATCTTGAGAGATTATATCTTGAAAATTGTTATTGTCTTCAAGAAATTCACGCTCCAGTGGGATGTCTAAAAAAGCTTGTCTATTTTTGCTTAAACAATTGCTCAAGTTTTGTCCGTTTTAGGTTTGACAAACAACATGAGTCAGCTGACCCTTATTATGTAGCTACAGCAAATATAGACGCAGAGTGCGTACGTATATGCCCACTGCATCATAAAAATAATTTGCCAGTTTTTTCGTTTGATTGTAAATATGATGAACCTAGATCCTCATGGAGTGGAAATCTTGAGAAGCTTATTTCTTCTGCTTCTGGTCTATGCCCTTGCAAAAACCATGAGTATTTATCAGCAACTATTCGTGGTTTACAACATTTAAAAAAGCTTACACTTGGAGGCACTATTCCTGGAGATCTGTGGCAGTTTGAAAGTCTAAAGAAGTTATCTTTGAATTTTGTGAAAGAGATTCAGCATCTTCCGGATAGCATTTGTACGTTGAAACATCTGAAATTCCTTAAACTTGATTCGTGCTTGCTTCTTGAGCAGTTACCTGAGAATATATGCATGTTAGAGTGTTTAGAGCAGTTTAACATAATCAGTTGCACAGCCTTACAAAATATACCGAACAACATCTGTAAACTGAAATGCTTGAAACGTTTACATCTGATTCATTGTTGTAAAGTTGAGAAATTGCCAGCGGAACTGGGAAGTTTAGAATGTTTAGAGGAGTTAAACCTGATGTTGTGTGAATCCTTACGATATATTCCGAACAGCATATGTAAGATGAAATGTTTAAAAGGTTTACATCTCTACAATTGTTATCAAGTTAAGAAATTGCCAGAGGAATTCGGGCGTTTAAAATGTTTGAAAGAGTTAAACATAGATGGTACGGGCATAAGTCGTCTCCCGCTGAGCATTTATCAATTGAAAGATCTGCATATTACAGGGTCTAGGGAGCTGCTTCAGTCGTGTGGTTTACTTTGGTCCCAAAAATTGCCTCAGGATACATGACCTTCTCCTTCTTCGTAACACTCTGTTCCAGAGTTTAATTTAACAAGAGAAAGGAAAGGATTGGGAAGGAAATGATGAAAATTGGTGTTCCAGAGTTTTTTCAATCGAGAGAAGAGAAGATGAGAGAATGGAAGAGGAAGGGTTTGCAGTGTTTATCTCAATCCTTCCGAATCGGAAAGATCACGAGAGAAAGGAAAGACAATATCACACTGTTAATTTCAGTTCCATGTTTACCCTCATCAATAACCTGCCATACATCCCCCACAACCCTCCAAATATTCAACCCACCTTCCATCATCTCCCTTTTGTAGAAGAAGCTGTTCATAGCCGGCCATCACCAATCGCCAGTTCGTCTTCCAGGTAACAAAACAGCCTTCAATTCATTAACTTTATAATTCATTCAGTTTGATATTTCAATGCACAGTTTATGAGGGTGTCAAAATGGGCGTAGGGTTTGGGTAACGAACTCAGGCCATAATGGGTACTTTCTAGTGTAGTTTTCTTTAACTTCAATAAATTATTGGTGTGTCAATTACAGTTATAATGATTATATTTTTTTCAGTACTAATATGACTGTTAAAATAAAATTATTTATGAGGTGTTTTTTGCTTTAAAAATACAAACAGGGGGACATTCTATTATACCAAAACTAATGGAAAATGTAATGTTAAAACAATAATCTTATTTTTTTATAACACATTTGAGAAAGCTTTAAATTGACCCAAGTTTTAAGCATGGAGATGAAAAGCAAACACAAATTGACCGAAGTTTTAAGTAAACAGGTCTGAGTTGCAACCTTTAGTTACATGTCTTTAGGATTTTTTTTTTTTTTTTTTTTTTTTTTTTTTTTTTTTGGTATCTGGTTGAGTTAAGCCACTTTTGACCTTTCCACTTTTGTTTTCTTCTATTTACTTCACATGCTTTTATCGAGAGAAAAAAAAGGTTAATAATGGTATGGACTTCTATTGATATTTAGTGAAACAAAATCAAGTAAAAGAAGCATAACCAACTCAACTAAATGAACTTTACTAATCAGGAAGCTTGAATGAAGGATAAAGCTTGTGTATCATTTGTATTGTTTTCATGTACGTGGACCTTTTTATGTGCTATTTTGATTACTAATGTCGGGTTTAGCTTCATATTAGAGTTTTTATTATATTAGAACCATAAGTTATTAAGTATAGTAGGTTGATCATCCCGCCAATAAGTCAAATTGTAAACAAAAAAAATGTGTCAGTCAACTGCAGGTTGCAAAGCTGGGAATTGAGGCGGATTCCAGGCTCGAACTCGGAGATGTACCAGTTGCAGCAGTGCAGCTCTCTTGTAAATAATGTGCTGCTGAATCATATGGCCGATTCCTGGTCATGGGTCGATAGTTCGGATGGCAAGTTTAGCGTTGCTGGTTGCAGGAAGCTTTTGACTAAACATGCAGTCCCGTTCATTCCTTTTCAGTGGATCAGAGGAGTGCCGAAAAAGGTATGTATTCTCGGATGGAGGGTAGAGCAAGATCGTCTACCTACTCTTGTGGGACTGAAGCGTAGGAAACTGATTTATGGAGAAAGCATCTGCAAAATATGCGGAGAGGGAGACGAAATGCAGACCACCTGTTCACATCTTGTTACGCGGCTTCTGTGGTTTGGCAGAAAGTATGTTCTTGGTGTAACATTCCACCAATCTATGCTTTTACAACACGAGACCTGCTCAATATACACAAGACCATCAATGCAAACAATAGAAAGAGGAGTTTATTAAGGTTGGTGATCATTGCGGCTTGTTGGATAATTTGGAAGGCGCGAAATGAACTCATTTTCGCAGGAAAAAGAGTTAAACTGGACGCTTTGTTCTGTGAAATTCAAATGATTGCCTTTACGTGGGTCAAACATCGGCTCAAAGGAGTAGGATGGACATAGGAAAAGTGGGTGAAGTTTGAAAATCCAATAAGTTAGCTGTATGTTTTTCTTTGTATTTGGTGAGGTCTATGTTTAGGTGATAAATAGCTGTATTTCAGTGGTCTGTACTAGTATCTTGTTAGTCATGACCATGTAGATAATTTTGGGTGGAATGATTTTGAACTTTGCCGACCAAAAAATAAATAAAATCAATATGCTATATAATAATTGCAAAGGAAATTCATGGACCTGTAATGTATATAAAGTTGCTGCAATAATTGAATAGCAAAGTAAAACAAACACAAAAGTTATTAATTGATTCCAATGGTGATGGTGACAGACCCATTATCTAATATTAATCCACCTTGTTTTCATGTTCATAAAACGTTTCACAATAGACTCCATCGAACGTTGGTACAATTCATAACACTTGAAGAAATAAATAAAAGTTGCTTCATTGCCAAACGGTTTCTTGCTGGTGCATAGTGATCACCGTCATCCAAGTATGTTACTGTTTGTGCAAGAATCTTAAATATGATATTGATGATGAGTATTTGAGAAGTAAGACCAAGGTTTCTTGTAGATGCCATCTGCCCATCTTGATACATATACTGACAATATGACTATCCCAAAGGGAAACTTTGTCACTTTATGTCAGTATTACCTAAAGGGTATAATAGTAAAATTGTAATTTTCCTTTCTTTTTCTCTCAACTCGGGAACACACAAAATGTTTAATTTCCTTTCTTTTCCTTTCCTCTCCATTAAACTCGGGAACACAAGATATTTTATTTCCTTTCCTAATTCTCATTCCTTTCTCTTCTTTCTTTTAATGAATCTCTGGAACACAGTGTAAAGCTGTGAAAAAGATAGGAAATCACAACATGAGTATCCTAAGACTACTAGGTGTGGAGGAGGCCCATCATGGATGATGCTCCTCCACCTCAGTTGCCACGTCAGCGTGGAGTAGGAGCATCCATGAGATGATGGTCCTAGGTGTGTGGAGAGGCCCAGCATCATTTAATGCTATTTTTTTTTATTAAATAATATTATTAATAATATAAAAAGTAAATATGTATTTAAATAAAAAAAAGTACTCCTAATTATCCTATATGTTAATTTTGTAACGTTCATGAATAGTGTTTAGGGCATGCTGGTCATTTCGCTGTCATAAGCTTCTTATACACGCTTTTCCTTTCCAACTCCACCTCTCACCTCTCATCCCTCCTCTGTTAAAGTAAATATTACATTAAAACCATTACAAATAATTAAAAAAAACATAACTAAAATTAAAGTAACCTACTCGACATAAAAAAAATACAAATAATCTACTCTTGCCCGTTGTTCTAAATATATTCAACCAAGTCCGCTTGAAGATTGCGATGTGTGAACTCGTTATGTAACGAGAACTCGTTTAAATCTTGTTGATGTGGGTTGACAGGCACCGTATTCTCCGGCGGGGCATTCTCGTCATACACACAGATGGCGGCGCCTTCGTCTTCGAGTATCATGTTATGCAACAAGATACAAGCATACGTACAGTAACACAATTTTTTAGGGGTGAACATACGTGCCGGGTTTGAAATGATGTGCCATCTTGCTTGTAGAACACCAAATAATCGTTCAATGTCCTTTCTTGCCGCCTCTTGATACTTGGCAAATTTCTTTCTTTTTCATCGAACGGGTGGTGAATACTTTTAACGATCGTCGAGTAAGATGGGTAGATTCCATCAGCAAGATAATAACCGCGCCTATACTCCACCCCGATACTGTAAAGCTGGTTTCTGGACCGGTTCCTTTAATGACATCGTCAAAAATCTCCGAATGGTTAATAACATTAATGTCGTTGTTCGAACCAGGAACGCCAAAGAAAGCATGCCAAACCCATAGATCTTGTGAACACACCGCCTCCAAGATTATTGACGGATATTCTTGATCCCCTCGTTTGAACATTCCGCGCCATGCTACCGGGCAGTTTCTCCAAGGCCAATGGTAGCAATCAATGCTTTCGAGCATTCCTGGAAAACCATGTTGTTCGTGGTGAAACTGATACAATTGTTGGACCTCACTAGAGTTTGGTTTTCGCAAATATTTCTTGTTGTAAAGCTTCACCACACACTTGCTAAACTTGTATAGACATTCTCGTGCAGTTCTTTCCGACATTTGTAAATACTCGTCCCAAGAATCCGCCGTAGTCCCGTACGCTAATTGCCGAAGTGCCGCCGTGCATTTTTGTAGGGTGGTGAATGATGGACGGGGTAAATCATAGTGTTTAACATGCTTAATTGAGTGCTTTTAATGTTCTTGGAGTGATTATATGCCTTGAATGTGATAACTACGCTACATTGTATGATTGCAGGTAAAGCGGCTAAAATGGATAGACTTAGAATGGAATTGTGTAGCGCGTGTGAGCCGGAGAAAAATGATCAAGTCGCGTACACTTGAAAGTGAGCATGAAAAGCGATAGGTGTTCATAGACGCTGGAGCGTTGAAGAGGAATTTTAGATAAGCCAAGAACACCCGAGTCGAAGGCTACTACTACTACTACTACTACTACTACTACTACTAATAATAATAATAATAATAATAATAATAATAATAATAATAATAATAATAATAATAATAATAAAAATAATAATAATATTAATATATATAAAAGAATTGAACATTGCTGACGTGACGTGCAATGGTGCCTTCAACATCTCCATGAAACTGCCACGTGGCATCATAATTGAAAGATTTTAGTGTTTTTAAATTATTTCCTTTTTTAATTAAAAAAAAGATAAATATAAAACCCTAAATTTATCTCTCTATCTCTCAATTCTCAATTCTTAATTCTCAATTACTAAAATTAAATTGAGTTATTTTAGGAAAAAAGAATTTAAAAATAAATTTAGATTTTTCTCTCTTATGTTTCTCCCATAAATTTTAAACGTTAATATCTTTTATATTCGAGATTTTTTAAATAAAAAAATTACACCAAATTAACGAGCGTTTTATTATCTTTCCAACGAGTACCATAGTGCTATATAAAAAACGGAGAAAAAAACGACTATTTTTTGTGGGGTTATGTTCGTACAGAAAAAACACACAAAGTGTTCAGGTATTCATTAATCATGATTTTTCTTTTAAACCAGGTTCTTATCTACGATGTTGAAATTTAGCCCAATCGCCATGCTATCATTGTAATTTTACTCTTCTAAAGATGAATAGGTGTACTTCATCAAGAGAAACTAAGAGAAAGAATTGCGTAACACTACAACACATGGTGTCACCTTATAACAAGGTTATTTTTTTTATTTATTTAATTACAAGAGTAATAATTATTACTATTAGTATTAGTATTATTAGAATGGTTATATTTTTCAATCCCCTTCATGAATTCTACATCTATATAAGTCAAAGTCAAATTGTAACATATTTTAAATTACGTGAAGATGATTATATGTTGAAGGTTATCCTTTTAATAATGTATTATGTTTAATATGGTTTATGCTTTTTATTTTTTTTTAACTTTTTAAATAAATGTTTTTTTTAACTAAGATTGATTATGTTTAATTTATTTACTCTTTTCGTGATTTGAGTTTTCTTTTTTTATCATTTTTTATTAAATCATATTAAAATTTTCAACCCCGGGAACTTCCCGGGGTAATCAGCTAGTAATAATAATAATAATGCCTTGTGCATGATGGAACAAAGAAAAGAATAAAACAAAATAGTAAACCAAATTGAAAGAAAAGAAACAACAATTAGTGTTTTGGTTGGTGACCGACGTAAGCCTCAGAGAGCCAGCTGTAAGCTGCGCCCAATAGCAGGAAACTATGAGAATTGACCAGGGACTGACCCTCGTAAGCCCCCTTACTCCAGCCGTAAGGGGCGGCAGGTCTTGAGCAATTTTTGGAAGTTTGTTGTCTTGATATAAATAGCCAATACCTTCAACCCTAAGGGTTCTTGGCCGATGAGAATCGAAAAAAGACAGCTTTTGGGACAATTTTGAAGGCCATTCATCACACAAGAACATCAACCAACCAATCTTTGATCCGAATAAAAATGTTTTCAAGTGCTATTTGATTCCCGAACGCGTTCTTCACCACCATGAGCGGCTAAATCACCTGTGAACCTCTCCGGGTGAATGGTTAGTTACTAGAACAAGTTTTTTGTTTGTCAAACAATTGAATTGAGATTTGAATGTTTAAACTTTCAGTTTCAGTTGTGGTTTATTTTTAATATTGATGTTGAACGTTTATTGAATGTTTAATTTGTTTGGATTTCATCAACCAACACGGTTTATTATCGAGGGTCATTGAATACACACAAGTTGTGTCTTTTAATATTGCGAGTCATTAAGATATTGTTAGGTGATAATCAACCGAGTCAACAGTCGCGGTCTAGTTATCGGCTGTCACAAAGTCATTAATCAACCTTCTTTTATCAATCATATTAATCCACATATCATGTCTATGTGATATCAATTGGCAAACTATATTAAACCTTGTCTAAAGTGATTAACCGGGATCCTGGAGAGGTCGCCATTTCTCTAATCGTTTACAATTCACTTTTCTTTTCGTTATTTCTATTATTTGCAAATTCATCAACAATCAACCAACCAATTTTACATTTCCGTCTAGTTTAATTTAGTTGTTAAAAAATAACACTTTCCACAAAATTCCTCGTGATTCGACACCCGACTTACCCTAACTAATAAGGTAGTTGGTCTTTTCTAAAACTCTTATTTTTGACCGGTCCTTCGACACCGATCAGTGAACCCCCTTTTGCCTCTAGCATCGTATCGCAAGGTAAAAAATGGCTCGAAGTTAGCCATATCATCGGCTATACGTAAGAACAATCTTTTACTCATTCGGAACCGACGCCTAAATATTTCCGCCAAGTATAAGGGTTCGTCGGCAAAATAATCGGCCACCAATCTATCATGGGCACCTACACATATTTACAAAAATATAAACACAATAAAAATCTACAATATATTTACAAAAATATAAACAAAATAAAAATCTAAAATGTTTAAAAAAATAAATATAATACACATAAATAATATAAAAAAATATAAAACTTACCCTCTTGGTCTCTATTTATAGCCGCTTTCCTAGTTCGAGGTACCGAATCGACTTCATCTCCTTGCTCCTCGGCAATAACCTGCGCCGCTTGCGCCACGATGTTTATAACAAAATTTACGGCTTCGTTTGTAAATGATGAACCCGAAGAAGACGAAGACGTCGAAGAAGATGATAACGACATGGTTGTTTGAGGGTTTGGATTTTTTAAAAATAATTGTTGGTATAAAAATAGTGAAAGTATTTGAGAGAGTTTTTATAGAAATTGTGTTGAAAAAGGGTTTTTTGTTTGGTTTATATAGTTTGAAAAAAACACTTTTTTTTAAACGGTCATAAACGTTCAAATCTCGCTTTCCAAGACAAAACAAGGCCCGGCAGCTGATCGCGTGTCGAGTGCTAATCAAAAACTATGTTAAAAACTACTCCTTAGCTACAACTGACTGCAGTATAGGTAGTAGGGTTGTCGAACCTCAGGGAGTTTGTGGAAAGTGCTAATTTACTAATTACTAATTAAATTAATATTAACTAAAATAATTTAATGAAGTTGAATGTAAAAGTGCCGCAGTGCTGCAAACGAAGTGATAATAAAGTTTTATAAAAGACAATAATATGGAAAAAACGGTCACTCCGGGTTTCTGATTCGGTAATTATCAACTGAATTATGTTAATACCCTACCTAGGAAATCACATAGACATGACTTTGTTTAAGTTGTTCAACCCAATTCAGCTATCATAACATTAATTGCAAAGTTAAATTAATCCTAGTGCAAGAAAACCAAGATACGATAACATAATGCAATAATACTAATCAACCAAACTGTCTAGATCAGTCAAACATACAATTAGACGCAAAAAACCGTTAAGGTGTTCACAAAATCTAATCCAAGTAATGAGTATCCAACATAAAGCAATTGATAAAATAACCAAATCGTTCACCCGGAGTAACCGCAAGATGATTAGCCTTGCATCTTCATGATTTTCGCTTCAAGAATTGTTCTTAATCGTACTAGCATTAACCAGGATGAATGGATCTCTTCAAGATACTCAAAACCCTCCTTTGAAGCTCTAAAATTCGTGCCTATGCTTGCCTCCACGAATTAGGGTTTTTTGTTGTGAGTTATCCCCTTTAAAAATACCAAAAATCCAATAAAAATTATTATTTCCGTCAGACATGCCCCTCATGCCCCATGAGGAGTTCAGCATTTCCCTTCATGGGGTATGAGGGCTGAATCAGCAACATGGGCCTAATCAGATTTGGGCTTGGCTTGTTTTCTTCATTTGGGCTTCATTTTTCTTGGTCCAATTAGCTTAATTCTTCAACTAATAATCATTCTTGGCCCAATTCTTCATAGCTCTTTAAAATAAACTTCTTTTATCTTCAACGCTCGAGCCCGAGTGTTCGGTTCCTAATATTATTTCTTCAATTCACGTCCATTTTTCGCCGAACATCTAAAATCAATAAAAATTGCATAAATAATAACTAAAAATACTAAAAATATATACAACCTATAAAATTACCAAATACTCAAAACATGCTATAAACTCCCTAAAATAATAAATAAATGACTCGAAAAACTATTAAAATGCTAAGGAAAAATGCATGTGTTTTACAACACATCAGCAGCAACGGCAAGGGATTGCCGGGCATGCCGTTGCCGGCCCTGGGGGGCGGTGTAGCCCGGGGCGGCATGACGTTGCCGGTCCCTTGCCGGCTCCCATACCCACCAGTCTAAGGGGATGATTTGTATTAAAAAAACAAGTATCTTTAAGTTTGTTAGGCCGTCTTTGTGGAGCCGCGAGCGACCAGGCGCGAGCTACCAACGTGACTCTCAAGTAACTCGATCACTTGACCCCGTTGTGGCTGAAGGTGAGAATCGGCACGACCAAAGGTCAGTTTCTCCGTTAGCCCACGCGACCACCGTCGCTTGAGCTCGCTCGCGCCGGGGTTCGTGTGAGGCTGTTGTGGCTAGAGGTGAACACCGGTGCAAAAACTCCGTTCGCGTAATGCCACTCACGCTTCCACAACGGATAGTCTTATATATGTAATGTAACATGGACTTTCCTTCTGTTGATAACTTTACATCATTTGATTTTTTTAGTTGTTTGTTTTCAGCCAAAACTTCAAGAGCCTTTTAAAAGCAACTGTGAAATAGATGTGTTCTCTTTGACTAATTAGGTTTACTTGGATTATTTGTGTTGTTTTATAATTTAAACATTTATTTTCATCATTGATATAATTATGCTTCGGGTGGTCCATGTGAAGCAAAGCAAATGGTTGAGTAAAGAACCCGAAGTCGAAAGGACATCATCTATTCTAATGGCTCGAAAAAATGGTTTGCAAACCAAAATGGGTTCCAAACCCGTTCCAAAATTGAATTTGAACCTGATCCCGCTTCCAAACTGAACCGCAGTTTGATGTCGGCGAGAGCACCTCTGTTAAAAGCGGTTAACACTAAATCAAACCGATCAAATTTAGGTTAAATCCTAACCGTTTCAAATAAAAACGGTTCCAAGCCCAAACCAGATTTGACTATGTTGACCCAAACAGAACTGATTTGGCAGGGCGGAGAGCCTCGCGCGCGGTTGATCTTATGAAACTTTTGCCATACCTTAGGGATCCCCAGAGTGAACTCATCTTGCTCAGATCTTGTATGGGGGTCGCTAAGTTGCTTTTTAGCTTGCGAACCTGCCAACCCGCCATGATGGATGAAGCGGTATCATGTTTTGACAAGGGTATGCGGGAGCCATCGAAGACATAGTGGTATGTGGGGGTCCGTTTTTTTAGTGACCTACAGTGGCGACTGGCATCTTTGCCGATACATTTGGGAGGATTAGGGATCCTCTCAGCAAATGATGTTGGGATGTATGCTTTTGTGGCATCGCGAGCTCAATCTTAGAACCTCCAAGACCACATCTTAAGGAATAGCGGGGTTGTCGACATGGACTTGGACTACGCACAGGCCCTCGAAAGGATAAACGACTGTTTCCCAGGTTTTGATATTGACGGTTTTTCTAACAAGGACACCCCTCCTCCAAAGCCTCAGAAAACTTTGGCGAATGCCATTTTTGGCAAAATCACACAAAACCTGGGTGAAGCTTTTGATCTGTCCCCCGCCAAAAGGCAGTTATTGAATGCTTGCAAACCCCCATGCCCAAGATTTCCTGAATGTTATCTCAATCGAAGGTTTGGGCCAAACAATGTCTAGGGTTGAATACAGGGCAATTCTTAATTATCGTTTGGTGATCCCCATGTACCATGAAGATGAGGTCTGTCCGATTTGCCGTAAGGCATGTTTGGACGAATACGGGGAAAAACACGGTTCACTGTAAGGAGTTGCCTGGCTTCAAATATAGGCATGACTGGGTCCAGGACGTTCTTTGGGACATTTTAAGAAGGGCTGAGATCTCAGCCAAGAAAGAGGCTCCTGTAAATTTCCTCTCGGACCCCACAGAAGGGAGATCCACCCTACGTCCAGCAGACCTGCTTGTATTTGGGTGGGTCAGGGGGGAACACGCTTGTGTCGACCTAACAGGCGTATTTCCCCTGGTTGGTTTGAGGGATACTGGTTTTGTAGCAGGGCAAGCGGTGCGGAAAGCGGAGGCGAAGAAAAAGCCTGTGAGGAGAACCAACACGTTTTCGTACCTCTGGCATTTGATACCTTTAGCGCCTTGGCACCGGAAGCCATCCGTTTCCTGACCAGAGTCCAACGGGTTATTCATAGCAGTGTCTCGATTCCGGGGGGCAGGGGTTCGTTTTTAGTAGGCTAGGGTTTGCCGTCCAGAAAGGGGTGGCGGCGCAGCTTGTTGCCTGTCTGCCCGCTATCTTGATGTACTTTTTCGTGAATAAATAGTTGAATGAAAAAAATAATAATAATAAAAGAAACTTTAAAATGCACCAAATTATCTATGCTTCAAGGAAATATCGTTTGAAAACATTTGGTGAAGTAGGTCTCTCAAAACTCAAAAGGTCGTGGGTCCTAACTCCTAACTTGCCCTTGTAACACGTAAAAATAAAGTGCTAAACTGAGGTTTTCAGGTAATTATGACCACATAAAGGTAACGCACCTTTCAATAACTATTAGAAACAATAACTTATTGAAAAAAAAAAAAAAAAAAATTGTACAGCTAAAGGCCATAAATCTTGATTTCTATTATTTAAAAAAATTAGCGGTTCATCTACCGCTATTTCTATTATTTAAAAAAAAATAGCAGTTCATCTATCGCTTTCAAAACTCAACCCCAAACATTAAAAACTGATTATTTGCGTTTTCAAACGTAATAAACGAAAAATCAATTTCAAAACACAACCCCAAACACCACTCAAGATACCACCATCCGGATTCCAAAAGCAATTTGTAAATCAACTATTATTTTATTTCTCCAAAAAACTATTTGCAAATCAATTTAGCCTTTAAACGGGGGTGTAACAACCACCTCTCCACCACAGACAACCAACCAAAAAGCAATTGGAAACAAACCACCCTAAAGTTGTGTGTAGTCGAGCGTTTTGGGGCGTTTTAATTGCCTATAGCGCCCGGGAACACCACCCCCGGGGCGCTATAGGGCGTTTTAGGGTGGGAGCGTTATCTCTATAACGGGTGTTTTTCAAATTGTGATTGTTTGGGGTTCGTGCATTTTGACCGTTGTCAAACGGTTCAATTCCTTTTTTTTTTTTTTTTTCAAATTCTCTTTATATATATGTATATCCATCCACACATACAACAAACACCCCACCACACCAACACATACACTTAAACACAACCCAAATACAAACCAAGATTACCAAACCAATGGCAGCGTGGACGAATCAAGAGCAACTCGAGTTGGTGAGGGCGTGGATGAACACTAAGGAGAACCCGCCAGCCAATAGGGAGCCTTTTTGGCGCAATGTATTGGAGGAGTTCAACCAAATCACCGGAACGAACCACCGTATTGTCGATCAGATCGCCAGTAAGTGGTCTGCCATACGAAATAACGTTGACAGATGGCATACAGTCTATGAAGCGACGATGCAGGCGCGCGCACCCTGACGTTAGCGAACAGATGGCAATTCAGTTGACACACGACGCCTATCGTCAACGCTACGAAAATGGTAAGAAAATGGTAATCGCCGGGGCCGCCCCCGACGAGAGTACGTCCTCAGATCAGACGGTCCGGCATCTTGGTAAGCATAACCGCCACCCATATCGTTCATTGAGGAGGAGGAAGAGGAAGAGTTGTGAATAAGATTTGAGTTTTAGCCTTGTATTTATAAGGGTAGAAATGAAAACGGTTGGGGGAAAATGTTTGAAATTCAAACGTTTGGGGGGGGGGGGGGATTTGGAATTCAAACGTTTGGGGAGGGGGGATTTGAAAATTTGAAATTCAAACGTTTAGGGGAGGGGAATTTGAAAATTTGAAATTCAAACGTTGGGGGGGGGGGGAATTTGAAATTCAAACGTTTGGCCTATATTTTTTTATTTATTATTATTTTTATTAATATTAATATTTAAATAAGAAAAATAATAATTAAACAATGATTACCCAATCATTTATAACCCCCATAACCCCCCCTTCCCACTACACCCTCTTTTTCCATAACCCCTTCTATTACTTTTTAATATTTTAATACTCATAAGTCGATAACCCCACATAACCCCCAAAATCAACAACCAAAATCCCATACAACGAAACCAATGAAGCCCTGTAATATTTGTTTTACATAGATACGTCAAAAACTTGCAATCAAACAATAATACTCAACTTATAGTAAGATTACATAATAATAATACCCAACCTAGTTATAAATTAAACCAAATAAGCACCAATTTCATCATCATCACAGTACTCAAACGATAAAAATAAAAAACATTGATAAAGCATAAAAAAACAAAAATGTTCTCAGGTGAGACTAAAGTCATCACCGAACATTCAAAGCCATAGATGTTCTCAAATGAGAGTTCTGGCTGTTGGTATAAGAACTCAATATTACTCACACTCTCTCACAATTAATAAGATGAAACTCTCAATAACTCAACACAGATTCACTTTTATTAATGATAGTAAACTGAGAATTACATGCAAAACAAGAACAAACTTAAAGCTATATATATAACCATAGAACTAACGACTAGCAAATAAAGAGGATCACTCTTGAAGACTAGGACTCGTAACAAACTTAGCCAAACGGCACTTATTCAACTCAAAGCAAATAACTCGTGAATCTGTTGCATGCACACATGCAAACTACACGTGAGGAACTTTAATTATATCTCAACACCCTCCCTTAATTCAAGTTCCTTCACTCCAAGTTTACTCCTGAAGTACACAAACTTCTCCTTACATAGAGCCTTTGTAAGCACATCTGCAACCTGGTCATCAGTACTGCAAAACTCCAATACTAACATCTTTTGGGCCACGATATCTCTTTTGAAGTGATGTTTTAATTCAATGTATTTTGACTTCCATCTAAGACTTCATTTTTAGATAAGTGAATAGCCGACTTACTATCACACCATATAGTAGTAGCACCATCTTGAACCAAATTCAAATCAGTAAGTATTCTTCTTAACCAAATGGCTTGGCAAGCAGCACTTGTAGCTGAGATGTATTCAACTTCAGTGCTGGACAAGGCAACTGAATGCTGCTTCTTTGTACACCAGGACACAACTCCACTGCCCAGATTAAACACATAAGATGAGACACGTTTCCTGTCATCCAACCATCCTGCCCAATCACTATCTGAGAACCCTTCTAGCTGGACCACCTTATTCTTCACATATTCTAGACCATAAGTCAGAGTACCAGCAACATACATTAGGATCCTCTTGGCTGCTCCAAAGTGAGTTTTACTGGGAGCTTGCATGTACCTGGATAACACATTCACAGCAAAAGTAATATCTGGTCTAGTATGCTGCAAATACATGAGACCTCCAATTAACTTCTGAACATAACAGCATCAGTAAGATCAGCACCATCATTCTTCTTGTGCTTTTCATTTGTGTTCATGGGGGTATCTTCAATCTTGCATCCTATTATTCCGAATCTTTTAATCAACTCAGCAGCATACTTACTTTGTCTTACAACAATACTTTCTTCACACTGCTTCACTTCTAAACCAAGAAAGAACTTTAGGAGTCCCAAGTCTGTCATTTCAAACTCTCCCATCATTCCATGTTTGAACTCTTGAATAAGCTTCCAACTATGACTGGTGTAGATAATGTCATCTACATATAAGCACACATACACATGCTCATTGTTATCAGTCTTTTTCACATACAATGTTGGCTCATTTTCACTTCTCTTGAAACCATGACTGATAAAGTATCCATCAATTCTGGAATACTAAGCCCTGGGGGCTTGTTTCAAGCCATACAAGGCTTTGAACAACCTATACACCTTGTGCTCCTGATTTTCTACTTCAAATCCTTTAGGCTGCTCCACATAAATTTCTTCTTCCAGTTTGCCATTCAGGAAGGCAGATTTAACATCTAGCTGATAAATCTTCCATCCCTAAGCAGCAGCAGCAAGAACTGTCCTTATTGTCTCAAACCTGGCCACAAGAGCAAAAGTGTCTTGGAAATCAATTCCCTTCCTTTGAGAGTACCCTTTAGCAACAAGCCTTGCCTTGTACTTCAATATTTAACCATTTGGCCCCAACTTGGTCTTGTACAACCATTTCAACCCAATCACATTCTTGTTAACAGGAGCATCAACTAACTTCCAAGTACCATTCTTATCTATAGCCTTGATTTCTTTAGTCATAGCATCTCTCCACTCCTGTCTTTCAACTGCATCTTCAAAGTGTAATGGATCACTAATGTTAAGAGCAAACTCACACACCAAGTAGTCTTCCATAGGTGCAGTTTGCTCATACACTTCACTGATAGACTTGGTTTTGATCACTGATGAGGAAGCATCCACTGTCCCTTCTACTTCATTACCATTGTGTTGATCTTGATGGTTTGAAGAGCTGCCAGATTGATTATCATTTCCTGTGGGTTGAGGCATGACAGCTTCCTCTATGTGTTCAGCTGCTGATTCATCTACACAATCAATAAACTCATCAAAAAAGTTTAAGTTCCATAAGTGCTTGTTCTGGTCATTTTTAACAATTGACCAGTCCCACTCCTTGTCTTCAAAGCACTTAATGTCCCTCATGGAAATAATCTGCTTGGTGAGTGGGTTGTACAGCCTGTACCCTTTAGATGGATAAGATGACCCAATCAGAATGCATTTTGCAGATGTAGGCTCAAATTTATGTTTGAACTGAACAGGTTTTAGACCATAAGCCAGACTACCAAAGACTCTTAGATCCTCTACTTTTGGTTTCTTTCCAGACCAGATGTGTAAAGGAGTTTTAGCATCAAGAACTTTGGTAGGTGATATGTTAGCAATGTGAACAGCTGTAGACACAGCTTCAGCCCAGAAGTAACTAGGGAGATTCTTGGCTTGCATCATACACTGAGCCTTCTCCACAACAGTCCTGTTCTTCCTTTCACTGACTCCATTTTGCTCTTGGGTATAGGGAGTTGTTAACTGCCTTTTAATCCCATGAAGTTCACAAAAGGATTGAAATTCAGCAGACAAGTACTCCCCTCCCCTATCACTTCTTAGGACTTTGATTAACTTGCTGCTTTGTTTCTCCACAAGGGCCTTGAATATCTTGAACTTAGCAAAAACTTCAGATTTCCTATCCAAAAAATACACCCAGGTCATTCTTGAAAAATCATCAATGAAAAGTAGAAAATACCTACTGCCTCCCAGGCTCTTGACAGGCATAGGCCCACACACATCAGTGTGAATCAACTCTAAAACCTGTGTTGCTCTCTTGTTACTCGTTTGAAATGGTGTTTTATGCATTTTGCCTAATGCACATCCTTCACACTGCCCATACTCCTTCATTTGAGGCAAACCGATCACCATCTGCTTATTGTGCATCTGCTGTAAGGCCTGGACATTTAAATGACCAAACCTGCAGTGCCATAGTCTGGTGTCCTCATGATATTTTGATGGTGCACTGGATTTAACTTTGGTAGCATCCAAAGGAAACATATTATTTGAAGCAAGCTGAACCTTCATCAGTTTAGCTTGAGTTTCCTTATGAATGATAGTGCAGGCACCATCATCAAAAATGAGTGCATACCCTTTTCTCATAAGTTGCCCTACACTCATTAAATTATATTCTAGATGTGGAGCATAATAAACATCATCAAGGTATTTAAAGTTTCCATCAGTCATTTTAATCTTAATGTTACCTTTGCCTTCAACAGAGAGGTTTCCTTTGTCACCCAGCTTCACATGTTGTTTAAAATCTTCATTGAGGTTCACAAAACTTGATTTGGCACTTGTCATATGGTTTGAGCAGCCAGAGTCAACAAACCATAAGCTAGGATTGTCTGACTCTCCACTACTCAAAGCCATGAACAAATAAGGTCCATCTTCATTGTTTTGATCTTCTTCATCGGCATTTGCAGCAACTCTTGCCTGTCCCTCTTCATTGAACCAATAGTCTCTTTTTACATGACCAAATTTATTACACTGATAGCATTGTGGTCCCTTGTTTCTATCTTCATTGAACCTGCCTCTTCCTCTTCCTCTAACAGCACCACAACCTCTACCTCTTGTACTTTGTTCAAAAGTCAACCTTCTATTAGGTTGAAAAGCTTGTAAAGCCTGCTCATCTGATTTCTCAATAGTTTTGGACTCACCATTACTTCTGCCATTTAGTCTAACTTCCTGAGATTGTAATGATCCCATTAACTTGACCGGGGACAAGTTGCTGAGATCATAGGCAACCTCTATAAAGGGCACAACATAATCAAATCTTGGTGTAAGACTTCTTAGGATCTTTTCAACTATCTTCTGATCTTGAACTTCCTCTCCATAGGACCTTTGTTGACTAACAATAGTCATAACTCTTGAAAAGTAATCTCCAATACCCTCACCATCTTTCATGCTGAGGTTTTCAAATTCTCTCCTCAAGCCCTGCAACTTCACAGCCTGCACCTGTGAATCACCTTGGAATTCCATCTGCAGAGTGTCCCAGGCCTGCTGACCAGAATCTGCAGATGCAATTCTTGAGAACAAGGTGTCATGGACACCTTGTTGTATAACCGCCAAGGCTTGAGCATCTTTCTTCATTTCTTTTCTTGTTTCAGCCAGGTTCTCCCCCTGATCAGTGACTCCAAGATTAACAACCTCCCACAGATCTTTAGATCTGAGAATGGTCCTCATACGAACACACAAGTGTTCATAACCTTCTCCTTTGAATACTGGAACAGCCGTGAGATTAGAACTAGTAGGATTGGCAACTGGATCCATGACAGAACTTCTTCACACAAGCTCTGATACCACGTGTTGGTATAAGAACTCAATATTACTCACACTCTCTCACAATTAATAAGATGAAACTCTCAATAACTCAACACAGATTCACTTTTATTAATTATAGTAAACTGAGAATTACATGCAAAACAAGAAAAGACTTAAAGCTATATATATAGCCATAGAACTAACGACTAGCAAATAAAGAGGATCACTCCTGAAGACTAGGACTCGTAACAAACTTAGCCAAACGGCACTTATTCAACTCAAAGCAAATAACTCGTGAATCTGTTGCATGCACACATGCATACTGCACGTGAGGAACTTTAATTATATCTCAACACTAGCCACCCTACCCCTCGCTTCTCTTTCCCCATCTCTACAAAAAAGGTTAAAACGAGAAATGTGTGGTAACATGGGGTGAAATAATTATGGACCACGATGCGGCGATGCAACACCAAATGGTAAACACGATAGCGTTGTGACGGCCGTAACCCTACGGTCACCGCCCTACCGTGACATAGTAGAGGGCATATGGTGGCAGTCAACGGTGAAGGATTGGGGTTGCAAGGATGGATGTAGTATGTTGTTTACAAGTTGACATGGTTTTACGGTGGGGTTGCGGGTTACAATGAAAGGTGGTGGAGGTCCTAGTGTATGATGGTGGTGTTTGTTTGAGGTTAAAGACATAGAGTTTAATGATAGAAAAAAGAAAGAGGAGAGGTTATAGAGAGGGAAAGAGAAATAATGTTGGTTTAAAAATATAAGAATAAGAAAACACGTGGCTAAGACAGAAACAAAACACACTCAATAGCTGACATCCAAAGTATATTTTGTTAACCTTCCGTGTTAACCTACTGTTAATTTTTTTTTGAACGGCGATCACTTTTTATATATATAAAAGAGCCAGCAAGAAGCTGGGAAACAACACCAAAAGAAAACGCTCCAGACAGTTACATGATACCGACTACATCAAAGTTCAACCAATTTTCCCAACTAACAGTAGGGACATTAGACCGGTGACTCGACCACAAAAACGTGTCTTCCTTGATAAGGTCCACCGACTTGAACACCGGAATGAACACGTCTTCAAAAACTTTGATATTTCTGGCACTCCAAATTCTCGCGGCCGTCGCTTGCGTAATCATATAAACCAACATCTTCCACCTACGAGCCCCAACTTTAGAGCTGATGTAGTCGATCATATCTTTTAACGAACTGCACTCCTCCGGCCAAGAAATCCGCAACCACCTAAGTACATTCCACCAAATTGCTATGGTCCAGATGCATCCGAAAAACACGTGATCGCCGTCTTCAACCCCGAGGTTTGTTTTTGTTTTTAAATATATAGGATAATTACAGCAGGAACCAAATATTTATATTTAAATTTGTATATACAAAATAATTACATTTAGAAATACGTTTCTATGCCATAAAAAAACAAATATGTCTATATGCTCTAGTTTTTCTATGATAAAATTTTGTTTCTACATGCTTAACTAACTTAACTAGTAGGAAACCCGCATGATGCGGCGTAACAATTTACAACGCAATACTCATTTGATGTTCATTTATCAATTCTCTTGTGATATCTTATATATACTAGAAGGAATGCCCGCGCGTTGCGGCGGGTGTCTCGATTTATATTATATATGTTGATTACGAACCACAACCCGGGTTTACGACATTTTACTTTATTCAACAAAATATAGTATAAAAAATATTAGCACAACAAACCAAATAAAACTTTGTAGATAATTATAGTGGCAAAAATATTAGTATCATCTAGAGATTGATTTCCACTGCTTGGTACCATAGTTCCTTTTTTTTGTCATCTTAGATTCAGATAGCCAATAAAAATCACCAAATAATAAAAGCGAAAATAGGAAATATGATTATTGTAGTTATGCTAAGACACCACATGAAAGTGAGATTGTGAGAGTTCATTAAATTTTATAGAAACTACAAATATATGCACACCGGGTTGGCGAATCAAAAAATAGAAATTAATAGCATCACTTAGCACAAGACAATCATCAACTACTATAAAAGGTATAAAAAATCGAACAACAAACGAATAATCAAATAATTCACGTTGATATTAGCAAGTAAATCTAGGTATCAAACCTGCTGGTTGCAAGAGAATTCCTTTGCCAATCTTATGCGCATACTTCATGAAAATTTGCTTTTATAATCATCATCCGCGTGTAACGCATCCTAGTGGGCCCAACCGCCGCAATACTCATAAATTAATAATCGTTGACCATGCTCAGAACAAGTAACCCATGAGTTCAACAACATTCGCATGCCAAATTTTATCAAATCATTAATAAGATCAATAAACTCTTCCTCCTTTTGTCGACTGATTACCTTTTTGTCTCAACTTCTTCACAGCAAGCAACTAAATAAAAACACGAAATACAAAAGTTTTGCAGCTTTAGATATGAGATCAAATGTGTAAAAGAAAAAAAGAAGTCAACAAATTAGAAATCAGGTCAAAGAGTACCTCATACATGTTTTTTGTAACCATCTTGAAATTCTGCACCCATCTTGAAATTCTGATTTATGTAAATCCGTTAATACTGATTGTAAAGGTACATCATACATGTTTTTTGTAACCATCTTGAAATTCTGCACCCAAATTAGCAAAAACAAAAAAAACTCCAAATTAAATATAGATATAGATAATATAGATATGACTTTTTTTTAGGAGCAAAGAATTAAGACGGTGATAGGAAGGGGCTGTAAATTGGGCTAGGGGCCTATAAAAAAAACCCACTAAAGGTTGAATTATTCATTCACCAATATTATATTAAATCAATTAATTATTTATGTAGTTAAGCTAATAAGCTAACCTCTCTGTTGTTGATATTTATGTAGTTGAGGGACGTCAATCGGACGTCAATTACAAGTTCATCGCATATTCAAATAGCTAAGAAATTACTGAAAAATAAAGCCAATCCAACTGGAATCATAAACTAATTATACCTCATGAACATTATACTATCACACACTAATATTGATCGCCAAACTCCGAGTAGCCAACAACTTAACCAGACCAGACCGACCAATAATCCCTAACACAAGCCCTCGGCTTTCCTTTTTCAAAAGCACAAAATAAGAAGAAAAAAATCAGTAAACACTTCTAAATTTAAAAATACCAAAAGTATTAATGCATATTATAAAAAAGTCATGAAAAATGAAACCTACAAAACACAAAATATGTGTGTATATTCTTCAAGAATATGTGTAGTGGGTGCTAGTGGATTAGGCTGTGAACTTCTCAAAGACCTTGCCCTCTCTGATACCAATTCCTTTTCATGTATATCCTTCCTTTCATTGCCATTCCCCAATTGAATCAACTTCTTCTTCTTAAACCAACCAAGCCAAGCCATTTAAAAAATCTAGGCATAATTTATGATGTTCATAGGCTCTTCACATTCTTACATTTAAGAAATTTATTACATTAATGGTTTCTTGATCAATCATATACCATGGGGGTAAGGTTGGGATAAGTTTTTAAGTTGTGAGTATGAGGTTATGATAAAATTACAATTTTAACCTTCTAAGTGTCTTAATTGTCACAATTATGACCAAAATACCCTTAAATTTCTTGCTTAAGTATGTTGTACATGTTGCTTCTTAAGTTGTACGGAAATGCAAATTACCTTGTTGTACATCACTCCTTCTTTATAATGTATTATAGATTAGGTCTGTTAATTTCTTATTAATAGCATTAGTGTTGTCTATATATAACAGGGGCCGACACGTGGTGCACATTGTTTGTAGTTTTTTTATTCGACTCACGTGTTTTTAAGTCCATATAGATTACTTTTTTTGAAAATATTAATGAAACTTCGGCTTGGCGTGGGGGTGTCCAGTTTTGTATCATTGCCAATTTGCCATTCGACCCGGGTTTAATTTCCGTTTTCTTTAAAAGGTTGTTGCATGCGATTGTTTCTGTTCTTCCATTGTTCACCCCTGCCTCGTTTATTGCTTTCGTGGGGTGGAGTAGGTAGGTGACTGTTTTTAGGATTATATTTAGTCTCTTGGTGTTGATATAGTAAGTGATTGAAGGATTTCCCCTGCTTGTGGTTGGTGGTGCTGTTAAAGTGGTGGTAACAAACAGGGCCGTCTCAAGGGGGATATTTTGAAGCTGGGGCTTTAGGCTCTCCAAATCCATAGGGCCCCCAAATTTTAAAAGATTTTTTTTATATATGGTGTGTGTTTGTAATTAAGGAATTTTTGCTTAATTTCTATGGCCTGCTTGTATTATTTTTTGTATCTATCATAATAGTTCTAATAGTTCAATTATTATTATGTTCACATTTTATGTTGCTTTTTTAGTTTTGCAAAAAGGCTCCTATTTTAGTATTTGCTTTAGGCCTCCACAAACGTTGAGTCGGCCCGGTAATACACTTAGGTGTTGTTTGTTTTTTTTGCAGGAAAAAGTTTGTAGTGTGCGAACCACATTTACAGACATCTGCAAGAGAAGAGGTGGACCAAAGGTCTGTAGTTTGCAAGAAGAAGACTGTTTGTTTGTTAACGTCTGCAGACTGCTGAAATAAACTGAAATTTAAATAAACTGAGTTTTTTACAGCAGTCTGGTGGTAGACGGTGGTGGACCATGGAGGTGGTGGTGGTGGGTAGTGTGGACCGTGGTGGTGGATCGTGGTGGTGGTGGACGGTGGAGGTGGTTGGTGGCGGTGGTGGTGGACAGTGGTGGTGGTGGACGGTGGTGGTGGTGGGTGAGGAGAAGAACTTAGAAGACCTTGGAACAAGTCTGCACCAAGAAGAGGGGAACGAGATGGAGAGTCGGCCATGGCCTCCAGCCGATCTCCTCACTCCGACGAAGATGCAGGTGGTTAACAACGGTGGGGACATCAACGAAGGAAGGTAGCAGCGGCAGTAGTCTAGGGTTCAAAGGATATTTTCCTGACAAAGAGGGATTATTAGCGGTGATGGTTTAGGGGTCCGATGTGGGGGTTTTGAGCCGGCAACAGTGGGTTTTGATTTGGATGTCCGATCATTGGTTAAGGCGGCGCAACCTCTTATCAGGTTTGATGGTGGCTGCAGGTTTAAGGAGGTTGGTGATGAATTAATGGTGGTTTAGGGTTTAAGTTGTTGAAGGGGTAAAGATGAAGATGATGATGTTTGTGTCATTGTTGAAGGGTTTTTTTTTTTTTTTTTTTTTTTTATGTTTTATCATGTTTTAAGGTGAAAAGACAGGTTTGCCCCTCACATGAGGGGCACATGACCAACTTAACTGAGTTATTTAACTGGGTTTGGTCTAAAGGACATAAGGTGTAACAAGTGTATAAAACAAAGGACATAAGGAGTGAAAAATTTCCATAAAGGACATAGGATGCAATTTGATGTATAACTAAAGGACAATCTGTGTAATTCTCTCTAATTATTAATACCATTCTATGCCATCATCGAAATTAACCTCCCTTTTTAACAAGAATTCTAATTAGGCCATTATATGCTCTACGTGATGGTTTTGATGTTGGATAACGGGTCAAATCTGGGTTTGATTTGAAATGTGCGAGATCCACTACCTTATTGGTTTTTATGAGCTGCAAGTCCACCACATCTTGAGATGTTATATCTTGAAGGATGTCATGACTTTGTAGAACTTGGTTGGCTCTAATCATTCTATCTTGATGGAATCAATTGAAATAATAGGCACTAGTAAAGAAACATGAATGAATTGAATAAGAATCTTGATTTCTTATTGATAGAAACTTGAATGTATGATATGAATTGAAAGATTACAATGATTACAACACCTATCTATTTATATAATTATACTAATCGAAAAGGCATGATCCAATAGACGTGTCTCTTCCTCGCTTGATCTTGACCATTGATTTAATCATCATGTCCTTTGGTGAAGAGGTGTGCCTCCTTGAAGGGTTGTAACCCTAATGATATTGGCGCCAACTTCCATGCGTGAATCTACATGTCTCTTGGTCGATTAAAGTGGTGGTTATCCACTTTGGTTCATGTATGCCCTTTGTAGTTAACCACTGATGTCATCATTCTCCATGCATTCTCTGATGAATTGATAGCATGTGTTTATATCTTTGCTCCTTCTATGGAAGACTGGTTTTTTCATGAGTGCTAATCAAAGGCTCAGTATTATCATTTCTTCCTTCCTTCTTGTTATCTGACTCACAAGTCTTTTTAACCATAGTGCTTGACATGCTGCTGATGTTGCTGCCATAAATTCCGACTTGCAGGATGATAAATTGATAATGCTATGTCTGTTGATTCGGTGTGCTCCAGGTTATAGGTGATTCTCCAAAGTAGAATACCAGTAGTACCTTTGCCTTCATATGTGTTAACACCATAGCTACTGTCACTATAACATGTACTTTTGCAACCTCCTTGCTTCCTGCAGATAATCCCATATTCCTTGGTTCCTTTGATGTACCGTAACACTTGGTTTATTGCCTTCAAGTGTTGCTCCTTTGGTTTAACTCAATAAATAGGCCACACCGTTTCTAAATATGTGAGACACAATTTATGAGATAGGTTGCATCTGCACAATCAAGAGTCTTATGGGACTACCATTACCATTGGAGTGTAGTGGTAGAGGCATTGGTGAGCAATGATAAAAGACCCAGGGGATCCTAGGTTGAGCCAGACGGGTTTTACCGGTATTTTCACTATCGTGCCTACGAGCGGGTGGGTTACCATGTTTTCTCTAGAATTGGTGTTTGACGTCTCGGGTTACTCCTAGAGTACTCGATTTGTTTGGTGGGTGCCTCGAGAGTGCTCGTATTTGATTCGTTGGTCGGTTTAAAAAATGATTTTTTACATATTTCCCCCTACTAAGCCTCTTAATTACATATTTACCCAATCCTAAAAATCAATTACATATTTCCCCCTAGGAGGGGGAAATATGTAATTGACTTGCTACTTGTGTATGTCTTAGTAGGGGGAATATGTAACTTTTTAAGTTGGGTAAATATGTAATAAATGATCTTAGCAGGGGAAAATATGTAAATGACCCGTTAAAAAAAGAGAGTATTATGGGGACTATATGTGTTAGGATAGAACCATATGGGGATAAAATGTGATATTGGTAAAGTGAATGAAAGGGCATTTAAACTTGACACAAGTGACTCGGTATAGGGTATGGTGAAGGACACGTATTTTATTTAAGTTTAAATATAAAAAGAAACTATAGGCATAAATTTTTTAACGGATACTATACGTATAAATTTGAAGAAGAAAACCACAAATAAACTAAATAAATATATTTCATGTAGCTAAATCAAAAAAGAAAAAATTGTCTACTAATTTGTCCAACAACATTTGCATAATGTGGTACCGTTGGGTTAAGTTGTTATATAATATACCGGAAATGGTTCATAGTTTTTGACATGTTTAAGTTGTGAAAGAATTATTGAGTGGTACAACCAAACGTTGCTGTGGTCCCGCACATAACGTCAAATTCGTCTACATTCTGACCCGCTGCATTCCGCCATAACACGCGATGGGTAAAAATCTAGTTGTTGAACATATTGTATTTACATTATTAGTTTTTTATTGATATTATCTTTTTAAGTTTCTTTTTTTATTCTCTTGATATATATCAATTATATTATATAATTTTATTAAAATTATAGTTAATCTGAGAAAAATAAAATAAAATTAAACACCCCCTTTCTCACGTCCAACCGGTTCTTATGTGCTCTCCAACCTTTTTGACATCAACATTAGTTTCTATTTTTTGAGACTTTTTTTAGTTGCTTAAAAGTTAATTTTTTCGTCCTATAACGCGCCACAACTATATTGTATGAATGTATGATTAAAAAACATGTTACGTTTCCGATCAAGTGCAAGTTCAAATCCCGCCCTAACTCCATGTCGGTTCTTATACGCTTAGGCCAGCCTCTAAATATTTTATTATGACTTTTCTAAATATTTTATCAATAGCAAGTTTGAACCACGCCCCAACCCCTGAACCCTATGCCTACGTTTTCTTTCAATTAGGGTTGTTCACGAGTCGAGCCGAAACGAGCGGACCTTTGCTCGTGCTTGGCTCATTTACAATCGATCCGGAAAACAATCGAGCATTATTCGAGCACCCATTTTTTCGAGAGAGCAACGAGTGGCGATTGTTTTTGGACAACCATAAATTTGGGATGTTCCTTTAATATTCTCGCTGTCTAGTGATTACTGAGGTTCGACCGTTAAAAAATGAGGCTCTAGTTGAGGTCAGTGAGGTGATGGGCATAATACAGATAACAATTGTCGTGTTGTGGCGTAAGTTGATTGCAGGAGATGATTGATGGTGGACAACTAATGGGAATACGAAGTCAAGCATGTTTTTTTACGACTTAGGATTTTATAATTAAAGTTAGTGTTAAGTTATCATTGAGTTGACTGAGCCAATAATTATAAATAGAGTGGCATGTATAAAACTATAAATATAATTTTAATTACTGTGTATATATATAATTATTATATAATAAATTAATAAAAATTATATCGAGCCGAATTTTGCTCGTGCTTGGCTCGTTTACAAACCGAACAGAGCCGATCGGCTTATTTACAACCGAGCAGAAAATCGAGCAAACAATTACCGAGCAAATTTCGAGCGAGCGCCGAGTGTTTTGAACAACCCTACTTTCAATTATATTCTTTTTAAATTAATTCCAATATACTAGAAAAAATAGAATCTTTAAAAAAGAAAAATTAAAAACTAAAATCCTAAACCCTTTACCCAAATTATCAATCCACCTTCCGATCCCAATTCTATGACTTCGCACGACACGAGAGATATGTCGGAGAGGCGAGTGACAAGCAGGCGGCGTTCTGTTATGTATTTTTTGAGGTGCAATCTTTCATCTTTATTATTAATTAATTAATTAATGTTTTGTTGTTTGTGTTAGGGCTTAACTTTGCTTCAATCTACTCATCCCTGACCGTTATTCTCTCCTGAATCACCACATTGCTAAAAGGTAAGACTCAACTCAACCCCTCTTCAACTATTATTAAGTTTAAATACACTGTGAGGAAGATGATACGATATCCAAATTATTATATTATGATCTTTAACTGGCAGATAACTTCGATTAATATGTGCTCTGATCAAATGTCTCCTTTTTCTTCCAATTTCCCTCACTGAAAAATTGGCCCAGATAATTGTCATTTTTAGTAAATTAATAAACTGGTCCATTAGCTACCCTTTATAACTTCGTGAAATGTTAGTTAGTAAATCAATAAAAATATATATTATACGACAACAATTTGTGAATGGTCATGACGCGTAATCAATAATTTTCAAGGATGCTGTTTATCTTTATCAATAAAGATAAAAGTTTAATGAAATGTAATTAATTAGCAGATTAATAAATTATATTCATACCACTACAATGCTGAATGGTCTTCACGCGTAATCAATAAATTATAAAGGACGGTTAGAATACCCTTTTTTTTGTCTTTTATCTTTATGTTTTTTTATTATGAAAATTAAAACCTTTTGTTTTTAAAGGAATTATTGGGTCAATCATTGCCATAATTATTTCCTAAATGATAATTCTTTAGTTTTTTCCACACATTTGTCTTCTTGGTAAACGCTCTACTGGATTATTCTTTTAACACTTCATTCAAATTTCCCCAGATTAACAAAGATTTTATTTGATTCGATCCCTGAAGCATACCTTCAATGGCTTCTACTTCAGCCTCATCAGTTCAAAAGAGCTTCAAGTACGATATTTTCTTAAGTTTTAGGGGTGAAGACGTCCGCAAAACCTTTGTTACGATCAATAAAGATTTCATTTGATACGATCCTTGAAGCATACATTCATCAATGGCTTCTACTTCAGCCTCATCAGTTCAAAAGAGCTTCAAGTACGATGTTTTCTTAAGTTTTAGGGGTGAAGACGTCCGCAAGACCTTTGTTGATCATCTCTATCATGCTCTTCACCAGAAAGGCATTATAACATACAAAGATGATGAAAAAATCGAGAAAGGTGAACGGATCAGTGAGCAGCTAATGAGATCCATTCAAGAATCCAGATTTTACATAATTGTGTTCTCAAAGACCTATGCATCTTCATCATGGTGCTTATACGAGCTAGTAAAGATTATGGAGTGCCAGAAGATGGCCGAGCATACTGCTTACCCCATATTCTATGATGTGGAACCCACCGAAGTCCGCCACCAAAATGGGGCAGTTGGAGACGCCTTTGCAAAACTTGTTGCCAAACATGAAAAGGTCAGTGGGAAGGAAAGAGAACGTTGGAAGATGTAGATTTGATAACATGTTTATTACTGAATTTTAGTTGTTTTAGAGTAGAAGAAGTTTTCCTTTATTTGTTAATATCAAGAAAGTTTTGCACTTTGGTAAACAGGAAAAGGAAGAGGATGAGGATGTTGGAAGATGGAGAATTGCTCTGAAGGAAGCAGCTAGCCTAGCTGGGATGGAGTTGAAGAACACTTTCAATGGGTAAATCATTCACTTTTTTTTCTTATATTATGTGTTTAGTAGGAACATCCAACAAATTGAATCTTTTATAACACACAGGCACGAGGCTAAATTTATCCAGCAAATTGTTGAAAAGGTTTCGCTAAAGCTACATTTCTTTACTTCGAGCATTGATGAGAATTTAGTAGGCATGGAAACCCGGGTAAAGGACGTGGTTTCATCTCTAGAAATTGATTCCAATTATGTTCGTATGATAGGGATCAAGGGGATGGGAGGTGGTGGGAAGACCACTTTGGCGAGAGCTGTTTATGATTATATATCCATTCGGTTTGAAGGTAAATGCTTTGTTGAGAATGTCAGAGAAGTTTCAAAAGGCTCGTCGTCTGGTTTAAAGAAACTGCAAAAACTGGTCCTTAAAGATGTGTCAAATGAAGAAAACATTAAAGTCTCAAGTGTTTATGATGGAAAACATCTTATGAAAAAGATGATGCCTGTTAGAAAGGTCCTTGTTGTTCTAGATGACGTGGATGATAAAGAGCAACTTGAGGCGTTAGCAGGTGAGCCTACTTGGTTTAAGCCAGGAAGCAGAATCATCATCACTACAAGAGATGAGCAAGTGTTGAAGGCGCATCAAGTGAACTTTATTTATGATGTTAATCTGTTATCAGACGAGGAAGCGATTTACCTCTTCAATAGGCATGCATTTAGGAGAGAGATTCCAAATCAAGGGTATCAAAAGCTATCAAGAAAGATTGTACATTATGCTGCTGGTCTTCCCTTAACACTCAAAGTTTTGGGTTCATTTCTTTATGGTAGAATTGAGGGTGAGTGGGAAGATACCGTCGAAAGACTAAAAACAATTCCGTTAAAGGAGACTTTAGAAAAACTGGAACTAAGTTATAATGCTCTAGAGAATGATCAAAAGGAAATATTTCTGGATATTGCTTGCATACTGAAAGGTGGAACGAAAAAGAAAGCAATGAGAATACTTGAAAGCTGTGGATTCCGTGCTCAAATTGGTCTAAGTGTTCTTGAACAGAAATCCTTGATAAGTATATCTAAGGGTGATGATGATTGGTTGCTCTTGCATGACCATATAAAATTGCATGACCATATAGAAGAAATGGGAAGGAATATTGTTAGGCGTCTGCATCCTCATGAGCCTAAAAGACATAGTCGATTATGGATTAGAGAGGAAATTGAAGATATATTGGTTAATGAATCGGTAAGTTTCTAGTTTATATAAATGTGTAAACTTGAGCATTTTTATTTTTATGACAGATTTCATATGACATTTTTCTATTTACAGGGTACCGAAGAAACCAAATGTATAAAGTTGGAATACACGGCTCTCCCCCTAGCGATTATTATGAAAGGTCTTAGAAAGTTAAAGGAACTTAGATTTCTTTACGTGGATACCAGCCATGTATCACAGATAATTGATGATGTGACCTTATACATACCCGATTCTTTACAATCTCTATGTTGGAATTCATACCCCTTTAAGACCTTACCTGAATTGTTCCAAGGAAATAAGCTCGTCAACCTTGTAATGGGTCAGAGCAATATATCAGAACTCTGGGACAGGGAGAAAAAAAGGTAAAATGATGGTTGGTCAGTTGTTTTGCATAATGCATATAATTCTATACTATATATAATAATGCTAAAATATCGGTATTCGTTTTTATGGTATTTGATAGATTTATTTTTATTGAACCATAACGAACTGAATCGGTATCGACTGAATTACCGTTGCAAAGCGCCATATACTAACACTAGTTTTGTCTAATATGCGTCCTTTTTTTTCTTATGTCAGGTTCTTAATAATCTTAAATTCCTTGACCTCTCTTTTTCAAAGTTGTTGAGAACCTTTGACCTTACGGTGACTCCACAACTCGAGGAATTAAATCTTGAAGGATGTAGTCATTTGGTTGAACTCCAATTTTCAGTTAAATGTCCGAACCTCAAATTCCTCAATCTCATTGGTTCTATGGTGAGTAATCTTAACCTTGGGTTGACTCCACGTCTTGAGAAGTTATATCTTGATGGATGTAGAGATCTTGTAGAACTCCAATTTCCGATTGAATGTCCAAACCTCAAATTCCTCAATCTCAATGGTTCTAAGGTGTGTAGTTTTAACCTTGGGATGACTCCACATCTGGAGGAGTTATATCTTTGTAGATGTAGTGATCTTGTAGAACTCCAATTTCCGATTGAATGTCCAAACCTCAAATTCCTCGATCTCAGAGGTTCTAAGGTGAGTAATCTTAACCTTGGGATGACTCCACATCTGGAGAAGTTATATCTTGATGGATGTAGTGATCTTGTAGAACTCCAATTTCCGATTGAATGTCCGAACCTCAAATTCCTCGATCTTTGTGAGTCTAAGGTGAGTAATCTTAACCTTGAGATGACTCCACATCTGGAGGAGTTATATCTTGATGGATGTTATGATCTTGTAGAACTCCAATTTCCGATTGAATGTCCGAACCTTAAATTCCTCAATATCAGTGGTTCTACGGTGAGTAATCTTAACCTTGGGATGACTCCACGTCTTGAGAAGTTATATATTGATGGATGTAGTGATCTTGTAGAACTCCAATTTCCGGTTGAATGTCGAAAGCTCAAAGACCTCTGCCTCAAGGGTTCTAAGGTGAGCCACCTTGACCTAGAATTGACTCCAAATCTTGAGAAATTACATCTTAGAGAATGTCATTGGCTTCAAAAAATTCATGCTCCAGTTGGATGTCTAAAAAAGCTTGTTGAGTTGTTCTTAATTGATTGCTCAAGTTTTAAATGGTTTAATTTTATGAAAGAGTATGAATCAGATGATGTTAAAATAACTGCCGAATACGTAGACAGATGCCCACTGCATAATGAAAATTATTTGCCAGCTTTTACGTTTGAATGTATGTATGATGAACCTGGATCCTCATGGAGGGGAAATCTTGTGAGGCTTATTTCGTCTGGTTCTGGTCTATGCACTTGCCAAAACTTTGAGTATTTGTTTGCAACTATTTGTGGTTTACAACAATTAAGAAAGCTTACACTTAAAGGCAGTATTCCTGGGGCTCAGTGGCAGTTTAAACATCTTAAATCACTTAAAATTTGGTACTGTGACGATATTGAGCAGTTACCCGGGAATATATCCAGATTAGAGTGTTTAGAGGAGTTATACATAGATAATTGCTTACACTTACGAGAGATTACGAACATCAGTAAGATGAAGTGTTTAAAACTTTTATTTCTCTTCAGTTGTCATCAAGTTGAGAGATTGCCGGAGGAACTTGGGCATTTAGAATGTTTAGTGGAGTTAAAGATAAGGGATTGCAGATTGTTACGATATATTCCGAACAACATATGTGCGATGAAATTTTTAGAATATTTGGATCTCTCCGACTGTGACCAAGTTGAGAAATTGCCAGAGGAACTTGGGCGTTTAGAATGTTTGAAAGAGTTAAGACTATGGGGCTGTAAATCCTTACGAGATATTCCAGACAGCATTTGTCAGATGAAATGTTTAATGACTTTGGATCTCAGTTTTTGTCGTAAACTTGAGAAATTGCCAGAGGAACTTGGCAGTTTAGAATGTTTGAAAGAGTTAGATATATACGATACGGGCATAAGTCGTCTTCCACAGAGCATTAATCAATTGAAAGATCTACGTATTATTGGGTCTAGAGAACAGCTTCAGTCCTATGGCTTTACATCCGTAACAGCATTAAACTCACCATCAATATTTTCCAAGTACTACGTAAAGCTGTGAATAAGACAAGAACTCACACCATGAGTCTCTTTGAGGGATGATTTGGATTCAAAAAAGAAGTAATCAAAGTCCAGTCTTTGAATATTTATGTTTGTTATTCATAGAATGTAACAGTGCCTTTCTTTCTGATTTTGTAATTCTTAACTGTTTATTGGGATTATTTTACAAACAAAAATCCTTAATTTTTAGTTGAAGTTTCTATCAGATTTGTCACTTTTGTGGCAGGGGTTGATTTTAGTAACAATTTGGGTTTTGATTTCTAAGTTTTAAAAACATGATATAGAACTAAATTACATCTTGAATCATGTGTATTGATTGTGAATTTGTGGATGATTGACATGAATTAGTTGATATTTTTTCCAGGTTTAGTCATGCTCGCCACATGTTTGACAAAATGTCTATGTGAGATGTTTGTTTTCATTGGTGTGTTGATGAGTGACTGGTAGTGTGGACTTGATTTGAAGCATGTTGGTTTATCACTGCTGTAATCTTTTGATGTATGTGTTTTAAAGAAAAAATTATGTTTGTTTAGTGTTTTTGGTGAAAGAGCCTTCATTGTTATTAGGGCATTTGATGTTTGACATTTGATTTAGATCTTCATTTTTTATATATGTTTGAGAATTGTGCCATCCTTTCTAATTCATGCTTTGTTGAATTCACATTAGGAGTTGTTGTTTTTGTTCCTTATTTTCCTCAAGTTTCTTTCTAATATTATGGTACATGATAGATTGATCTTTATAGCAGGTTAAGCATCTTGTAGGCACGTTAGGCTTACCGGTATGGGGACGCCCCCCCCCTGTCCCTCCCTTTTTGCCCCGTCCTCCACCCACACACCACCCCCTGCCCCGTCCCAGACCCCCCCCCCCCGTCCCCCACGTCCTTTCCTGGACATTTAGAACGGACCAATCAGATTTTTTTTTTTAAATTTCCAACGGCTATTTTGGGTATAACGGCTATTTTTTTATTTTTTTTATTTTTTTACCCCAAAACCAAATATATAAACACCACCATCCAAATAAACCCACATAAATCAACCAAAACCAACATAAAACTCTTCTACTTTTCTTTAAAAAAATACACAACAATGTCATACCTACCAATTATTGATTCCTCATCTTCGTCGAGCGAAGAAAACCGGGTTTTTGTGAACGCGGTTTGGGAATCGGCACAACTAATTGTGGCGGAGGAAGACGAGGTGAGCTCGCAACCGCGACCTAGGCAAGCGGCCATAAACAGAGACCGGGAGGGTAAGTTTATATTTTATCTTCAAATATATATATTTAGATACTTTATTTTTTAGAAAGAATAATTTTTCTTCAAATATATATATTTAGATACTTTATTTTTTAGAAAGTATAATTTTTCTTCAAATATATATGTAGGTGCACACGAGCGATTAATCAGTGATTACTTTGCCGACCAACCGGTGTATACGGACGAGATGTTTAGGCGGCGGTTCCGGATAAGCCGTCGATTGTTCGTACGTATTGCCGATGATTTGGCGAGTTGTGACCCGTATTTTACATTACGGCACGATGCTAGAGGCAAGCGAGGGTTCACAACTTATCAAAAATGCACGGCGGCATTGCGGCAACTAGCTTACGGGACGGCATCCAACTCGTGGGATGAGTATTTACGGATGTCCGAAAGAACGACACGTGATTGCTTGTATAAGTTTTCCAAGCGCGTTGTCAAGATCTACAGCAAAAAATATTTGAGAAAACCAAACTCGAACGATATCCAGAAATTGTATCAGTTCCATCACGAAAAGCATGGTTTTCCAGGGATGCTTGGAAGCATCGATTGTATGCATTAGCCGTGGAAAAATTGCCCTAATGCGTGGCGTGGCATGTTTTATCGAGGCGATCAGGGTCACCCGAGTATTATCTTAGAGGCTGCCGCGTCACAAGACTTGTGGATTTGGCATGCCTTTTTTGGTGTTCCCGGTTCCAATAACGACCTTAATGTTCTTAACCAATCATTGGTGTTTGATGATGTGAGAAAGGGAACCGGTCCGGATACAAAATTCACAGTTTCGGAGGTGGAGTACAAGCACGGGTATTATCTTGCGGATCTAATATACCCAACCTATTCTACACTTGTTAAAAGTATTAAGCACCCTCACGACGAAAAAAAGAAAGAAATTTGCAAAGTTTCAAGAAGCGGCGCGAAAGGATATCGAACGAACTTATGGGGTTCTACAAGCGAAATGGCACATCATCGCAAACCCGGCACGTGCCTTCACACCAAAAAAACTTCGTTATTGTATGTACGCTTGTATCTTGTTGCATAACATGATCATCGAAGACGAAGGCCGAGCTATTTGTGAGTTCGATGAAAATGCGGTGGAGGAGAATACTATTCCGGATGACGAAGCGCAACAAGAGTTAAACGATTTCTCGTTACGTAACGAACACATCCATCATCATCTACAAGCCGACTTGATCGAATATATATGGAACAACGGAATCGACGATTAGTATTTTACTACTTAATTTTATGATGGTTTGTTATTTTTTTTTTTTAATTTTTAGGATGATTTGTAATTTTTTTTAATTTTTAGGATGGTTTGTAATTTTTATTTTAAATCTACAATTTATTTGAATTTTATTTTGTTTATTTGTTAGTTTTATAAAAGTAGTTAAAATTAATATTTATAAAAAAATAATAGTAATAAATGCTTGAGACATTGTATTGAGTTTTTAGTATTTTTTTTTTCTTAAATTTGACCCTAACATATTTTATATTTTTGATAACTGATTGCATTATTCGAAAAGATCCATGTTCTCTATTTCATGTTTGTATTTTGTAGTTTCTTGTATAACCTAATTTGGTATAAAGATCCATGGCCCCTTTTTAAACCATTACTATAGATGTAAATTGATTAAAAAAAGGTATAGTTATATGAGGGAATTGTAGTATGTAGAATGTTGGTTTAGAATGGTCATGATCATTGCTTACCCAAGATGCAGGTAACCCTCTTTTTCTTATAAATAAAAAGATTATGTATTTTTCAGCTGAAGTCTTTCATCTTGATTCTTAATTGTTGTTTTCTTGCTTCTGTCAACGTTGCTTCAATCTAATCTTACTAACAATAGACTTAATCATTGTGACACCCGGCAACTTTCGGTAACTAACTTTTTAAAAATCTAGTAAATCTACCTTAGCGAGAAACGTTTATAAGCAAACTTAACTGGGTTAGTTGAGTCGGGTCAGATTAGGATTGTCCAGGGTCCAATGATCTGGAGGATCATTGGGAGTCGTTTTGAGAATACATTAGTACCGGGTCCCGTTGTTGGTAACATTACATGAATTAATTTAGTATATGTGTAGATTATGGGTCGTGTGGTGGATTGTATGCTTATACTTGCTTAAATGATGTACGAATGATTATACGTGCCTAAACATACTAAGTATAGACTATGGATGCATGCTTATGTGTTAAGATGTGTTAGAATGCGTTAAACACGACAAACTGGAAAAAGGTTAACATGTGTTAAAAGTGCTGTTAACATGTGTTAAAAATGTGCTGATGACCTGAATGTGGAACTTTTGGGCGAATGTGGAAATGGGGTTTGAAAAATGGGCGAACGTAGAAACAAAGTGGGCGAATGTGGAAAAGTTCCACATTCGACCACTAAAAAGGGGCGAACGTGGAAACAAAGTGGGCGAATGTGGAAAAGTTCCACATTCGACCACTAAAAAGGGGCGAACGTGGAAAAATTCCACATTCGACCACTTAAACTGGGCGAACGTGCAGACAGTATAAATACCATCCTTAGCCATTTTTCACCATTTCACAAACCCTAAACGCCTCCAAACACTCTCTATCAGCTATTATCATTGGGGAAGGAGTTTTTGAGCTTGTTTTTCATAACCTAACTCTCTAAATCATTACAAGTGAAAATCTAAGGTGTGTTCTTCATTACAAATCCTTTTTAAACAATTTTGACTTGTTTTAATCTAAACCCCAAGGGTCCAGATCTGATATCAACATGTTTTATGGGTAAAAACCTTCCTAATATCTTTCTAAATAAAACCTATTCATAAACAATGAGTTTTCATACAATTTAACATGTGTTTATGTGGTATTAAGCATTGTTTGATGATTATTTGTTATATAGATGAGATAACAACAACCTAGGGCTGTTATTAATGATGGGTTATGATTGAAACGTGTTACCTTTGATTGTTGATGGTGTTTTGATGATTAAAGGAGTTTTTAGTTAGATTTAGGGTTGTTTTTGGGATGATTATGATAAGGTTATGATAGGGGTTTCTTGTTCATGATAATCCGAGTATGATAAACTGATTATTAATCGATTTCAGAAAGTTTCCTAATTGGGTAATATTTGCATGCATGATGATGTGACATCTCCATAATTTGCTATTTTAGGAAACTTGTAAAACGGATAAATTTTGGGGTAAAATTGGTAGGGTTTCGTAGGAATATGTTAATGATGCTTGACTGCTGTAACCCATGATGTTTCGTGATGTTTTCGGATGTTTTTGGATGCGTTTTTGAGTAAACAACACAACAGGGTCGAACCTGGAACACCTTCGGCCAGTCGAACGGGCGAAGGTGGAATCCAGGGGTCGAACCTGGAAGAAAAAGGGGCGAAGGTACCACAAGGGGGCGAAGGTGGAAGAAAAAGGGGCGAAGGTGGAAGTTCGAACCCACATTCGACCAGTTCAAGTCACCTTCGACCACTTACAACTACATTCGACCCTGTGATAACAAAAATGAGATTTTTGATACAAACTAAGTGTTTTATGCTTGAACCTTGCATGTAACCTATGTGTACTTGATTAATTAGGGTAATGGGTCACCAACGGGATGTCGGGTCGGTCTAGTGTGTCGGTTAAACATTTAAACACGTTTTAAAACATACTTGGTTATGATCTGGACAATCGGGGACTAGATAACCTTATGGTTATTAGTCGGAATACTTATGTGAACATTTTGATAGATCTTCGGTAGAGGGATTGTCACGGGCTAAACATCTTTACACATATTCGAGGAACGTTATCTAAGGTGAGTTCACGGCCCCACATTTTACAGTTTTTACTTTCGGGGTGAGAAACATGCTTACAAACTCTTTTATGACTTATGACTTGTTAAACTCTTATGACTTATGACTTGTTATCACGTTATACTATGGCTTACTTATCTTACTATACGGTTCATCGAAAATCCCTTGAAACCACTAACATGGGTATATGGCGGGGAAATATGGATAGCGCTATTGGGAACTGACAAGCCCCACTCGACGGCTGGAGGCCGTGCGGGTGCATATTGTCTCTAAACAACACAAGGTCTACCGGCGATGACGGTAGCCCATAGGAATAAGGGTAACACTCGGCTTAGTCAGCAATGGTTTCACCCGTATGAGTATCTTATTCTGCGCCTAGCTAGCGTTCTTATAAAGCATAGTAGTAATTGTGATGGTAACGGTTTTTGAAGGATCACTGTAAACATTTAATTAAAACCTGTGAACTCACCAGCATTATATGTTGACTCTTTTAGCATGTTTTCTCAGGTCGCTAAGGTAGCAGCATATGGATAGGCGCACGTGGTCGCACTGGAGTCGTCTCGTGTCTAGGGTTCATCTGCACGTTTTGGGATTATGAACTTTTGAACTCATGTTTATTTATGCATGACTTTTGTAAACTTTAAAATGCTTCCGCACTATTGAATGGTGGTTTTAAACTTATGCATGGTTTTGTTTACGTATGTTATCACATTTAGACGTCGTTTATTGTGACCGTTGACTTGGATCCTGGTATGTCACACGCCTCACGGTAGAACTCCGCAGGTGGAAATTTGAGGGTGTGACAGATTGGTATCAGAGCCAATGGTTATAGTGAACTAGGACTGCATGTAGAGTCTAGACTATAGCCGAGTCACACACACTAGACGGTCACATACATTTGAGTCGTGTCTTTTGGGCAAACATATTAACCTTGTCGGGGTGTCGGTCTCCTTACCACACAATGTCACATTACCTACCTTATCCTTGGCTATTCCTAGCTTCACTTTATTTTTTTCTCTGGGTTACAGCCGAGGGGACTTATTTATCGATCTTTTGAGTTAGTTATATCATTCTGGGATGTGGTTATCGGGTGACTTGAAGTTCTGGCTCGAAGCACGCCTTGGGGACCATGTAGAGCGATTTGTTATTTCGGGTGCACACGAAATCACAAATCGAAATGCATGAAAATCTTGGTGGACTTTGTGTTCGGATTAACGGTCATGCTGGAACCGCATTCTGAGTTCGTTTGGTCACTTGTAGCTTGGTTTGTTTGCGGTACTGGGTGTCTCATCTCATGTTTTCGGCAGAAGATGTCTGGTGATCGTGGTGTTCGTAATGGTGGCGAGGGTCGGGAAAACATCAGCATAACCCGAGAAGAGCTGAACAATTTGATCCAGCAACAGGTGTCCATTGCTCTTGCTACCTTCCAGTTCGCTCAACATGGCCTAGGTGGGAACGCCGACAATCAACAACCCCCTCCACCGCCGCCCCCTCTCGGTCAGCAGGTGTGTACTTTCAAGGTGTTCATGGAACGCGATCCCCATATCTTTGGTGCGAGTGAGAACAACAAAAGGAAATGGGATAATGTTGGAGAGAGGTCAGCATCAGTTCAGCCTCAACAGGTGAGGAGGCTTGAAGCTTCAGGGTCAGATTTAGGGCAGAAGCGGAGTAGGTATGTGGGGAAGAACCCCAAGTGCAACCAGTGTGGGTACCATCATGTTGGGAATTGTGATACGTTTCGTTGTAATCGTTGCCACCGGAATGGTCATCTAGCTAAGGATTGTAGGACGACTCTTCGGCCGGCTCGGACTATCATTGCTGCTCCCGTTCGACAGGGAAATCAGGGTTGCTTTAATTGTGGCAAGTTGGGACATGTCAAGCGTACCTGCCCTAAGTCAGAGCAGGGTGGTTGGTGTTTTCATTGTGGTCAACCGGGACATCATAAGAAGGACTGCCCAGAGTTGAATCAAGCTGAAGCTAGGGCCGTAGGCGGAGGTGGAAACAATGAAGGTGGCGGTCAAGCTGCTCGTGACGATGTCATTGGTACTAGGGGGAAACGGGTGGACCCAGACACTGTTACCCGTACGTATTCTCTCTTATCTCTTGTTACGCTTTGGTCATACTTTTATCCGCATTGTTGTGCGTTCGTGTTTCGGGTGTTTTCTTTGTGGTTTGGTCGCTGTTTCTCATTCTTTGGGTTGATGAGGGTCCTTTGGGGATGCTACTTGGACGGTACCAGTGGATTAGTTATACCGATCATAGTAGGCTCCAGTAGGCTTTCATCGGGGGTCTTTTGTCTCATACTCACATTGGGGAAAGTGGTTTCCGGTTGTTACTGTCACGTTTGATTCATGACCTTCACTTGTCGTATTTTGGGGAGACGTTACTTGGGCACATAGGTCGACACACATTACTGTTGAAGCCGAAAGAATCTCGGGACGAGATTCCTTTCAACAGGGGGATGATGTGACGACCCGGAAAAATTTTTCTTCTTATTTATTTTTCCTCCTCGACTTTGGGAAATTTTCGGGACGAAAATTCTTTCAACAGGGGGATGATGTGACACCCGGCAACTTTCGGTAACTAACTTTTTAAAAATCTAGTAAGTCTACCTTAGCGAGAAACGTTTATAAGCAAACTTAACTGGGTTAGTTGAGTCGGGTCAGATTAGGATTGTCCAGGGTCCAATGATCTGGAGGATCATTGGGAGTCGTTTTGAGAATACATTAGTACGGGTCCCGTTGTTGGTAACATTACATGAATTAATTTAGTATATGTGTAGATTATGGGTCGTGTGGTGGATTGTATGCTTATACTTGCTTAAATGATGTACGAATGATTATACGTGCCTAAACATACTAAGTATAGACTATGGATGCATGCTTATGTGTTAAGATGTGTTAGAATGCGTTAAACACGACAAACTGGAAAAAGGTTAACATGTGTTAAAAGTGCTGTTAACATGTGTTAAAAATGTGCTGATGACCTGAATGTGGAACTTTTGGGCGAATGTGGAAATGGGGTTTGAAAAATGGGGCGAACGTAGAAACAAAGTGGGCGAATGTGGAAAAGTTCCACATTCGACCACTAAAAAGGGGCGAACGTGGAAACAAAGTGGGCGAATGTGGAAAAGTTCCACATTCGACCACTAAAAAGGGGCGAACGTGGAAAAATTCCACATTCGACCACTTAAACTGGGCGAACGTGCAGACAGTATAAATACCATCCTTAGCCATTTTTCACCATTTCACAAACCCTAAACGCCTCCAAACACTCTCTATCAGCTATTATCATTGGGGAAGGAGTTTTTGAGCTTGTTTTTCATAACCTAACTCTCTAAATCATTACAAGTGAAAATCTAAGGTGTGTTCTTCATTACAAATCCTTTTTAAACAATTTTGACTTGTTTTAATCTAAAACCCCAAGGGTCCAGATCTGATATCAACATGTTTTATGGGTAAAAACCTTCCTAATATCTTTCTAAATAAAACCTATTCATAAACAATGAGTTTTCATACAATTTAACATGTGTTTATGTGGTATTAAGCATTGTTTGATGATTATTTGTTATATAGATGAGATAACAACAACCTAGGGCTGTTATTAATGATGGGTTATGATTGAAACGTGTTACCTTTGATTGTTGATGGTGTTTTGATGATTAAAGGAGTTTTTAGTTAGATTTAGGGTTGTTTTTGGGATGATTATGATAAGGTTATGATAGGGGTTTCTTGTTCATGATAATCCGAGTATGATAAACTGATTATTAATCGATTTCAGAAAGTTTCCTAATTGGGTAATATTTGCATGCATGATGATGTGACATCTCCATAATTTGCTATTTTAGGAAACTTGTAAAACGGATAAATTTTGGGGTAAAATTGGTAGGGTTTCGTAGGAATATGTTAATGATGCTTGACTGCTGTAACCCATGATGTTTCGTGATGTTTTCGGATGTTTTTGGATGCGTTTTTGAGTAAACAACACAACAGGGTCGAACCTGGAACACCTTCGGCCAGTCGAACGGGCGAAGGTGGAATCCAGGGGTCGAACCTGGAAGAAAAAGGGGCGAAGGTACCACAAGGGGGCGAAGGTGGAAGAAAAAGGGGCGAAGGTGGAAGTTCGAACCCACATTCGACCAGTTCAAGTCACCTTCGACCACTTACAACTACATTCGACCCTGTGATAACAAAAATGAGATTTTTGATACAAACTAAGTGTTTTATGCTTGAACCTTGCATGTAACCTATGTGTACTTGATTAATTAGGGTAATGGGTCACCAACGGGATGTCGGGTCGGTCTAGTGTGTCGGTTAAACATTTAAACACGTTTTAAAACATACTTGGTTATGATCTGGACAATCGGGGACTAGATAACCTTATGGTTATTAGTCGGAATACTTATGTGAACATTTTGATAGATCTTCGGTAGAGGGATTGTCACGGGCTAAACATCTTTACACATATTCGAGGAACGTTATCTAAGGTGAGTTCACGGCCCCACATTTTACAGTTTTTACTTTCGGGGTGAGAAACATGCTTACAAACTCTTTTATGACTTATGACTTGTTAAACTCTTATGACTTATGACTTGTTATCACGTTATACTATGGCTTACTTATCTTACTATACGGTTCATCGAAAATCCCTTGAAACCACTAACATGGGTATATGGCGGGGAAATATGGATAGCGCTATTGGGAACTGACAAGCCCCACTCGACGGCTGGAGGCCGTGCGGGTGCATATTGTCTCTAAACAACACAAGGTCTACCGGCGATGACGGTAGCCCATAGGAATAAGGGTAACACTCGGCTTAGTCAGCAATGGTTTCACCCGTATGAGTATCTTATTCTGCGCCTAGCTAGCGTTCTTATAAAGCATAGTAGTAATTGTGATGGTAACGGTTTTTGAAGGATCACTGTAAACATTTAATTAAAACCTGTGAACTCACCAGCATTATATGTTGACTCTTTTAGCATGTTTTCTCAGGTCGCTAAGGTAGCAGCATATGGATAGGCGCACGTGGTCGCACTGGAGTCGTCTCGTGTCTAGGGTCTCATCTGCACGTTTTGGGATTATGAACTTTTGAACTCATGTTTATTTATGCATGACTTTTGTAAACTTTAAAATGCTTCCGCACTATTGAATGGTGGTTTTAAACTTATGCATGGTTTTGTTTACGTATGTTATCACATTTAGACGTCGTTTATTGTGACCGTTGACTTGGATCCTGGTATGTCACACGCCTTACGGTAGAACTCCGCAGGTGGAAATTTGAGGGTGTGACAATCATAGGTCCTCTTTAAGCTGCAACGTGACCCTGTGTGCGTAATTATGGTTAAAAACAAAAGACGATTGCAGTATATTTTTGCATCTGTATCATCTGTAAACTGAGTAGTTTTTTTCGTGTTTGTTATCAGAACAGTTTAGCAGTGGAAGCCTAAAGACAATTGTGTTATGATTTTGCACAGGTCATCGGTTTGATTGGGTTGGTATGCGACGGTTTTGTGGAGGGAAATAAAGAGAGAGGGAATTTGAAAGTTAGTTATTTTAAGAAACAAACTAAAACTTTCTTATATTACAAATGATAATATCCAGCCCTATTTATATGTTATGAACCGGTGCCTAAACAAACAGACGTGGCCCTTGATCTATATTACACTTATGATATCTATAAATACTAACCGGTGTGTTACATAACCGGTAATACTAACCTTCTAGACATAGGACATAATAATTAATATATTGTAACATCCGCTCCTTATATTTTTGCCAAGATTACAAATGTAGTCCCAATATTATCACATTTACAAATCCAGTCCATGTACTTTTGTTTATTCTCAAATTAATAAAAGCTTGAGTTTCTTTTTATCATTACATATTTACTGATGGGTCTACGTTTTAATCAAATACGTATATTGAAACGTTTTTCAAACTTATTATAATTTGACTTTTATAGGATACCAACTCAGGAGGTTAGTTATGCCAAAAAAATCATTTTTTTTTGTATCATATATTTTAACCACAATTAAACAATTACCAATTTCTTTTAAACTTTATGACTAATTATATTACCTCAAAAATAAGTTTCATGAGTTTTCTAGTCAACTAATTACTAGTATTACTCACAAAATTGATTATTATATTAAACACCATTCATTATATTTCTAATTACTCATTCTTTTCCTCAATATCCCAACATGAGTTTCACACACAAACACTCTCACTTCTCTCATCTTGTATCATCTTTTGAGTTCATATCATCATCATCCTCAAGAATTTTGGAGATTTTTGCTTTGATTTTCATATATTCTTATTTTTCTTAATCGAATAAGCAAAAACGTAAGTATTTTCAATCAACTTTCACTATTTTTCCTTTTCATATATATTTCTTCAATAGCATTATATTTATTTGATGATTCATACACTTTAGGGTTCAATTGCTAGTTAGGGCTTTAGGGTGTTTATGAATAATTTGGGATTTTTTAGTTAAAAGTATAGTTAACTTGTAAAATTCATAACTAATTCATATGTTATTTAAAAATCATGAAATTCTAACCTTAGCTTCTAGATGATATTTATGACCTGAAAATAGTTTCTATTCTGATTTTGTGGCCGTTGCAATAGTTTTAATAATTTTATTTTGATTAAATCATGCTTATTTCATTAAAAATCATATATAATGTATTTTAATGTAAATATTTGTGGAAAACCTATTTATTATGTTAGAATACTGATTATGATTTTTGCTACCTGCTTTGTATTAGTTTTGTACTTTTATAGAATTTAATTCTTTATTTAAGTTTTAGACAATAAATATAATATAAAATCATTTTGGTTAAAAAAAATATCTAAAAATTATTTTTGACCATTTTGGTTCATAATACATTATTTTCATTAAAATTCTTGATATTTTGATTAACTTAAAAGTTTTATATGAATTTATGATAATTATGCGTTTATATATTCATTAAGTCATTTATAAATATTTATGAAATATTTAGATCATTTTATGACTTCATAAATCTATTATTGTATAAACTTAAATTATTTATCTTATTTAAAATTTCTTTGACTAACCTAATTAATTGGTTGTATTTAAATTAATAAATACAAATAATTAATGTTTCAAAGTTGTTACATTTTTTTTTGAACAAGTCAAAGTTGTTACATAATTTAACATTTATGTGACTTCCACCATTTACTTTAGTTCATAACTTTCAATTATGAACTTATAATATTATTATTCATATTTATTCCTTAGTTCATATGTCATATTATTTCAAGCAAATATATATATTTACTTACGTCGCATTTTCAACATATATCGTTATTTACAAGTTAAACCCCAAATTAGACTAGACATCCTAAGTGCCTTAGACTAGAAACCCTAGACTTACTTTAAGTCCAAACACTTATACATATACCATACTTTTAGGTTGAGACTTCGGGATTCGCCAATTTACGCTCACGACGATTTAGTGACATAACTATTTAGTGAATGTGAGTATATATTTCCCCTTTTCATGTTTTACACTTTTGGGGTGACTCATGTACGCTTATTACTTCACTCACTTAATCATGTTTTATCATATATTCACAATCGCAATTCTTGTATGTGTTTTACTTGTTGATCGCTAATAGTGTGTACTTATGACCTTAATCATTAACCGTTAGGCGGCCTAGCATAGCAATAAATAGTACTTGATTATTGTTATGTGTGAACGATTATTCTCGTCGCCTACTATGAGTGAATACTATATATATGTGACTCTTGATTCTATGAACGAAAGGTTTGATTTTGGGTAGCATTTGTACATAGCTTGAACACTAAATTGTAGACAGTATAACACGTGAATTGCGAAACTCTTTTTCTTCTATATGTATTCAAACAGGGTATGCTCACCAATAAATTTTTGTATTGACATATACTATTTTCGTACATGTTATAGTTTATTTATGAGATGACTTTTAAGCTTTTGGAATTTTTACTTAGATTTTGTATTCATTGTATTTCAGGTTTAGTTGTCACTTTAGAATTATTATATCTTGTATTTTTCTTTCAATGTAATAAACTACTTAATCAATATATCAAAATTTACACTTTTAGTCCATGAGCTATTGAACAATCGTCACTACGTGACACCTCGATGTTTCCGCCATCGGTTGGGGTGTTACAGATTGGTATCAGAGCCATGGTTATAGGGAATTAGGTTATTAGAATGCCTTTTAGCCTAGTCTATAACTAAGCTTACTTTCACGAGTCCTCTCGTTTATATTTCTCTTATTTCTATTATTTTCTTTCAAGATATTTTCGTTATGATTATTTCTCGTTATTCTTTTGATATTTTGCTTGGCGAAGAAGACACTCGTATTTCACAAACGAAACGATATCATCAAGTTAGGAGTGGTATCCATACCTTGGTGATTAGTTTCACTCGTCTATATGTTATTTATCTTAGGAATATATCTTTAAGATAGGAGTGACATCCACACCTCAAAGAGTATTTCCTTCAAAAAGGAACTTAACCACTAAGCTGGGAGTGATATCCTTTACTTAGTGCTTGGTTTCATTCCACAATCGTTTTCAATTTTGAAATACATCTTTGAGTTAGGAGTGAAATCTACATCTCAAGGATCTATTTCTGCATCTTGTTTTTAATCTCGCTAAAGTTTTGGAATTTACTAGTGATGGGGGCACGTACTGGAAGGGTGAGCGCCTGTATCCTGAGTTTTCTGACTAGGCCTGGCATTTTGCATAAATCTCAATCAGACAAGGGACCCGTATGCCGACCTGGGAACTCTCGGGATGAGCATTCACTTATAGGCTAAAGTACGCCCCACAAGTCACTAATAACATTTCAATTACTTTAGTTAGTCAAAATTTCCTATGGAAACAATCTCAATGTTTTATGATATTGATATTTATGTTTTGTTTATCATTTGAAGACTCGAATGATAAATTATGAATTTTCTTAAATATTGGTAATCTATTACATACGTTAATCTTATCATTCACGTCATTTTAAATCTTGGTCTTTTAAAACACATTAGATTTACACATACTTCATGAAATGGTTTCATTTTGCATTTTATAAACTTGTATTGCATATTTTACAAGTCAAATGTAAACCCTTTGTTTTCATATGACGTATCCAATATATGTTTTCGGAAGAAACTTGCAACTAATAATAAGCCTTATAACATTTTTCAAACTTGACTCCACGTAAACACATATCTACGAAGATTTTTCAAATGAACCAGTTTTGAATCTAAAACACACTTTGGTTACTAAAAAGTTATCCTCATGCATTACTACTATTCTTTCAACTATATAACAAAGATTGCGCAAACTACGTTTTTGATAAACGAAAATTTATCCTATTACACTTGCACACTTTCAGTCGCAAAACTTTTGGATCAAAATGGACATACCCTCTTATTCGAATGTTGCTAAATGTCTTTTATAGTATAACGCATATATGTAAAATTACTAGATTTTAACTCGCATGCCAGTAAATTTCATAGTTATTTCTAGCACGTTATTTGTGATTATTTTCACACTGCTTATTTGTAAGAGTTCAACTCGTTTACTTCCATTTTGTGCAATTGAGCGATTTACTCGATTTAAATTATACTATTCTTTCAATAGAAATTTTATGCTATACTTATATATTTACATGAGCGCACATTTGGTATGCACATTTTCTTTCCTGTTTTGAGCAAAAACCTGTTATACTTACATTATTTTGTTCATCATCATGGCCAATGAACATACTAGTTGATAACTCGTATGAGATCTAAGCCAGTGACCACGTACGCCTCGGGTTAGAATATTCCAACCCAAGGGGAACGGTGAAATCCTCGGAGTTTATCAATCTGGGTGTTTAGAGCCCAACGATGTGAACAGAAATTTACCGGTTGAAGGTGAACCCGAAAAGGAAGAACCTCTGACCATGTCTTACACTTACATGTTATTCTCATTACGGTTAAAGGGTAAACCCGAAAGGGAAGGACCTCTAACCATGTAATGATTGAACATTATTTCATTACAGTAGATATTACATATTGGTTGCACGCATTTATTTTATGTTAGGGTTATGGAAAAGCATAACACCCTAGTGTAAGGTAAATCGATGATTACGGTCCGGAACGTAATCATGGGTTTACAGGTACATGGGGGTGGTGTGTAATTCTACTTAGGCTATTGGTAGACAATCAGTACAAGTCTAGAGTATCAGTAGTGTGGTGGGTTAGCTGCGGTACTCCCTATATATAAGCATGAATGATACTGCGGGGGCGGACTAGGAGTCTGACCAAGAACCTACCCATTACTTTCTATTGCATTACGGGCCAATTAATAGCGTTGGGCCCGACCTCTTAATAGGTCGTTGACCAACGAATATCATTTTCAATAACAACGTTTTTACACAAGCTTCAATTCGTCTTCATTGGAATCTTTCTTTCGACCACATACGCAAAAAGCTTAATTCCTCTATACACTTACACTCCCTGTTATTTGGAATTCTCTTTGCATGCCTCTAATAAAGTTCAGTTAGAAACCTTTCTAAAGTAGGGGAGACTGCTTCATCAGTGCATCTGCCTTCACAAGTTACAAACTTTCCCAATCCTTTATCATTACAAACTCTCAACTTCCTAACCTCGGGTCAACTGTCAAAGATTTTGAAACTTTTACTTTGGATATTAAACAACTACTATAAATCCGGTCAAAACATGACTATACAAATTATTTTTTTCTACTTGACTTTTTACAACGCCTTTCATTTCATACCAACCTCCACTTGAAAGAAATTTCGAGACGAAATTTTCTAAAGTAGGGGAGACTGTAACATCCGCTCCTTATATTTTTTCCAAGATTACAAATGTAAGTTCGATTAATATGTGCTCTCCAATTTCCCTCACAGAAAAACTGGCCCAGATTAACAAAGATTGTGTTTGATTTGATCCGTGAAGCATACATTCAATGGCTTCTACATCAGCCTCATCAGTTCAAAAGAGCTTCAAGTACGATGTTTTCTTAAGTTTCAGGGGTGAAGACGTCCGCAAGACCTTTGTTGATCATCTCTATCTTGCTCTTCACAATAGAGGTATTATAACCTACAAAGATGATGAGACAATCGAGAAAGGTGAAAGGATCAGTGAGCAGTTAATGAGATTCATTGAAGAATCCAAATTTTACATAATTGTTTTCTCCAAGAACTATGCATCTTCATCATGGTGCTTAGAGGAGCTCGTAAAGATCATGAAGTGCCAGAAGATGGCCGAGCATACTGCTTACCCCATCTTCTATGACGTGGAACCAACTGAAGTCCGCCATCAAAGTAAAGCAGTTCGAGAAGCCTTTGCAAAAGTTGTTTTAGATACGGTAACATCTTTGTTACTGAATGTATAGTTGTTTTAGAGTGGAAGAAGTATCTTTATTTGTTAATAGTAAAAAAGTTTTGCGCTTTGCTAAACAGGAAAAGGAAGAGGATGTTAGAAGACGGAGAAATGCTCTGAAGGAAGCAGCCAGCCTGGCTGGGATGGAGTTGAAGAAAACTTTCAATGGGTACATCATTCGCTTTTGTTTGTTTTTTATATTGTGTTTAATATAAACATTCAATAAATTTATCCAAAAAATTGAATCTTTTGTACCACACAGGCACGAAGCAAAATTTATCCAACAAATTGTTGAAAAGGTTTCGCTAAACATATCTTTTATTCAAGCATTGATGAGAATTTAGTAGGGATGGAGACCCGGGTAAAGGACGTGATTTCATCTTTAGAAATTGATTCTGATGATGTTCGTATGATAGGGATCAAGGGGATGGGAGGTGGTGGGAAGACCACTTTGGCGAGAGCTGTTTTTGATACTATATCCATTCGGTTTGAGGGAAAAAGCTTTGTTGAGAATGTCAGAGAGGTTTCAAAAGGCTCGTCGTCTGGTTTAAAGAAACTGCAAAAATTGGTCCTTAAAGATGTGTCAAATGAAGAAAACATTAAAGTCTCAAATGTATATGATGGAAAACATCTTATGAAAAAGATGATGCCTATTAGAAAGGTCCTTGTTGTTCTAGATGATGTGGATGATACAGAGCAACTTGAGGCGTTAGCAGGTGAGCCTACTTGGTTTAAGCGAGGAAGCAGAATCATCATCACTACAAGAAATGAGCAAGTGTTGAAGGCACATAAAGTGAACATTATTCATGATGTTAATCTGTTATCAGACGAGGAAGCGATTTACCTCTTCAATAGGTATGCATTTAGGAGAGAGATTCCAAATCAAGGGTATCAAAAGCTATCAAGAAAGATTGTACATTATGCTGCTGGTCTTCCTTTAACAATCAGAGTTTTGGGTTCATTTCTTTATGGTAGAATTGAGGGTGAGTGGGAAGATACCATCGAAAGATTAAAAACAATTCCGTTAAAGGAAACTTTAGAAAAACTGGAACTAAGTTATAATGGTCTAGAGAATGATCAAAAGGAAATATTTCTGGATATTGCTTGCATACTGAAAGGTGGAACGAAAAAGAAAGCAATGAGAATACTTGAAAGCTGCGGATTCCGTGCTCAAATTGGTCTAAGTGTTCTTGAACAGAAATCCTTGATAAGTATATCTAAGGGTGATGATGATTGGTTGCTCTTGCATGACCATATAGAAGAAATATATGGGAAGGAATATTGTTAGGCGTCTACACACTCATGAGCCTAAAAGACATAGTCGATTATGGATTAGAGAGGAAATTGAAGATATATTGGTTAATAAATCGGTAAGTTTCTAGTTCATATAAATGTGGAAACTAGAGCATTTTTATTTTTATGACAAAAATTTCGTATGACGTTTTTCTATTTACAGGGTACCGAAGAAACCAAATGTATGAAGTTGGGATACACGGCTCCCCCCTTGCGATTATTATGAAAGGTCTTAGAAAGTTAAAGGAACTTAGATTTCTTTACATGCATACGAGCCATGTATCACAGATAATTGATGATGTTACCTCATACATACCCGATTCTTTACAATCTCTATGTTGGAATTCATACCCCTTTAAGTCTTTACCTGAATCGTTTCAAGGAAATAAGCTCGTCAACCTTGAAATGGGTTGGAGCAAAATATCAGAACTATGGGACAGGGGAGAAAAAAAGGTAGAATAATGGTTGGTCAATTGTTTTGCATAATGCATATAATTCTATACTATATAAAATAATGCTAAAATATCGGTATTTGTTTTTATGGTATTTGATAGATTTATTTTTATTGAACCATAACGAACTGAATCGGTAGCGACTGAATTACCGTTGCAAAGCGCTAGATACTAACACTAGTTTTGTCTAATATGCGTCCTTTTTTTCTTATGTCAGGTTCTTAATAATCTTAAATTCCTTGACCTCTCTTTTTCCGAGTTGAGAACCTTTGACGTTACGGTTACTCCACATCTTGAGGAGTTAAATCTTCAAGGATGTAGTCATTTGGTTGAACTCCAATTATCGATTAAATGTCCGAACCTCAAATTCCTCAATCTCATTGGTTCTAAGGTGAGTAATCTTAACCTTGGGATGACTCCACGTCTTGAGAAGCTATATCTTTATCGATGTAGTGATCTTGTAGAACTCCAATTGTCAGTTGAATGTCGAAACCTGAGAGACCTCTCCCTCAGGGGTTCTAAGGTGAGCAACCTTAACCTAGGGTTGACTCCAAATCTTGAGAAATTACATCTTAAATTTTGTCGTTGGCTTACAAAAATTCATGCTCCAGTTGGATGTCTAAAAATTAGTCATTATTTTCTGTTCAAAAACGGATTTGTAATAAACACCAAAGATAAGACAATTCCCTCACATTTTATGGCTAAAATCATGTCTTGGTCATACATGCAAGATCATCCAAGCATGTAAATCATCAATAAGTTTAATGATAACCATTTTGGACTCAAAATAGCCTTCAAAAACTCTTTTCTTTTCATATTTGACATGACCCACTAAACTATCACAATAACCAACAAAACAATCAACACTCATGTTCATACTCATCATCAAAGTCACCTAACAACTATCAAACTTGAAAAAACTATTAACTTAGTTGACTAAGTAGTCAAAATACATATAAAACTCAGATTCAAAAAATCCTTAAAACCATCTTGCATGTATGATCCATCACTATATCTAAACATTTTAAGCATCTACCAAGCAACACATACAATCCTACATACATATACACGACAAATACACACATACTTTTCACACATTTTTCACCCACCTTCTCATATCCATTGTTTATTTTATAAAACCATTTGTCAAAATCCATTTAGTTTGGTGAAAGACTTGAAAAATCAAAATCAAATCATAATTTAAACAAGTTCTAGAATGGATTTTCATACCCTTGAAGAATACTTTGTAAAATTGTGGGTTTTGATGCTCCAAACCACTTTCTCTCTCTAAAAATATTGTGTTTCTTGAAAGATTGTTGCTCTAAATCATAAAACAAACTTGACATGGCAAGATTCAAGCCTTAAATATTGATGTTTAGTGATAAAAAAAAAAAGGAGAGAATTACACAGATTGTCCTTTAGTTATACATCAAATTGCATCCTATGTCCTTTATGGAAATTTTTCACTCCTTATGTCCTTTGTTTTATACACTTGTTACACCCTATGTCCTTTAGACCAAACCCAGTTAAATAACTCAGTTAAGTTGGTCATGTGCCCCTCATGTGAGGGGCAATCCTGTCTTTTCACCTTAAAACATAATAAAACTTAAAAAAAAAAAAACCTTCAAACAACCAGACATCATCATCATCATCTTCACCTTTCCCCCTTCCTTAAACAACCCAAACCCTAAACCACCATTAATTCATCACCAACATACCTATCTCCACCACCGCCGCCGTAACCACCACCACCTCCATACCTATCTCCACCACCGCCTCCACTGCCATGTGTACTGCCTTGCACAGGAGCCTCACCAGGCCCAGTGACGTTGTCACTGTCCACAACTCCAAATCCTCAATCCCTTGTCTCCCAGACCCGACTCAGACCTCAAGAATCAACCGCCATCATAACCTGGACCATCACCATTGCCACATGCGTCCACCATAACCCCCACCTGAGCCTACCAAACCACCACCGTCCTCCAACCTATTGACCACCATGGTTCTACCTTCAAGACGACCCCTGCAAACCATCTTCGCACCCTCTGTGAGCCACTGTTATCTGAATCAAAGTCACCACTACAACCTTATCCCCACCAATAATCATCACCAGGGCCGCCATCAATACCACATCTCCTCTTCCGTCTGTCTCTCTCTCTCTCTCTCCTACACTTTCTCTCTCTGTCCTCTGTTCTCTCTCTCTCTCTAGCTCATTATCTCTCTATCTCTTTCTAAAATAATAATAATAATATGGAAGGAGCAAGGTTGGGTGAGGGTGGGGGGGTGAAGGAGACCCGACGGCCGGAGCTATCGCCGGAAAAGGAGGAGTAGAGAGGAAGAGTGTGTGTGTTTGTGTCTGGTGTGTGTGTGTGTGTGTGTTTTAGAGAGAGAGAGGTGAGAGATAAAGTGTTATTATTATTATTATTATTATTATTATTATTATTATTATTATTATTATTATTATTACACAGATTGTCCTTCATTGAGGGTGAAAAGACAGGATTGCCCCTCACGTGAGGGGCACGTGACACACTTAACACTCTTTTTTAACTGGGTTTGGTCTAAAGGACATAGGGTGTAACAAGTGTATAAAACAAAGGACATAAGGAGTGAAAAATTTCCATAAAGGACATAGGATGCAATTTGATGTATAACTAAAGGACGATCTGTGTAATTCTCTCAAAAAAAAGAGTAGAGAGGGAGAGGGTTATAGTCAAGAGGAGCGGAAGAGGGAAGGTGGAGAGGTCTTTGATCTAATGTGTATGTAGTGAAGGTGTAATTGCGTTTTTTTTGTGTGTGTAGGAGTCTTTTTATAATCAAAAAAAAAAAAAAAAAAACTCAATAACAATATTATGTATGTATGTATAGGGCCGGTTCTATACATTGGGTGTGTGTATTTTTTTTTATTTTTTATTTTTACAAACTTGGTAAAACACTAGTACACACCTTGTTACTTAAAACCCAATATTATCAATATCTAAGGTTTTCACCAAATTATCAAATAATTAAATTTCCCAACTAAAAATAATCATTTTTAGCTAATTTAATTATTTCATGGGTTTCCCTAGTGTATCGGGTCTCGTATACGCATTAAAACTAGAACGTGCGTAAGTAATGGACAACCGCGACACAAAAACTATCAACTATAGTTTTTATTGTTTTAACCAATATTTTCATTCTTAAAATATTATCCCATGCTAAACCAAGCCTTATGGGTCAAAACTAGGCTCTTTAAAGTTAACTGGGTCGTCACGAACGTCCAGTACGAGTATTTTATTACCTCGCGATATGATAATTCCTAGAATTACCAATAAAAACCTTTATAACACTTTGGACTTTGCTAATGTTTCCAATGACTCTAATTATCACAAATTAAGTCTAATACGCATTTAGATACTTCTATATTACGTTTATCAATTTAGTATGGATAATGTCCTGAAAAGCCGGATGTCACACTAAGTCCAACATTGTAGGTTCCGGTTTTTTAGATCCATTGGATTTAATTTTATACTTTAGCCGAAAGTTAGTTTTAGTTGATTTTTTTTTGTTAATAACCGAAATAACCATAACTGAATTCATAACCAAGTAACCATAACGGAAGTTTGGTTATGGTCATTCTTAAGGATATTCCATAACCGAACTAGCTAGCGGTTATGGTTATGGTTACGGTTAATTGTAAAAACCAAACCAAACTGACCCATGCACACCCTTACATTGTAGTAATACATGAGTTTGTTTTTTTTTTTTTTATCATTGTATCTATATATTAGTTCGATTTTTTTTAAAAAAAATTCATAATGACAGGCTCGAGGCATTTAGTTATCTAAAAATTGACATTAATATGCTTTTATATACTCTTTTCTTGTTATATTAAGGATTAAATCTGGAGTTGTTAACACACTGTGATGCGTTCTGGTTCAAGGTTTTTATGTCTACTTTCTTTTTGTTTTAACGGCCTTGGCGCAATGAGCGAGTCCTAAGTCAAGTTAGTTATTCTATTAGGTAGGCCAGGGCACAAGCGGCTATATGCCGAAGCTTGTGAAGCCCCTCGGCTAAACGGTTCCCTTTGGTGGGACTTTGATTTTTTGCTTAAAAATGGGGCTTGGGGAAGCCGCTTGGATTGAATCATTTTCTCTCTTCCACCTCTCTCTCTCTCCCTCTCTCTTCCATTAAAACAAAACTTTAGGCTAGGACATTTTCAGTGTTAGGGCTACTTGAAGGTAAAAATGACGTGGCACTGTGTGATTGGTTAGGATGCGGCTATATAGGGCTTGTGCCCCTTCCCCGTATATGGTTCACGTTTCAGTCTAATTTTTACGAATTAACACACAGTCACACATATGCGTGGTTTAACATTTTTACGTGTACTTTTTGTTCGGTTTAATAATCTCGCCACAATGCACACATTGTAGGTCTAATTTTTACGAGTTAACACACTGTCACACAGTTGACCTACCATATGCTTTTGTTAATACTGTATATTGGTTTCTATTTATATAAAAAGAACGCACTTAAAAAAAACTAGTGGGATACATGTTGTTTATGTATATGTAATTTACTAGCTTATACCCCGGGAGCGTCCTAGGTTGACAAATCTATGTAAGGTGAATAAAATTAAGATCTAAATTATAAAAATGACATCTATGTATCAACTTTCATTAGATACATTTTTACAAAGAAATTACCAAAATTCATTTCACCTTACAGCATCAACACCTAAAATAGAATATTAAGATTCCATTTCCCCCTTAACCTCTATGCAACTATAAACACAACTTAATGCTTTAAGCCTTTAAAATTGTTACCTGGTCCCATCCATTCTCATTCCAGAAAAGATAAGAGTTCATTGCAATTTAAAAGGATCATTTTAATAAAACAGTGCAAGCTCACTACTGCATCCAGGCCCTCGAGTCAAGCAGATCACAACAAGATTTGTAGTTTTGTGTCCCCTCGACTCGAAAAAAAGTAAAACATCCTACACAAACTAAACAAACTACATCAACTTCTACCTCATATAAATCATAATAAAAGTCAAATAAAACTAACTAAAGGTTAAAAGATTATACCGAGTAGCGTGCGAATGTTCAATCTGATAATATCCAGCATGACAGCCTAAATCATCAACAGAGACTTCATTTAGATAAACAATCTTGTTGCTCAAAATCAAAATAACACATTAAACATGAAAAAACGTTAGCACGGCAAAAAAGCTTAGTTTTTAAATAATTCTGCTCATGTCAATTTGATTACATGTACAGTTAGACTCAAATTTTATATTAGACACGGATTGACCTGTTGGATTAACGAAAGATTAATATCTTAAGTCTTAACACTCCTTGCATGCACTTCGTGTTGCTAAATGTGTGGGATGATGTAATATTCTATATGCTAGATAAAGTTTATCCGTCAAAACATATCAATTAACTTCACATCAATAAGAGAAAAATGAAAAAAAATCTAATAGGTATTTTATAAAAAAAAAAAAAAAGACACTTCACAAAGGGGAATATTTTTTACGCTAGCACCTGCTTTACAAATTGCAAGAGATACGACGAGAATAGCATTCGCTCCAAGCTAAGCAACAAAGTAAATCATTCATAAGTAAACTGCTCTCAAGTTTTTGTGCAAGAAAACAAATTGATCCAGAATATGAAATATACCTTTTGCTTGCACCAACTCCACTCATTATTAGTCCCATCGAGTTGTTGAATCATGAAATTGTCAATACCTCTTTGATAAGTTAGGTCCTGAAAACGGTACATACATTCAGATCACATATATCATATATATCATATGACTCAAAACATCATTCTTATGCATTTAACATAAAAAATAATAACATTACATTGATGTTGAAGGGTAAGGGTGATGAATCATAAAACCAAGATTGCCTATAGTAGGGTTGATAACAGTGTTCACATTGGCAACAACCTAGTCATCTATATTATTATTTTACTAGTTTAAGTACCCGTGTGCTACACGGGTTGGATAAAACAAATACCAATCAATAGTTACTATTGAAGAAAAATATGAAAAGAACTACCCGTTTCCCAAACCTAGATTTCAATTTACCTCATCTTTTGAGATTTTTTCTTTACCCTCAATATCATGGTCAAGTCATGAAACTCTAAAGAGATGCAATTATTGCGCTATTATTATTTCCACACAAAAACAACATTTCATCCATACAAATATGTGACCATTTACTTGTCTTTTCCAGTTCTTTTTTTTTCTTAGCTTTTGCATCTTGATTTTCTAAAATAGGCTCTAAAACATGATTTTTTTTTTTTGACACAACAGTTAATGACTCCCACATCTTACATTCCTTACTAAACAAAATGGTAACTTTTAAGAATTTGTGTAAAAAGTAAATCTTCCATACAGACTTCTATCCCATAAAGTGATTCAAGTAAGAATCTTCATCCCAAGGACTGAAAGTTGAAAAGGATATGTATAAATTTGATCCATATCATCAAGAGCTTGAAATGAACTAAGTTACGAATTAAGTTACACTTTGATCAGGTGTTCCATATTTTTAATTTATACAATAAGCTTTAGAATAATTGGAAATCATATTCTTTGCTTCTGTAGATATTTGATCCATATCATAAGAATGTTTTTTAAGTTTAGAATAACACAGGAGATATGAATATGTGTTCAATCAGAGTAATCATAACAAAATAATCAACATTGAACTTGTTAGGGCATGGATACAAAAAAAAAAAAAACATTTGGAAGTAGTCAAATCATCATATCTTGATGTATATTTAGTCTAGAAATTTCTAAGATTGATATTGAACTTGGATCATATATTAGAAAACAAACAAAACTTGTAGCATCTATGTAGATATAAGAGGCTTTCTAATGTAAAATAAGGTGAATATTAAAATTACCTCTGCTGCACAATGAGAAATTGTGATTCCTTGGCAAAACAGTTTTGGTTTAAAGAATCTTAGATGAGATATAACTGGCCAATAGGTTTTATGTGAGATGCTTTAAACTCTAAAATGTCAAAGCTATAGTTAGTTTTTTGTAAACCTATTGGAAATAAAGTCGTGCCTCTTCTATCTACAACAAAGAACATTGGCAATCCACCTTCAAGCTCTAAATAAGAACATGATTTGGCTCCTATGAGACAATTATTTCTACCTACAATCAACTTTGGCAATTGTTAAAACTCTTAATTAGAATCATATTCATATAATCAAGTTACAAATGTGATCATGTTGTCTGTTGGAAATGAAAAGCTAATTAATTAAGTACCACACAGATGGATTAAACACAAAACGAAACAAACCCTGCAAGGAATTAAGATGTCAAGGTCAGAATCAGAATCATTGGGAAAGCTTCTTTGATTGTTTGCTTCAGTTTTTACAGACATGACCAAATAATCGCTATTGTGATTTTCTTCCATTGAGATGAAATTAATGGCTCATATTAAAGTAATCGAACAAAAATAATGAAATCGTTAACTTACTTGATGAAATAGAAGGTTGAAAATTTTGGTGGTGGCGATTGTTAATGGACAGTCAAAACAAATCTAGGGTTTGTGAGGTGGGTAAAGGAAGAAATTGTAGAAGCTAAAGAATAGAAAACTGGTAAACAATATGAATGGGTTGGATCATTCGGATAAGCGTGGAACTTTTCTTGATCAATGCTATGGGCATATGTATATGTGGTTAATAACCTACCGGTGATATCTTCAACATGGCAAACTATAGGTCAAACTGTCAAAGCATGGTGAAGATGGTAAAAAATTACGGTGAAATATGAAAGAGTAAAGGAGGGGGGAAAGAGAAGAGAGACACGTGGCAATAAATTTTGGGCGGAAATTTGCAAAGATAGTGATTTTAGAAAAGGGACACGTGGTCAAAAAGATTTTGTTTTATTAGATTTTATAGATTATAGATTATAGATTATAGATTAAGGAGGAGTGTTCACATTGGCAACAACCTAGTCATCTATATTATTTTATTTTATTAAGGAGGAGTGATGGCTAACATAGTCATTTTCATTTTCGTACAACTTAAGAAGCAACATGTACAACATACGCAAGAAATTTAAGTGTATTATAGGCATAGTTGTGACAATTAAGACACTTAGAAGGGTAATGTAGACATTTCATCATCCTCCTTTACAATATCAAAACAAATTTACAATACTACACTTCACTTCCCTCCCTGCCTCTCTTTTTCTACAGACAATCACACATTTATGAATCCTGATTCAATGCGTCAATGCAATTGAATGCGATAATAAATTTCCCTGCAATTGAATCGTCTCTCCTTCGATTTCAAACCTGAAATCCAAATATACTTATATGTATATAATACCGAGGATAAATGTTGTGTTTGTTGAGTAGCAGCGGTTGCGAGTGCCCATGGATTACCGTTCATCATTTGCTATTGTTGTTGGGCACGCTGTTGAGCCGTAAGCGCCCACGCATTGGTTCCGGCAACATTAGCTTGGTGTTGCTGTTGTTGCATCCGTTGTGCATTACGCTCAGCCGAGAACTGCCAAGGATTCGTGGGTACATTCATTTGGTTGCTAATAGGTTGGTTATATTGTTGTCTAGGTTGTTTTTAACCATTAAAACACACTTAGATTTTGAAAGACGATGTTTTTATCAAAACCACAAAGTTCCAAACATTCAAAACAGGTTTTTGCATAAAAATGACAACTTTCAATCTGAAAACCCACTGTTTTGAATTCGTTTTGCTACCAAAACACTCGTGATAAGAGCCAAAGCTCTGATACCACTTGTAGGATCGACTTTCGGGTCACCTGAAAATCACGAGCTTTACTGTTTAGAGTGCGGAATCCACTAAACAGGTTCGGAAAACAAAAACGACTATGAAACTAAGATAAACGAAGCATCAAGACACACAAAATACGGTTAAAAGGCTGTACTGATTGATTAAAACAGAGCTCAGGTGTTTACAGACAATCTCATATCTTTAGACCTTGGGTAGGGTGTTTGGGGAATGTGTGATATGACTGCTTAATCATTAGGGCAATGATTAGAGGCTTTTATACCTGTCTCACTCGTCCAGGGTCCTTGGGGCGAGTAGAAACCAAACGGGCTAGTAGCAAGGATACTCGCCCCTAAGAAGTCCTAATCTCCTGTATGAGCCAATCATGCCAAAACGAGTTGTAAACACACCCAAACACCCGTAATCCATTCCAAACATCACATATACTAGGCTAGGGACATTGTGTGCTAACAAACCATTTTAAGAAACAACTTTTATGTACATGTCACTTAATCATGTTTACCGGCTTTTCTATCGTTTGTCCCATACGTACTGTAAAGGAAAACAAAATGTACCATAGTAATTTTACTAACTTAAATAAACCTTACAATATCATAAGTGCAGATCCCGCACTCAACCAACAAACAAACCAATATCACAATGGATTTACAAGGTTGGCATATTAATATGTTTTTGGGTTCCAAGTCTTATGGAATTAACGTAATTCAGAGCGGCATGAGCAGAAAGGCCAGGAATGGCTAAACCAATGACTCGTAGTATTATGCCTTCCCAAGACTCTTTGTATTCTGGCCCATATGCCATTCCCATTCCCACACCTCTCACTAACTCCCATACAGCATTCAGATACTCTGGAACCAGGTACCACAACCCAAAGTAGTTCCTGTTTGGTTCCTCATCCATTTTCTTCATTCAACAACAAATAATAATTAGTGTTTAAAATGATTTAAGATATATATGTCTTATTATACTAAAAAGCATTAGAAGCCTGATAAGAAACCAGACGTGCCACATGTCCCAAGAAGTGGCGGTAAATGCATCAAAAAATCCGTTTAGAAAATTGGATGTGAAGGACGCTAATGCATTGTGGAATTAATCCTAACGCATTGTTAGAAAAAGCTTGACCCGAAGGACACATTACGGATTCTAAACATTTTTAGGAAAAATAAATGTGACAATACTATACTTAAATTAAATCTAAATATAAATATTCATGATTTTATGATATCTTTTAGTGTAGCGATGTGTAAAAAGTTATTTACGTTTTAAAAAAATGTGAAAAAAGTAAGTTGATGACTATTACCCTTTAGAAAACCTTGCCATTATTTGTGGACCTTGATCAATGGTCCACAAATTCTTTTTACGCTTCTCATGACTTTAAGACTTTTTACTATAATCGAATGCTCTTAAACTTACTTGCTCGACGAATAAGCTATCGTAGTAGAGGCACACCCCAAAATGCTTATACAAGAATGTATTGTCATCATAAGGCAACCGCGGAACAAGATCATTGCAGTAGACCATTCTATAATATTTCGGAGTGGGTTGCTGTAACTTTGACTCCACATACCTCCCTAGTTCCCTGTTCCCAACTCTGGGCTGTCCAAATGTGTGTACACCTAACAACCTCTGTAACACAACCTCTTCGTCATTTAAAAGGAGCACTGTCGGGAATAATATGGCAAGGGCCCCGCCTAGGCTATGCCCGGTCACCATAAACTTTGCATTCCTATGCTCCTCAAGTAAGCTTCTTAGCTTGCTCCTCACAACAAAATACGCGCTCATCTCCACCATCACGGGTAAAATATTCTTGTCGACATTCTTGTTGGTTAGTTGAAGACGTTCCTGGAACGAAGACGTATCTGATCTGTTCCCGAGACCCAAGGCTTCTAGGAAACCCATGTGGACCTTTCCTAGATTTGGGATCTCATACCAGGAGTAATCAAAATCAGTAATCCAGTCATCTGCATCAAATGGTTCTGTCCCTCTAAAACTAATCACTATCAAATTTGCATCTCTTGGCTTGTCACAAAATATGAACACTTGGGTTGATCTGTCCTTCTGATAGTCTGCATAAATCCAATACATAATTAAAGATATCATCAATGTGAAACAATTTTAACAAACTCTATTCCGTACCATTCCAACAGTTGAAGAAGTCCACAAAATGCATCTGTTACGCAGCAAACTTAAAGATAGTTAACATCTAAATAATATATATCAACAAATTAAAAGAAAAGAAAACTAGCCTTCCAGTGTAGATTCACAACATTCTTAACAACAGTAGCATTCTCGTAAGCTAATTTAGAAGCCATCATACATAGGTCCATAAGGGACTTGCTCCCGGGTTCTAACTCGATAGAAACATCACTAGGATCCAACTTTATTCGTCCATCAATATGTCCAATTGTACTGATAAATGTTGCTGACCCTCTCTCTGGAATTACTACCATCTTCCCTGCAAATATCCTCAACACATTCACACTTCCTTACATAATTCAATTCAACATAACCAAATTTAAACATCCCATAAACACATGTTCCTTTCTCCAATTATGTATCATCTACTGGGTCAGAACCAACCGAGCATCAAGATGGCCACTGACTTCTAGTCAACAGAAATTGTTGGGTTTTTATAAATAAATCTGAAGGAAAAAATAAGTTGAAGCATTCATTATCTCTAAAGATCGTAGTAGCTAGCCTGAGTGTTATGCAGCTATATTATAGTTTTAACTGTAGGACCATAAATCTAACGTTCAACCATGTTTGGAATAAATACAAAGTGATAGTCTAGTAACTATATATACAAAGTGGTTCGTTAGTTTATGCCAAATTTAAAATTTAAAAGATTTATAAATGTAATTGTTTTGTAGCCATTTTTTTTAAATAAGTGCTTTTTCATTAGATGACTGTCAAATTGCATTAAACATGCAGACGGGCAACAAACTGCGCCGCCACACCTTTCTGAATCGCAAACCCCAATCTACTAAACACAAACCCCTGCCCCCTGGAGTCGAAACATTGCTATGAATAACCCGTTGGACCCTTGTTATGAAACGCATAGCTTCCGGTGCCAAGGAGCCAAAGATATCAAAAGCCACGGGACGAAAACATATTGGTTATCTTCGCAAGCTTTGGCGTGTTTTTCCACTTTCTTTGATTCCGCCCTTCTCATTATCCAGCTACGAAACCATTATCTCGTAAATCAACTAGCGGGGACACACCTGTGAGGTCAAGCATGTTTCCCCCTGCCTAACCAAAGACCAGCAAATCCACTGGGCGCAGAGTAGAACTGCCTTCCGCAGGGTCCGTAAGGAAATTCACTGAAGCCTCCTTCTTGGCCGAAATCCTGGCTCGCCTTAAAATATCTCATAGAACGTCCCGCACCCAGTCATGCTGGTATTTGAAACCGGGCAGCTCCTTGCAATGGACCGCGTGCTCCCCATGTGAATCCAGGCAGGTTTTGCAGCAAATCGGACATGCCTCATCCTCAGAAAATATGGGAACCATCAGACAATATTTAAGAATTATCCTGTATTCAACTGCGGACATGATTTGGCCCAAACCCTCAATCGGGATGTAACATCGCAAAATTTTCCCCAAAATTTTAATACATAAAAAGCCCTTATATATATATATATATTTTTTTATTACACCTTTATCATTAATATTATACAAATGTGCCTAAGTCTTTATTTATCCTAACTCACAACTTATATACATACATAAATGTATATAAATAATAATAATAATAATATGATTCTAAATTTTTTTTTTCACATACAAGATTTTTTTTTTATAAAGCCTTGAGTCAAATAGTCAAAGTCCTAGTCAAAGTCTTAGTCAAACAGTCAAAGTCTTAGTCAAATAGTCAATTCATCATAAAACCTTACTTTATGGTGTTGACCAATTTTAATGGCTAATTGAATCCAAAACTAGTATAAAAACCCACCTATGACCCATTATACTTTGCACCTCTAAATCGATTATTTCAATCCGATTAAACTTTCCCTCATACCTTTCTTCTATAGTCTATTACTTCTACAATTAAAGCTTTGATTATAAGCTCTTGTAATTGGCGAATTGGAAGCTTGATATTCTTTCTTTTTCGTTTTCTTCAATTTGGACTAGCTACGTTGTTGAGTCTTTGGGATTCGCCTCGCATACATTCACAACACATTATTCTATTTTTTTTACGAGACATAACATTTTGCTAAGGTGAGTTTTACATAGCCCCTTTTCTATTTATCACCGTTTTTTTTGGGGTGAAACATGTTACAACAATATTTATGCAATTCAATCATCAATGTGTCTATGTGTTTTTCTATGTTACATTATGTCTTGAACATGACTAGGGTAAGCACAATTCTAGCATAAACATTCATCAGCCAAACGGTATACATTGATAGATCTATTGGACTGACAATCCCACCCGGATACGTGCCTCCTACAAAGGTTACGTGGGTGTTTGTTACTGCAATATAAACGAGTGAACCATGAGCGTATGGGATGTACCACAATACAACAGTCACAAGGTTGATTATGCACTCGATTTACTTCTAGTATGTTTTCGCATATGGACTAGATTGCCATGACACATGAATTGCACAACAATTTTATTCGATTATCAAAACCTATGTAATTCTCACCAACTTTTGTTGACCCAAAATATTTTCAACTTAACATGTTTCAGGTCCTACTTGCTTGAAGATTTGACTTAATGCTTGAAGATATGTGCATAGTTTTTATTCAATTTTGATGTACGAATTCTTGTAGAACAATTGTATGTAATTCATTTAAATCATATAACGAAATCTATTATTTTCCATGAGCTACTGAACAATCATCAATACGTGACATCCCGATGTTTCCGCCATCGGTTGGGGTGTTACAGATTGGTATCAGAGCCATGGTTATAGGGAATTAGATTATTAGAAAAATAATCTAGTCTATAACCATAGGATTTAACCAGTACTTGTTTCTTTTACTTGCTATTCTCTATCTCCCTCCTACTTCTTATCACTACTTTCATCCTTACAAGAAGGCTGCTCTACATCATTGGATCTACTCTTAGACTAATGGGATAAAATCCTCAGGTTTAGCTTGAACCACCTTGAGATCTCGTCGAAGTTCTAGATTTTAATAACGAACACGTGCAATCTGGAAGGGTGAACGCCTGTATTCTGAGTCTTCTGTCTAGGCTGGCATTGCGCATATATCCCAATCAGACGAGGGACCCGGATGCCTACCTGGGAATTCTCGGGATGAGTGTTCACTTATAGGCTAAAGCATGTCTTCATATGTTATTAGAATTTAGAATCTTTGATAAGTCAACGTTTTCGTTTATTCGTTTTAATTAAATGAATAAATGATTACATTCCTTATATTACCTCATTGTCCTTCATTCAACCCATATCTTATTGAACATTCATTACCCAAATCACTTCCGTAACCGATGCCCTAAACTAAACAGAGATCAAGATCCTCCAGCTACCTAACCGCAAGTCTCACCATTTGACTATTGGTTGCTTTTACTCTATGTATTGACGCTATTTGATTCAAGTAATAAAATATTTGTCTGAGAGTTGTTACATGGTGCATGATTGTTTGAATATGAACTAATTATATAAATCTATACAACTACAACTCATATACTGTGCTTGTTATACTTGCTTGCATAAACATGTTATCAATTTGCAACCTATGTGTATAATAAATGCTGCACTTAATAGAGGTCATCATGCCTTTTCAACAGTCGGGGGAGGCCCTACAACCTGCTCCACGACTGGTGGAGGCTATCGAACCTACTCAACGATTGGTAGAGGTCATTATGCCTTTTCAACAGTCGGGAGAGGCCCTACAACCTACTCCACGACTGGTGGAGGCTATCGGACCTGCTCAACAATCGGTGGAGATATAGAAGGACGCAAAACTTTAATGTAAGGTAAATTGGTGATTGCGGTCCGGAACGTAATCATGAATTTACAGGTACGTTAAGGTAGTGTGAAATTCTATCAAGGTTTTCAGTAAATAATCAATTATAAACTCTAGTTACCTGGTAGTTCATTTAGTCTTTCTATAGTCAATCAACTCATGCATTTCTTTTAGGAGTCCTAAAACTTAAGATTCTTATTCTCCTTGCTATTTCAGATGAACCTAATCCAACCCTTAAAACTCACACATATCAAAACTCTTACCCAAATTATTCGAAACAGTTTATTCTGTTACCTATAAATTTATGTCATGCCTTTACTCGAAACTTCCCAAACCACCCTTGTCCTAATTTCTACCCAATCACCTTCAACCCTGTGTTTTCAATAAACTTCGGGACGAAGTTTCCAAAAGTAGGGGAGACTGTAACATCGCAAAATTTTCCCCAAAATTTTAATACATAAAAAGCCCTTATATATATATATATTTTTTTTTATTACACCTTTATCATTAATATTATACAAATGTGCCTAAGTCTTTATTTATCCTAACTCACAACTTATATACATACATAAATGTATATAAATAATAATAATAATAATAATATGATTCTAAATTTTTTTTTTCACATACAAGATTTTTTTTTTATAAAGCCTTGAGTCAAATAGTCAAAGTCCTAGTCAAAGTCTTAGTCAAACAGTCAAAGTCTTAGTCAAATAGTCAATTCATCATAAAACCTTACTTTATGGTGTTGACCAATTTTAATGGCTAATTGAATCCAAAACTAGTATAAAAACCCACCTATGACCCATTATACTTTGCACCTCTAAATCGATTATTTCAATCCGATTAAACTTTCCCTCATACCTTTCTTCTATAGTCTATTACTTCTACAATTAAAGCTTTGATTATAAGCTCTTGTAATTGGCGAATTGGAAGCTTGATATTCTTTCTTTTTCGTTTTCTTCAATTTGGACTAGCTACGTTGTTGAGTCTTTGGGATTCGCCTCGCATACATTCACAACACATTATTCTATTTTTTTTACGAGACATAACATTTTGCTAAGGTGAGTTTTACATAGCCCCTTTTCTATTTATCACCGTTTTTTTTGGGGTGAAACATGTTACAACAATATTTATGCAATTCAATCATCAATGTGTCTATGTGTTTTTCTATGTTACATTATGTCTTGAACATGACTAGGGTAAGCACAATTCTAGCATAAACATTCATCAGCCAAACGGTATACATTGATAGATCTATTGGACTGACAATCCCACCCGGATACGTGCCTCCTACAAAGGTTACGTGGGTGTTTGTTACTGCAATATAAACGAGTGAACCATGAGCGTATGGGATGTACCACAATACAACAGTCACAAGGTTGATTATGCACTCGATTTACTTCTAGTATGTTTTCGCATATGGACTAGATTGCCATGACACATGAATTGCACAACAATTTTATTCGATTATCAAAACCTATGTAATTCTCACCAACTTTTGTTGACCCAAAATATTTTCAACTTAACATGTTTCAGGTCCTACTTGCTTGAAGATTTGACTTAATGCTTGAAGATATGTGCATAGTTTTTATTCAATTTTGATGTACGAATTCTTGTAGAACAATTGTATGTAATTCATTTAAATCATATAACGAAATCTATTATTTTCCATGAGCTACTGAACAATCATCAATACGTGACATCCCGATGTTTCCGCCATCGGTTGGGGTGTTACACGGGATAACAGTCAGGAAATCCTGGGCATGAGGACCCTGCAAGCATTCAATTACCGCCTTTTGACAGGAAGACAAACCAATAACTTCTCTCAGATTCTAAGCAATTTTGCTAAAAAGGGCATTCGCCAAAGTTTTTTGTGGCTTTAGGGGGTGGTGTCCTTAGTAGAGAAACCGCCACGATCAAAATCTGGGTGAGAGTTATTTAGCCGTTCGAGGGTCTGCGGTAATCTGAGTCCAGGCCGACAACCCCGCTATTCCGTTGAATGTGGTCCTGCAGCTTTCAAGACTAAACTCTCGATGCCATTTGTATTTTTGTTATAAAAACATAAATTTTAAGTATTAATATATATGAAAAAAAAAATTTGGGTTAAACATTTTTATGTCGTGTTCACACAATTTTAAGTTCGTATCTAGTTGGACACGCCAACAAACAAACACGACCCGTCTAGTGTTGGAAAAATGGTAGTGGAAATTGATTTTTCCCTAATTTTGGACTCAAATAAATGTATTTATATATGTGATATATAAATAATTATTTCCGGGTTTGTGTACTATATTGTGAGAGTATCACAACGAATCAAACCATGTCCAAAATAGAGCTAAGATGAATGAGATATCGAAGCTTGAAAGTTGTAGGTTGGAACAACCAAAGATGAGAAAATGAAGTGGTTTATAAGGAGGAGTACTCCTTGTATATTGTTTAGTATGAGCCAAACACTAGTGGGACCATAAAGGATGCGAAGCACCCTTAACTCGCACTCGCACATGCGCGCGTGCGTGGCGTGGGCGATGGGCACAATGTGGCGCTTTGTTGGCGCACTTTGCACTTCGTATCGCCGCGAGCCGCCTTTGTATTTTTGACCTCGTGCGCGTGGTCTAGTACATGGCGGAAGACTACTAGTGGCGCGCAGGACCAGATGGCATTCAGGTCTGTGCACGTGACGTTCGCGTGGCGGGTTCCATATGATACGAGTCGTCATCCGCGGATGACATAGCGTTATGTGCGCAAGGAATATAGTGCGCGCATGAACAGGTAGTGCCTAGCGCCCTGGTCAGCGCGCATCATCATGTTCTGCACGTAGCATACGAATGCGGGCTGACGCGTCAGTTCCTACACAGTCCCGGGTTGTTAGTAAAGACTGTTTCAACTCGTGTCATAAATAAAACGTAAGTTTCAGTTTGACCACTTAAATCCTAATTTAATGCTCATTTATTATCTTATTTATTTGGTACTAAATAAGATTAAATAAGTCATTATGTGGGTTGATTATAAATATGAACCTTTAGGTCCATGGTTGAGACGGATGAGATACTAGAAAGTCAGAGATGTGAGAATCTCATGACTTGAATATCTCTACACAAACTCTCACTATATCTTTGTTCCCAAAACGAGAGGAGCACTCTCAAAATATGATGACTTTCATTTTTCTACATTTCTAAACACAATTATATCCGGTGCTATCTTGGGCTCAAGACCATCTCCGGCAGTATGACTACTGTTTCGGTTGTTGTACCCTGGGAAACAGACCGTCTGAGAGGAGGCACGGAATCTGTTTTAAGGGCCCCGTGTCAAACACGATCCTCAACCAAAAACCGTCTACAACAAGTTTGTTTATTTTGCAGCGGAGCATTATATTAGATGATTCGGTTGAAGTTCATCAAAAAACTTATGCTTGAATCTCAATTAGGTACATGTATTTTGTATCTTATTTTTTCATTTTAGTTTTGTAATCGGTAGTATACTTTTTTATTTCCTATGAATAACGAGGGTCTCGTTATTATGATTATTTTATTATTATTTAATAAAATTATGAACCCTAATTCCTACAATCTTAAAACAGACTTTCGTGTAGATTGTCGATACAATCTAAAAACCTTCTTATTAAGGATTTTTGGGTTCACGAAAGTATAAAAATATTAATTGGGATTTTTGTTGAAATCTCATAAATATTTTTTTTGGAAATATATTTGTAGTACAAATCGGATTAATATGTATGATTGGAGTACAATCTTTAATCCGAAATACCGTGTTTACAAAACGAAAAGTTTTGATTCAAGTTTTCGGTTTCATGGGTTTTTTGTGTCGGGTTTAGATAATCCGAAGTGTTAATAAATATTAACATGTATTTAGACGTTTTTCAAATACTAATTTTCTAATGAGCGTATTAGAAAAGACGTAATATTTGTCAACCCATGAAAAATAGTTGCTAGAGGTTATTTCTAACGAGTGTGTTAGAGATTAATCTTAGTAAAATATTTTCTAATGAGCGTGTTAGAATATATTTTGGCAACCCATATAGAAACGTTTGGTGTACGTTTTCGATCTAACGAGCGTGTTAGAGATCATTATTTGGAGAAATAGTGATTGTTATCCAATGTGTTGAAACATGTTTATTTCTAACGAGCGTGTTAGAAATAATAATAATTTTTTTTTGTAAAATAATAAGTTTCAAAACATGTATAATTTCTAACAAGCATGTTAGATATTACAATTATTCTAAAATAATAAGTTTTATAACCTTTATTTTCCTAACGAGCGAGTTGGAAAATATTATTTTTTGTAAATAATAAGGTTTAAAACATTCGTATTTTCTAACGAACGTGTTAGAAACTAATTATTTTAGTAAAATATAATTTGTTTCAAATATTGAGAACATTTAGATTTCTAATGGGCGTATTAGAAATTAGTTATGTAAACAAACAAGTTTTGAAACATGTTTATCTAACGAGCGTGTTAGAATTGACGACATTGAAAGAATAATGTGTCATCAAGCATTTCTAATGAGCGTATTAGAAATGAGTATTTACAAATCACAAGTAAATTTCTAACGAGCGTGTTAGAAATTGATGCTTTTGTAAATATGAACAAGCTAGACGTTTAACTTTCTAACGAGCGTGTTAAAACGGCTTATTATATTTATATATGAGCCAATAAAATATTAAACGGTCTTGTAATCGTTTATTTCTAACGGGCATGTTAGAAATGGTTGTATATATATATATATATATATATATATATATATATATATATATAAACCAATTAGTTGTGAAACAATTTTGGTAATCGTTTATTTCTAACAAGCGTGTTAGAAACGGTTTAGTTATATAACCAAAACACCATATAACGATGAGTATAATCGTTTGTATTCTAACAAGTATGTTAGAAATGGTTAGTTATTGAAACCAAATATTTTTAATATTTGGTACACGTATAGTTTCTAATGAGCGAATTAGAAAAGATTTATCCTAAAAAAACCATATGCACGATTTATAATCGTTTATTTTCTAGCAAGCGGGTTAGAATCGGGTTCACTGTGATAAACTATTAAAGATGATTTGTAATCATTTTATTTGTCTAACGAGCGAGTTAGATACGGTTTTAAATAACAAACTATTTTCAAGTTTATGGTCTTGATTTGAAATCAAAGCATAAACTTATATAGTTTAATTTTTAAAACAGATGCAAAAACGAGAAATGTTTTAAACGGATAAAACATGTCTTTGCAATGGTTCGATACTCGTATGGCAAGTATCATGTCTTGAACCATATAATAGTCTTGAGAGACTATTTAAAGGAAAACAACCCGATGTTGTTTTGACATATTTACTTGTTCGACTACTTGTGAGTAGCTAATTATAAACAACATTGTTGTTTTGAACATTGTATTGAGGGAGTACCTCGAAACATGCCACAAGACGATATAATTGTGATTATTTCGTTGGAATATAAAGTGTTGAAGAGAATAACACTTTGAGATTTGATGTTTATATATCCTTATGAATCCGTTAAAATATATTTGTAATATATTATATATATTTTGGATTATCGTTTATATTTTTTTAATAATCAGGTGATTTAAAATATAATAAACGATAAATGTAAAAGGAAATTAATGATGGTATTTTTTTTCTCTTTGACGATTTACCTTCGACGAATTTAATAAGGATATTTATTTAACGGGTTATGCAAGGAGTGTCTTGCAAGAACACAATGAGCGGGTTGTGATCATAACTTATGCAATAAGTCACATACCAAACATCAAACGTACAACATGATGAGCGAATCATAAAGAACATGGCAAGTGTATTGAGATTAAATACACGAAAACGAGGTATGTCATCTTATGTTGAGAGCATCAACATGGAAATACACACGTGTGAATTTTCGATGACTATAACATATGAAAGAAATATATGTCAAGATTGTAAATTCTTTAATAAATTTTGCTAAATTTATTGTAAGACATTACAATAGTAATGGATGTGTAGATGTTTCTACAACCATCAATGTTGTTTGACCTATGTGGAGGATTTGTCCTTAGTTTTGGAAGACTTTCCCAATACATGGTTTTAACAAAAACAACATGGAAATGTATATATCACTTTAGGCGCATATGTGAATGCTATGTCTTTGAGTGTCAATATAATTGACTTTGTCTCAAGACTTTAGTGATTTTATACTAGGATTGTTCATCTTGTTGATGATGAATATGTTTATCAAAGTGACTTAGATTGAGACTTATGTTTAAGTTCTTAAGAGTCAATGGTGAAGCCTTGGAGATTAAAGGCAAAATGAGTTTTGATCTTAATAGATGAAATTAACTATGGTTTTGAGACATTCCTAAAACAGGGGTTTTGGAGTGGTAAAACATAATTTCATTATTGTGTCAAACTAAGACGTGAATGTTTGAAAGAGATGGTGCGTTATCTCTTAAGGCTGTGAAGAATCAGAATGATGCATCTTCTGTTCACATGCTAGAGTATTGGAGTCTAAAGCATGCTAGACTAATACTTGTTAATGAAACATTCAAAGTGCAAGCAATGTGGGGGGGGGGGGGGAGAGCCATTTAAGAAACAACCCGTAGGGGATGTAAAAATGGTATTGAGAAGTTTTCTCAAACTTCATATGAAAGGGAGAACCTTTCATCACCCCCATTGGATATTATTCAATAACACTTAAATGTGGGGGTGGCTTGCATTTGAAAATGGAGTCAGTCAATCGAGTTGATTGGACTCAAATGCCAATTGGTAAGATTCAAAGTCTAGCTAACATTGAATCACATCACCAAAGGCATGGAAACGTGTTTAGCCATGAATTGAGTTTCATGTCATTCTAAAGACGAAAAGGAAGGTTCAAAGGGTAACACCTACCTATCCTACCAGATCTATGTTTAGATCTCATGTTATAAGTCTTAAGAATTGACAAGATGGCAAATTGACCAGCGAGTCAAGAACACGTTAGAACAACTTATCTCAATGCAAGATGGATCCAACAACCTGATGGTTGATAAGAGATGAAGTTGTATGGAATGAGACTAAAGCCCGTGATAGAAAAGGGACATGAGGGAAACCTAACCTAGTTGACTGGAGATCCCAAGATCTAGGTTCAATAGGACAACTTAATCATGAACCGACGAGCAGTCACTGTGGGGGCATGGGTAAGATATATGTTTATATATATAGCTAGTATTGCATATCCCCCTAAACTACAAAAGGGTGTTTAATTACATCCTAGTCCATTCCTATAATATCCAGTGACATTGTTGAGAGGTTAAGCATAATATATGGTTTGATGATTAGTGTAAATCATAGTACACCATAATGCTTTTAATGATTTAAGATCACCTATGTTGGAGAGAAGTGTAGTCGCTTCGAATGAAATTGTGGGGCACAATTTCTAGAGCTCCTGCAGAACCAGGAAAGTGTTCCAGGACCATTATTGGACACGATAATGAGGGGATGGCCAGGCTAGGGGAGTCTTGTGTGAACGTATATTGTCGTTTACACAAACGGCCGTCAGTTCAAAGACATCAAGTTCATACTGACAGCTAGTAAGCTAAGTATGCTTCACAAGGGAAGGTTCAAAGGCTTACACCCACCTATCCTATGCAAGACTCAACCGTCGAGGTTACATCGGAAATTTGTGTGTTTTTAATCGATCTCCATTCATGTGGGGGATTGTTGGAAAAATGGTAGTGGAAATTGATTTTTCCCTAATTTTGGACTCAAATAAATGTATTTATATATGTGATATATAAATAATTATTTCCGGGTTTGTGTACTATATTGTGAGAGTATCACAACGAATCAAACCATGTCCAAAATAGAGCTAAGATGAATGAGATATCAAAGCTTGAAAGTTGTAGGTTGGAACAACCAAAGATGAGAAAATGAAGTGGTTTATAAGGAGGAGTACTCCTTGTATATTGTTTAGCATGAGCCAAACACTAGTGGGACCATAAAGGATGCGAAGCACCCTTAAGTCGCACTCACACAGGCGCGCGCGCGCGTGGCGTGGGCGATGGGCGCAATGTGGCGCTTTGTTGGCGCACTTTGCACTTCGTATCGCCGCGAGCCGCCTTTGTATTTTTGACCTCGTGCGCGTGGTCTAGTACATGGCGGAAGACTACTAGTGGCGCGCAGGACCAGATGGCATTCAGGTCTGCGCACGTGACGTTCGCGTGGCGGGTTCCATATGATACGAGTCGTCATCCGCGGATGACATAGCGTTATGTGCGCAAGGAATATAGTGCGCGCATGAACAGGTAGTGCATAGCGCCCTGGTCAGCGCGCATCATCATGTTCTGCGCGTAGCATACGAATGCGGGCTGACGCGTCAGTTCCTACACAGTCCCGGGTTGTTAGTAAAGACTGTTTCAACTCGTGTCATAAATAAAACGTAAGTTTCAGTTTGACCACTTAAATCCTAATTTAATGCTCATTTATTATCTTATTTATTTGGTACTAAATAAGATGAGAAAATGAAATGGTTTATAAGGAGGAGTACTCCTTGTATATTGTTTAGCATGAGCCAAACACTAGTGGGACCATAAAGGATGCGAAGCACCTTAACTCGCACTCGCACATGCGCGCGCGCGTGGCGTGGGCGATGGGTGCAATGTGGCGCTTTGTTGGCGCACTTTGCACTTCGTATCGCCGCGAGCCGCCTTTGTAGTTTTGACCTCGTGCGCGTGGTCTAGTACATGGCGGAAGACTACTAGTGGCGCGCAGGACCAGATGGCATTCAGGTCTGCGCACGTGACGTTCGCGTGGCGGGTTCCATATGATACGAGTCGTCATCCGCGGATGACATAGCGTTATGTGCGCAAGGAATATAGTGCGCGCATGAACAGGTAGTGCCTAGCGCCCTGGTCAGCGCGCATCATCATGTTCTGCGCGTAGCATACGAATGCGGGCTGACGCGTCAGTTCCTACACAGTCCCGGGTTGTTAGTAAAGACTGTTTCAACTCGTGTCATAAATAAAACGTAAGTTTCAGTTTGACCACTTAAATCCTAATTTAATGCTCATTTATTATCTTATTTATTTGGTACTAAATAAGATTAAATAAGTCATTATGTGGGTTGATTATAAATATGAACCTTTAGGTCCATGGTTGAGACGGATGAGATACTAGAAAGTCAGAGATGTGAGAATCTCATGACTAGAATATCTCTACACAAACTCTCACTATATCTTTGTTCCAAAAACGAGAGGAGCACTCTCAAAATATGATGACTTTCATTTTTCTACATTTCTAAACACAATTATATCCGGTGCTATCTCGGGCTCAAGACCATCTCCGGCAGTATGACTACTGTTTCGGTTGTTGTACCCTAGGAAACAGACCGTCTGAGAGGAGGCACGGAATCTGTTTTAAGGGCCCCGTGTCAAACACGATCCTCAACCAAAAACCGTCTACAACAAGTTTGTTTATTTTGCAGCGGAGCATTATATTAGATGATTCGGTTGAAGTTCATCAAAAAACTTATGCTTGAATCTCAATTAGGTACATGTATTTTGTATCTTATTTTTTTATTTTAGTTTTGTAATCGGTAGTATACTTTTATATTTCCTATGAATAACGAGGGTCTCGTTATTATGATTATTTTATTATTATTTAATAAAATTATGAACCATAATTCCTACATCTAGCATCCGTGATATAAACAAATGGGAATATAGTTTTACCTTGCAAAAGATTGACGAACAAATTGAGGAGGCCGCCATTCAGGGAGAGGAAGTTTAGTATAAACTCGACAAGGCAACCGGTCCATTCCATAGGCTTACCGAAAATCTTTATCAACTTCCTCATTATTATCGAAACTATGATTACCCACCTATGCTCCGGCATCTCCCCTCCTTGTCCCAGTCCCCGCGACAGCTCGTCGCGAATGTTATGTTGATCAGAACTGTCTAGGAATTTAGCAGCGCTCGCTTTGTTGTTAAAGATTGCATATCTAACGAGGTCCGTGATGCCACCAGTGTCATGCCGCACGATCAGGTGCCTGAAATTGTTGTCACTTTGGATAGTCATATATAGTAATAAAAATGGTAATGAAATTTGGATAAAAGATTTGGTTGTGATTTTTATTGGATCGAGTGGGAATGCATGATGTTACTAGTGTCGTCATTGTTGTTGATGTGACGCCTTGTGGAGCATCTTCGTAACAGAAAAAGGGTGTAGATAAGATAGCCCAAATCTGAAAAGAAAGGTCGACGAAAATAGGAAACAGGCCCACGGAACTTTATTTTATGAGTACATTAGATACTTTGACCAATCAACTTTGGCTAAAATAAATTCCATCATTAATTATCGAAAAATTGTATTGTAATATAACCGTTATATTTTTTTTTAACGGCAAATTTTATTATACCTTAGATTTCACCTCACTTTGCACTTCATCACATTTATAAGACTAGAAGGTGTGGGGAGCGGCATTGGGCCGGCGACGCCAAGCCGGGCCGGCGAACACCGCCCCCCTGGGCCGGCGACGGCTTAGCCGGCATCTCAAAGCCGTTTATGCCGGGTCATTTGATTGCGTTGGAAAGCGTGATTTGACCGTTGGTTTTGGACCGTTTGAATAAAAAAAAAAAAAAAAAAAAATCAACCAAATAAATTTTTAAAAAACCTATTTAAACCAAACAAATCCAACCTTTTTCACCACAACTTTTATAAACTCTCTCACACTTTTATAAACTCTCTCCCACTTTTATAAAATCTCTCAACCTTCTTCACCACAACCATGTCGTTATCATCTTCTACGACGTCTTCGTCTTCTTCGGGTTCGTCGTCTACAAACGAAGCCGTAATATTAGAATATTTACTTTTTATTGTAACATTAATATTATTTAATTAAAAAAAAAAGAAAAAAAAATGAAATAGCATTAATGGATGTTGGGCCTCCTCCACACCCCTAGGAGCATCATCCTAAGGATGCTCCTACCCCACGCTGACGTGGCAGGTGAGGTGGAGGCAAGGCATGGATGATGGGCCTCTACCACACCTAATGGTCTAAAGGGGAACACTATACCATTAAACCATGAGGTCATCGGTAACCGTCAACAACTTATATTAGATTTATAATAACTAATTATTAATTAATTCCGCAAGACAGTTTTTATTAAGAATAACAATTCAAACGCATGAACTATTGATCTAGTGTTATGGGTACCCCCTTACAAATCTATACTACATTATTAAGGAGGAGAGATGTCTACAAATGTAATTTTACATACATTTTAAGATGGCATAGGAAAAGTCTCATGCTTAAAACCAAAATGTCATGTAATTTTTTTCCTTTCTACCCTTCATGCAAAACCTACTTGTACACATTTTTTTTATCATAACCTACAATTACCATTAATTTATAATATATATTATTATATTATAAAGCAACTAAGAAGGGTATCAAACAAAAGTAAGTAATTACCACAATTTATTAAAAATATTGCAATTTTATATAAAAAATTTCTATATAACAAAATTATACAAAAATGTTTCCACACATACAAATATATACCCATACACATTAAAAAGATTGTTAGAATCAATAAAAGTCGAACTTTACGTAAAAAAAATTGTGGGGCCTTTTTCTTAAAAAAATAGTGTGCGCATGAATTGGTTCACGAACCGAAACCGGACTCTAAAACCAATCTTTTAAACCAGCGAAACCGGGGCCGAACCTAACCGAAACTGGATCAGACACGAACCAGTTTGGAACCAGTTTGGTTCCTAGAAAAAAAACCACTCTGTGCACGTCTATAGAGTTCTCGGGTTGGGACGTCTTATGTGGAATATTTTCAACTAACCTAACTTCCATTTTCACTTTCCGATGTACCTGATAAAAATTTATGATACATTTAATTAGCAGTTGTATTGCGTTGCTTTTATCATGTGGACAAACTTATGGGTATGCTTCTTTGCATATGTCATGTAATTTTTTTCCCTTTCTACCCTTCATGCAAAACCTACTTGTACACATTCTTTTATCATAACCTACAATTAGCATTAATCTATAATCTATATTATTATATTATAAAGCAATTGACAAGGTATCAAACAAAAGTAAGTAATTACCGTATTTTATTAAAAAAATGAAATTTTATATAAAAAATTTATATATAACAAAATTATACAAAAATGCTTCTACACATACAAATATATACCTATACACATTAAAAAGATTGTTAGAATCAATAAAAGTCAAACTTTACGTAAAAAAAATTGTAATGCATTTTCTTAAAAAATATAGTGTGCGCATGAATTGGTTCACGAACCAAAAATGAACCGAACCGAAACCGTACGCCAAAACCAATCTTTTAAACCAGTGAAACCGTGGCCGAACCGAAATCGGATCGGACACGAACCGGTTTGAGACTGGTTCGGTTCCTAGAAAAAAACCAATCTGTGCACGTCTATAAATTCTCGGGTTGGGACGTCTTATATGGAATATTTTCAACTAACTTAATTTTCATTTTCGCTTTTCGATGCACCTAATAAAAAGTTATGGTGCATTTAATTAGTAGTTGTATTGCATTGCTTTAATCATATGGAAAAACTTATGGAAATGCTTCTTTGCATGTTGATTACATATAAGCCTTCCAACCTCCTCTTAATGTGGATCTTATAAAGGTCCTTATGGTTTCTTCTCATCGGCAATCTCTCCAAATTTGGCACAACATATTGAGTAGGACTATTAGTATAATAATAGTTACTAATGAGTCAAACTGGTACTTCCAGATTTTTTTTACTGACATGTATGTCAAATTGCATATGGTATATGAAACGTAGCATGCTATCATGTTTCCTTGTAGCCTTTTAAAAATTACCCCACTGCGAAGCACAGGTGCTTACACACATAAACATACACCTTATATATTGATTCTTTTAATCGTTTTAAGGTTTGAATTACATTTCGGCTCTATATTGTCGACTCCGCCGCAACGCGCGGGTTCCCTGCTAGTATAAGATTATGAGTTTAAAGCCTTTCAAATGCAAGGTAAATATGGAATTAAAAGTGTTAAAAAGTTTGTCGTAAAAAAAAAAAGAATAAAACTTCTAACTTTTAATATAGCAATAAATTATTTTATTTACTTTAAATATAAAATATATTAATAAGATACACAAACCGAATGGTATGACTTCATAACCCATTCTGATGGGTTTTTGTTTGATTTCGGTTAATTGTTCAGTTTTTGCACATACATCTATATTTTTCAATATTCAACACTAGCTGATTATCTCGGGAGGGTCTCGGGGTTGAAAAATCTAATTTTACGTGATAACCTATTGCAAATGGCCTAAGTTAACTAACCACAAAATCTCTCAATCATTGCATGTTCATAGTATTCTAATCAGTAATAACTCATATTCCCTAATCTAAAACCTAATCAGTAATCATCTAAATAATCACTTATGTAAGCTGCAACTATTCAAAAACTCATCACATCTCTCTAATTTCTCACATTGTAATTGCTCTTATAATTCCTAACCTAATCAACTAAACAAACACTTAAGTTGGAAGTTGTAACCATTGCATCTCATTATGTCACGTGGCATAATCAAGAAATGGTTGAGGCCACCATTGAACGCCACGTCAGCAACTATCAATTCTTCCCGGAGCGTCCCGGAGATGAAAAATATAACCATTCTAATAATACTAATACTAATAGTAATAATTATTACTTTTGTAATTAAATAAATAAAAAAATAACCTTCCTATAAGGTGACACCATGTGTTATAGTGTTGCACGATTCTTTCTCCTAGCTTCTCTTGATGAAGTATACCTAGTACAATTCCAATGATAACATGGCGATTGGGCTGATTTTCAACATCGTAGATAAGAACCTGGTTTAAAAAAAAAACATGATTAATGAATAACATGAACACTTTGTGTGTTTTTTTCTTGTATGAACGAAACCCCACAAAAAAATAGTCGATTTTTTCTCTGTTTTTTATATAGCACTATGGTACTCGTTGGAAAGATAATAAAACGCACGTTAATTTGGTGTAATTTTTTTCTTTAAAAAATCCCATATATAAAAGATATAAACGTTTAAAAATTATGGGAGGAAACATGAGAGAGAAACTTTTAAATTTATTTTTAAATTCTTTTTTCCTAAAATAACTCAATTTAATTAAAAAGGAAATAATTCAAAAACACTAAAATCTTTCAATTATGATGTCACGTGGCAGTTTAATGGAGATGTTGAAGGCACCATTGTACGTCACGTCAGCAATGTTCAATTCTTTTATATATATTAATGTATATGATATTGGGTCATGTATAGTGGAGGGGCGTTATGGGGAATAAAATATTATAAAGTAATAGAAGGGGATTTATGAGACGTTATGGGAAAAGAGGGTGTAATGGGTGAGGGGCGTTATGGGGCTCCATGAGGATTAAATTATTATTATTTGATTGGATGTGTTATTATTTGATTGGGTGTAAAAGAAGAGGGTATGAAAACTGATTAAAAAAAATAATATATAAATTGATTTCTTCATTAACAACGCCCGTAATATATATAAAGTTAATCCCCTATAATGCCCCATAACGCCTAAGGGGGCGGTGTAGAGGGTGTTATGGGGTTTTATAATCATAGTGCCCACCCCATAACGCTTCCACACATGCTCTTATGGTATTTCAGTGTTACTTGTAACATTGGCTGGTCTTGTGATAATTTCAAGTTACTTGTGTGATCTACTCTATGGTAATAAAAATATATTAGTGTAACTTAAGATTTTTTATAGATTATATACTTTTAACGTTTATAATATAACCCATATAATATACAATATATAACCTAGTCTGAGAATAAATTAAAAAATATTAGATAAATATAATATGGGAATGAATGATATATCAAAATTCCCAATGATGTTGTAGCCTGTGTTGATTATAATTATACGAACATAAGGTATAAACATAAGATTTGGTCTTGTGTACCTGATATGCTTAACCGTTCAGGAACCTCAGTAATGGAAGACACCATCATCTTGATCGGGTTCCCTTTAGGGTATGCAGTTCTGATGGTTTATGTGTTCTTGAGTTATGAACACATTGAGAGAGAGAGAGAGAGATAGGGGATGGCTAAGACCACCCGTACTCGGGCGCTATAGCACAATTTTTTTCAAAAATGGCGCCCCCCACACCGCTACAGGGGGGCGCTATTTACTCAAAATTGGTGATAGCGTTATATTAATAACGCTGTGTGACAATTCTTTCAACAAATGAGAACAAGACACGTGGAGCCTTCAACGGTAATGTTACCGTTTATTTTTTGAACGGCTATAATTATTTTTGAACGGCTATATTTTTTTATGGGGGCAAATATATAAACACACAACACACAAATATATAAACACACAAAACACAAAACACGTATTATCAATATTCGAAAAGAATGGGTTCCCCGTGTCATCATCTATTGGGAGAGAATATTATAGAGAGTTTTTAGGCGACGAGGGTTATTCCACAGACGAAGAGTTGGAGCATGATGCCATTACGAGTGCGCTAGCGCTTTCGGCGCGGTATCTTGAAGAAACTAGTACGCCTACACCTCCAAAACAAACTAGGCAGTACTACGAACGAGATCGTCTATCGGCAAATGCTCGTTTGATGAAGGATTACTTTGATGAAAACCCGACTTACCCCGACCCAAAGGTGTTTAGGCGTCGTTTCCGGATGAGCAAACGTTTATTTCTACGTATATCCGAAGATCTTGAAAACGCGTTTCCGTACTTTAAACAAAAAGCGGATGCTAGGGGGATTATGGGATTCACGTCTATTCAAAAGTGTACCTCGGCACTGCGTATACTCGCATACGGCAACACCACGGATATCAACGACGAGTATTTAAAAATGGCCGAGAAAACAACACGCGATTCTTTGGAGTATTTTTGCCAAGGTATTTATTTTTTATATATGTTTGTATTTTTTTTATATATGTTTGTATTTTTTTTATATATGTTTGTATTTTTTTGTTTTAGGAATAATAAAGTTGTACGGAGCCCGTTATCTTAGACGGCCCACTTGGTACGACCTACAAAAAATTTACGAGGTGCATACGGCTGAACATGGGTTACCAGGAATGCTGGGTAGCCTTGATTGTCGTCACTGGCGGTGGTATAATTGCCCAACCGCTTGGCGAGGTCAACACACGCGTGGTGACCAAAAAGGACCATCGATTATTCTTCAAGCGGTGGCTTCAGCCGATCTTTGGGTTTGGTCGGCCTATTTTGGTGTTGCGGGTTCATGCAACGACTTAAACGTTTTTGAGCAGTCGCCTATTATAGAGGATTTCGTTTCTGGCAGGGCAGCGAAGGCGTGCTTTTACGCTAATGGAAACTACTACCCACACGGATACTATTTGGCTGACGGAATATATCCGAGGTATAGCATTATCGTTAAGACGTTTAGTAACCCGTACGACGAAAAAAGGGCACACTTTAAAAAGGTCCAAGAGGCGGCGCGAAAGGACATAGAGAGGTGTTTTGGGGTTCTTCAACAGCGTTGGCATTACATAAGAAACCCTGCTCGTGCATGGACCACAGACAAGCTGCGAGATGCTATGTATGCATGTATAATCATGCATAATATGATATTAGAAGATGAAGGTAAAGCGATATGCCAAAATTACGTACCGGAAGCCGTTCAGGATCTACCGCAAGCTAATGTGCAAGAAAGAGTGCTCAACGCACATGAACTTCGCGACCATGAAGTACATGACGCGTTAGCTGCGGATTTGGTCCAACAAGCGTGGTCGGTTCGGTATATTCCAAACCCAGGAGGAAACGAAGAAGAAGAAGAAGAAGAAGGTGACGAAGAAGAAGAAGACGACGACGAAGACGACGACGAAGACGAAGACGAATATGAAGAATCCGAAGATGAAAATTAATATTAGTTGTAACTTTTTTTTTTAATATTACTTGTATTTTTTTTTAATATTTACTTGGGTGTTTTTATTATTATTTGTAATTTTTTTATATTTATTTGCATTTTATTTTAATTATTTTGAATTAAAAGATTAAAAAAAAAATAAAAAAATCAACCAATCACAAAAAGGGGCTTTATAAATAAAGCCCCACCACTACACCCCTTTTTCAGTTTCTCTCTCCACGCTGACTCAGCAGCCACGTGGACCAATCATATTCAGGGGCTTTATAAATATAAAGCCCCACTACACATGGTCTAATGGTGTTATGAATGTGTCAACCCTAATCTCATAATATCTCTCCCTATTTATACATACCCAGGGGACACCCTAATAAGGCCCATTTAATGATAGTCCGCCCATCAAAGACATATCTGTTATTGGGCTTAGGATAATATTAATAATTGATCATCATTATATAAATGATTATAATGGCTATCGATAAATATACAAACGTTACGTATATTTATTCCAACAGCCTGGTGGTTGTATGGAGAGGGGAATGTTTACCCACTTTGTGGGATTTCTACCTTGGGAGGTTACATGTTCGAATCCCATTCAGAGTAGGGTTATTCTGAAATGAGTGACTGAACCTAGGGCGGGGCCTGGGACTTGACCTGAAAGGTGCGGGATTGCGTTATGGGTGTGTACCGTTAACCGTAAAAAAAAGAATGAGAAAAAATAATCTTTAAGTTTTAAACAAAGTAGTTCAACTTTCAATGTCTAGGTGTAGGATCAGGTGCCGTATGTTTTTGGGTTGCTCAAAAAAAAGTTGCATTGTTAATCGTAACTTGGTTGGAAGCAAAGAGGTTGTCTACAAGTTTCAATGTTCACACAAAGATGAACTTTAATTGCCATTAAACACCCTCTATAGTAGCGATGAGCACATAGAACCGAATACCGATACCGTCCCATCCCGATCTTGATCACGTACTTTACTGAACCGATACCGAACCAAAAGTGTTCGGTATCGGTAGCCACAATTAGAGGTTTTCGGTTTCGGTATTATCGGTATCGGTACGTGTTAGTGCATGATGTCCCTAGGCTAGTATATATGTTGTTTGGACGTGTTTCGGGGTGTTTGGAGACGTTTATAAGCGTTTTGGGTGAGATTGGACACATCAGACGATTAGCACTTATGTTCAGGCAATTACGTCGTAATTGCTAGTACTGTTCACATGAATAGGGCTAATTGCTAGTACTGTTCACATGAATAGGAGTTAATTGCTAGATGTTATAGGCGATTAGGGCCTAATCCCCTATAACAGCATGTGGTATAGCCTCGTAATCGCCTGCACTGGGCTGTACGTGAACAGGAGGTATAAATAAGCCCAATCATTACCCTAATCATTAGTTCTTGCCACACACACTCTCCAAACACCCTCCCCTGGTCTGTAAGGTCTGATTTGATCATTGTAAACACTCGAGCTCTGTTTTACTGATAAATCTTTAATCTTTTGACCCGTTTGTGTGTGTTAATTACTCGCATATCATTGTTTCTTAGTTGTTTTTGTTATTAGAACATATTTAGAGGATTTCGCACTCTGAATATAAACCTCGTGATTGTCGGTTGACCCGTTCGTCGATCCTATAAGTGGTATCAGAGCTGTGGCTCTAATCACGAGCGTTTTGATAACAAAAACGAGTGAAAACAGGTGGGTTTTAGTGTGAAAGTTGTGATTTTTATCTAAAAACCTGTTTGAACTTTGAAACTTTGAGTTTTTCATAAAAAAAAAAGGAATAATGGAAATAAATAATCCCAACTATTCACTATTGGCCAATAACAGTCCCAACTACGAAAATCACCAATATTGGTCCCAACTTTCGACATATTGGAAACCAACGGACCCAAACTAACGGAGGCTAACTCCGTTAGTGTGATGCTGACGTGGCATGCCACGTAGGATGGCACGTAGGATCATTTTTGCCACGTGGCATGCCACGTAGGATGCCACATAGGAAGTGGCATGCCACGTAGGATGCCACGTAGGATCATCTTGCCACCTAAGCATGCCACGTCAGCATCACACTAACGGAGTTAGCGCCGTTAGTTTGGGTCCGTTGGTTTCCAATATGTCGAAAGTTGGGACCAATATTGGTGATTTTCGTAGTTAGGACTGTTATTGGCCAATAGTCAATAGTTGGGATTATTTATTTCCATTTTTCCTAAAAAAAACCCATATTTTCAAATTCTTAGTGTGTTTTTACGGATAAAAACGTGTGTTTTTTATTAGGTTTTGTTCTAAAACTGTTTTGGAAACTTTTCTAATCATTTGGGGATTAAACACATTGTTTTGGATAAGATTTTGAAGCAAAAATGGTAGTTTTTGAGCAAAGTGAGGTTGCAGATCAGATCAGGCGATTACGAATCCCTAACCACATGAACTCATTGCATGAATAGCCTAATCGCCTGACATACACACAATTACACCCTATTCGCATGGAACAGCAGGCAATTACGTCGTATTCACGTGCTCCTACTAGCGATTAGGAGCTAATCGCCTACAATTGCATGTGGCATAGCTCCTAATCACGTGCTGAATCCTAATCACCCCCAAACTCGTAATCGCTCAACTGTTCACTAGCAATTACGCGTAATCACGTGTAACAACTAGCAATTACGCGTAATCACGTGAAACAACTAGCAATTACGCGTAATCACGTGCAACAACTAGCAATTACGCGTAATCACGTGCAACAACTAGCAATTACGCGTAATCACGTGTATCAACTAGCAATTAGGATCCTAATCACGTGTAAGCTAGCAATTACCCTCCCTAATCGCCTGTAAGCATCTGAAAGTGAAAATTTGACTAAGTATCGGACTTTTAACGAACTTAAACATATGGCAAACCCGTGCGGACATCTGAATCAACCAAGGCAACAATATAATCAACAAATGAACAATCAAGCAAACGTACCCACGAACCCTTGCAAATTCTCAGTCGAGCGCAATGCACAACGGATGCAACAAGCGCAAATGCAAGCGAATGTTGCCGGAACCAATCCGTGGGCGCTAGCGGCTCAACAGCAGGCAATGAATACGAATCTGTGGGCACTCGCGGCTGCTGCGAATCAACAGACAAAACATCTGTCATCCGTACTCTTAAGTGACTTAGAGACTGGCAGTTCGAATAGGGCACCAAAAACTGCAATACATGTCCGACTACCACGGATGGAAGGGCAGATTTCAGACATACGTTGAGGGTATCGATGGTCTTGTATGGTCAGCAATTGAGACAGGGTACAACAGGCCGATGGTTGAGAATTCAAATACTCCGATCTCACTGGAAGATATGACTGAAGATCAGAGGAAGAAGTACAACTACGAAAAGAAGGTGATGGCTGATATACGTTTAAATATACATATTTAAGTCCCTAATTTAACTCCCAAATTACGCGTTTTCGACCATAATTGCACGAATTCGGTACTTAACTGCTTCATATGTTTATTGCAGGTCTTAAACGACGTCCCACGAGCAAAGTCGAAGCAACCGGGCGAAAATCAGACAAGACGGAAAGTTTCTGCCAAATCAGCTAAGTATGGAAATAATGCACGATCGTGCACCCCAGGTGCACGCCCGTGCAGGCTCATGTTACTCGGACACAGATGAGCTGCACTGCCAATGCGACTCGGCGTGCAGTTGATGTTCCCGGGCACCCTGATCAGCACTACTGTGCGGGTGCCCGTGCGACTCAAACTTCTCAGGTGCACTACCAGTGCACCAGGCAGTGCACCATCAGCACTCGGCCACCACCAGACCCGCACGCCCGTGCATCTATGGTGCACGGCCGTGCGGAATATCTAGATATTTCCATAAACGAGCCAGGCCACTTGCCCACTTGCACGTCGACTCAACTTGAAAAAGTGCACGGCCGTGCACTTTATGCGCACGACCGTGCACAAAATCAAAGTTTCTATAAGAACAGAGCAAAACCCACTGATCAAATATTGGGTGGTCTCTGGGCGATTCTGGGCGATTTTCTGGACATGTGAGCTGCTGCAAAGGCGAGGAACGAGCTCGGGAACTCATCCGGATCATTGATCATCATCCAATCCATCACATTCAAGTTTTATGGTTTGATCTATTAAGCTTTTAGTTGATTCAAATCTGTTTGTTTTAGCTTGTTTGTGTTGTTTATGTAGTACATTATCGTCTAGTAATCATGTTTAGTAATCGTTAGTAGAAAAAACAATCGTTAGTATGTAATCATGTTTTGTATAAATTTGGCGTTTTTCATGTTTAGATCTTGATGATCATAGCGCAACCTTGTTTCGTTGTTGTTGGATTTGTAGCTGAATTTGAATGACTTTAGCGATTGTCGAATGTGTTAGGCGGATAAATGTTGAAAAACCGTCCGTTTAATCATCCGGTAGTAGACTAGTTAACTTGTTAAATAGTTTATGCCATGAAACTGTAACCGGGTATTGGTTTGGTTAAAGTCAGACGAATAATGGTTAAAAATGCTTACCGGCATGTAAAAGGGTTTAAAAAGCCTAATGGTGCCGTTACTAGACTTTGACACGGTTAATGATCTTTGGTAGTTATTTTGGTAAAAATAGCGATCTTAGTTGATCTGGGTTCAAAGTTGGTAAAATGGAATTGGTTGTGAAATGCTCTACTTTATGCTAGTTTAGGTGGCTGTATTGTGTATTCGGTATCGCTTTCCTAAATTAGTGAGGTTAGAATACTCTTAACAGATGACTAACTTATCTTTAAAAGATCTGCGTGAGATTATATTAGCTGCTCGCTAATAAACGACTTGAAGCGGTTAACGTGTGTATTCGTGTTAACTTTCTGTATAGTTGTCATGTTAGGATGCCCGAAAGGGACACTAACTGTCGGAAAATGGGAATGTTGATCACACGCCTGTATTACTTATTATATTTAGATAACATGCTAGGATTGGCGTATTATAGTTTATATAGTTATATTTTCTATTTGGAGTCGTAGTTAAGTTATTTACATGTGTTAGAATTAATTTAGCTATAAACAAACTCAACTTATCTTTTCCTACTAGTAAATCGGGGACAGAGTTTTAGTACTATTGCTCCGCGCGCGTCCATGGATCGATATCTGGTTCTTATCTGTACGTTACTACATATATGACAGGGTACACTTGCCCTATTGTGTGTGTTTTAATATTAAGGTCTAAACCATTTTTATAAATATTAAAGCAAAACGTGTGTTATTTCATTGTAAAATTATGTGTATATCCGCACACGTCAATGGCAGCGTTGAAACAAGCTCTTCCCAAAGACATACTCCATCAATTCGCACAGTGCACTACTTCACAGATGCTTTTATTAGCGCTTGCTGAACGGAACGAGGGAAATCTGAAGACTCGAAAGGTCAAAATGGATCAACTAAAGAAGGTGTTCGAGAACTTCAATGCTATTGGGAGCGAATCGCTAAGAGATATGACTGCAAGATACTACCACTTGATGTACGAAATGTATCAGTACGGGGTCGTGTACACATCTGCAGACCTTGTGGAAAGATTTGCAGAGGCGCTACCTCCTCACTGGCATCAGTGGCTGGACATCCTGAAATCAAACAATGCATATCAGACACTCTCCATCAATGAGTTCATAACCGAGCTGGAGAACAAGGAGATAGAAGAGATTAGGAGGGCAAACAAGGCGCTCATTCCTCAAAATCCCAGTATCTACTACGGGAACCCTCATCAGGACGCCAGTGTGGGTGGATCCAAACCACAGACTGCTTTTGTGGTTAATCCTGATCCAGTTTATGCCTTTGACAATTATGGTCCCCCAACTGATGTTCCTCCTCCAGTCTATCCCTTCAGACAAGGAAAGCAGTATCCTTTGAATTATAATACTAACCAATTTGGTGTTAACCCTTTTTCTCATCTTGCAGCACCAGCTCAGGCAACTTCAAATTTTGGTGGACCTTCTTCATCAGGGTTTGGTGGTGTCCCATCTACAAGTTATGGTGGATATGGAGGTGCGTCGACTTCAAGTCATGGTGGCTATCGGACCAACCTGTCACAGAGCAGCTTAACACAGCAGGTTTTGAGAAGGTGACGGTAGAGTTAGCCCAAGAACACATGGCTCTACTGTCAACCTTGGTCAACTCCTACAGTGGATTGGTGGCAGGACAGATCGGGAATCCTCATCTCACACAAGAGGATTACGCGCAGATCGATAAAGATGACATGGATCTGATAGACATCCAGTGGCACTTCGCAAGTGTGGTGAGAAGGGCAAAGGAGTATATGAACAGGACAGGGAGGAAAGATGTTCTGATTAACAACACTAAGTTTGGGTTTGATAAAACTAAGGTCACGTGCTACAACTGTGGCACCAAAGGGAATTTTGCAAGAGAATATGACCGACCGAAGCAGCAAGGGCATCAGAATCCCTTCAACAACAACAGAGGCAATCAGAATCAGAGGCAACAAGCTCAGACACAACCTAACCCAAATACTGAACGAGCTCTTGTCCCAGTAAACAACCAAAACTAGAACCAGAGGCCTCCTGCAAACAACAATCAAGGACAAGCCCTGGTAATTCAAGCTGATGAAGGTTTCAACTGGAACCATCTAATCACTGGAGAAAAAGCTCCCCAGGGTGGTGCAACATGTTTTGCCCAACAAACTTCTGATGCACTAGTTGAAGTTGAAGAATGCTCAAGTCAGTCTAGCGTCATTATTCCTGAAGCTGAAGCGTCCGAATATGACTCTGAGTGTGATTCTGACATGGGGGAAGACTTGGAAGATTTGTTAGCTGAAGCAGATGCGTTGATCAGCAAAAGATCGTTTCTTGTGGATGCTGACTATACAAAGAACAAATTTGGCGAATTCTTTGGAGCTAAGAAGACTGCAGCTCTGTAACATCGCAAAATTTTTCCAAATAACGTAAAAGCCCTTACTTTATCATTAATTTTATATATACCTAAGTTTTTCTACCACCCAACTTATATATATATATATATATATAATGGTATATAATAATAATAATAATAATAATAATAATAAAACCAACATTTTAATTAAACCCTTAAACAAACCCAACACCTCAAACCCAACCACCCAGCCCAATAAGCCAGCCCACCCAACAAAGCCCACTCCTCCCTTTGTCTGAAACCCAAGGCCCACGTTCCCCCTCTCCCTATACCCTTACTGCAAAAAAAAATAAAAAATAAAAAAAACAAGTTTTGGTTGAAGCCGGGACTCAAACCCGAGCAGCGAACCGGCCCAAGCTTTAGCATGATCAACACAACCACTGGACCATGGGACTCTTTGTGATGGGACATAGAAGCTTTAACTATTTAACACCTTTAAACTTCCTGATCTGTCCATCTTAGACTCGCTGCACATGGAAAGCCGAGTAAATCAAGATTTCTTTGACTTTTGATTGAATCAATTATCTTGTGATTGATTACTGATAGTTGACCCGCTATAATTAACGCATTACACCAGCTCATTAGGCCGTGATTTCAGCTCAGATTCGAGCTCAATTGAAGCATGTTTGACCACTACGGGTCAAACTTCCATATAATCGATCGGGTCTATACTATTATAAATTGAGCACATCATTTGCACCTAAAAGTGCCGAGTTAGATTAACCCTCTATAAAATTTCACTTCCAAAACACGTAAATTGTTCAGATCAAGGATTTTGGGTCGGTTTTGTTCAACTCGCGATTACCCGTCAATAGTAGTCGGTAAGTTCAAATTAATCCATTCCTTTAGGTCGGATTTAGATGTTAAACAATAGCCCTAAGGTTAATTACATAAACATAATCGGTTGATGGGTCAATTAACCTGATCTGCATTCTAGGGTTTTCTTATGTTAATATTGGGGAAGAACACTTCTGCAGACCTTGTGTATTTATTTAAAATAGACACAAGACAAACACAACCACTGATCTAGATCAAGTGGTTGTGTCTGGTGCCTTTAAGCCGGTCCACGCGGGTTCGAGCCCCAGCATCAACAAAGTGTATTTTTTTAACATTCAAAGCTTATATATAATTACTTGTATTTTAAAATTCATCTTACAATACTAAAACTATTTTATAAATTCTACAAAAATTATTTTATGTTATCTTAGTGGAAAAGTTTAACATACAATTTTTAGTTTTCAAAAATTTATGTATTTAATATATATAATAAATAATTCAAGTTTATTCTATTTTATTTATAAAATTCTATAAAAATATCAAAACAATTATATAAATTTCCACAAAAATTATTCTGAGTTTTTATAACATTAAAATCTTCTGAAATGATTTTTATTTCTGAAAAATCATTTATTTAATATTTTTAATCAATTTTTGTTGGTTTTAATCATAAATAAATCATAATAAATTCATTTTTCAATATTTTTGCACCAAAATTTTATATATATTATTTCTATTTATTTGGAACATAAATACAATTTTTAATTTAATAATTCTTTAATTTTAATATTTTTAAATATTAAAGTTATAATTTGACAATTTGAAATAAATAGATTTAATATTCCATTTTTAAGAAAATAATTTTATAAAAATTATTTTCATACTTAAAACTTTATATTGTGATCATTTTTAATTTAAAATTTACAAAAAGATTCTTGTCTATTTATTTATTAAATTTCTCTTATTTATTAAACATTTTATTTATTAATCAAACGAACACTTATCCCCAATTCGAAACCCTAGAATATATTTGTAGACTAGAAAGACTTAGACATATTTATTACCTTAATAATAGGATAATACTTGGCATCGTTGGGCAACACATATTCTATTTCACGAGACTTAACATTTAGCTAAGGTGAGTTTACATAGCCCCTTTTATAATTTTTCACTATTTTTGGGGTGAAACATGTTTAAACATATAATACTATCATTTACTCATATTTACTTGTGATTCAATTACACTATCATTCTATCATTTGACTGTAACAAAAAGACACAGTACAATCATTAACAATGATCAAGCCGCCTGTTTAGATTATAGCGTTATAGGTCTGACAAACCCATCCCCCCGCATAAATTCAGAGATGATCGATAACAGTAACAACATTTAACTAACTTGCGAGTTAGTCCTCAGTCGACACAAGGTTTGATTGTACAAAGACGCATTGTTACATGTCGGACTCATACTCTATCATTATACAACTGTGATTGTTGTACAAACTATTATTATCGATTATGTTCGAAAACCTATGTATTCTCACCAACTTTTGTTGACCCAAAATATTTTCAAACTTAACATGTTTCAGGTTCTACTTGCTTGAAGATTTGAGTTAATGCTTGAAGATGTGTGCATAGTATTATTCATTTTGATGTACGAATTCTTGTAGAACAATTGTATGTAATTTATTTAAATCATTTAATGAAATTTATTATTCACCATGAGCTACTGAACAATCATCAATACGTGACATCCCGATGTTTCCGCCATCGGTTGGGGTGTTACAGATTGGTATCAGAGCCATGGTTATAGGGAATTAGGTTATTAGAAAAATAATCTAGTCTATAACCATAGGATTTAACCAGTACTTGTTTCTCTTACTTGCTTCTCTACTAATTCCTATTCTCTATCTCCTTCCTACTTCTTATCCCTACTTTAACCCTTACAAGAAGATCGCTCTCCATCACTGGATCTACTTTTAGACTGATAAGACAAAATCCTCAGGCTTAGCCTGAACCACCTTTAGATCTCGTCGAAGTTCTAGATTTTAATAACGAACACGTGCAATCTGGAAGGGTGAACGCCTGTATTCTGAGTCTTCTGTCTAGGCTGGCATTGCGCATATATCCCAATCAGACGAGGAACCCGGATGCCTACCTGGGAATTCTCGGGATGAGTGTTCACTTATAGGCTAAAGCATGTCTTCACTATGTTATTAGAATCTAGAATCTTTGATAAGTCAACGTTTTCGTTTATTCGTTTTAATAAATGGATAAATGATTACATTCCTTATATTACCTCATTCATGTCTCATTGAACCTTCATTGTGTCTCCTACAGATCATGCCTCCACGTCGCAGCACTCGCAATAACAGTGGTGGAAATCAAGAGGAAGGTAGCAACAACCACAACCATAACCACAACAACAACAACAACAATGGCATTGATGCCCAACTGGCTGCAATCATTTCCCAACAAATGGCGCAACAAATAGCAACTCTGGTTCCTAACTTACTGGCCCAGGTCATCCAGATGAACGGAAACGGCAATGGAAATGGAAACGGCAATGGAAATGGCAACGGAAACCACAATGGGAACGGGAATGGTCTCCCAGTCTGCACTCTCAAACACTTTAATACCTGTAATCCTCCTAAGTTCAGTGGAGATGAAGGAGCTACTGGTCTTCTACAATGGTTCGAGGGTATTGAGAATACCTTCATTAACAGTGAGTGTCCCGATAACTTTAAGGTTCGTTATGCTATGAGTGCTGTAACACCCCAACCGATGGCGGAAACATCGGGGTGCCACGTATTGATGATTGTTTCAGTAGCACATGGTATAATATAAATTCCATTAAATAATTTAAATGAATTACATACAATTGTTCTAGAATTTGTACATCAAATTGAATAAAACTATACACATATCTTCAAGCATCAATTCAAATCTTCAAGCAAATAGAACCTGAAACATGTTAAGTTGAAAATGTTTTGGGTCAACAAAAGTTGGTGAGAATTACATAGGTTTTTGATAATTGAATAAAAATGTTGTGCAATTCATGTGTCATGTCAATCTAGCCCATATGTGAGAACATACTAGAAATAAATCGAGTGCATAATCAACCCTGATGACTGTTATAATATGATACATACCATACGCTCATGGTCCACTTGAATATGTTATGCGATAACAAACACCCACGCTACCTTTGTAGGAGGCACGTATCCGGGTGGGATTGTCAGTCCAATAGATCTATCAATGTATACCGTCGGCTTGTACGGAGTTAATGATTATGCTAGAATGGTGCTTACTCTAATCATGCTCAAGACATAATGCAACATAGAAAACACATAGACACATTGATGACTGAATTGCAATGATGATGTTATAACATGTTTCACCCCAAAAATGGTGATAAATAAAAGGGGCTATGTAAAACTCACCTTGGCAAATGTTAAACTTCTTGAAAAGATGAAATAATAGTGTTGCCCAAATAATGCCAAATATCACCCTATAATAAGGTAATAAATAAGTCTAAGTCTAATTAGTTTATAAGTGTATCCTAGGGTTTCGATTTGGGGATATCCAATTGTTGAATTTAAAATAAAATGTTAATTAAATAAAGGGAAATTTGATAATTAAATAAAAGAAAGTCTTTTTATAAAATTTGAATTTAGAATGTTCACAATAATGTGTTTGAAGTATAAAAATAATTTTTATAAAATTATTTCTTTTAAAATAGATTTTTAAATCTATTTATTACAAATTGCCAATAATTAACTTTAATATTCAAAAAATACTAAAATTAAAGAATTTCTATTTTAAAAATCATATTTCTGTTCTAAATATTTAAAAATAAATTGTATAAAATTTTGGTGCAAAAATAATGAAAATTGAATTTATTATGATTAAATTATGATTAAATCTAACAAAAATTGATTAAAAATATAACATAAATGATTTTTCAGAATTAAAAATCATTTCAGTAAAGTTTAACTTTATACAAACTCAGGATAATATTTGTAGAATTTAATAAATTTTTTTTGATATTTTAATAGATTTTTATAAATATAATAGTATAAAATTGATTTAATTATTATAAATATTAAATAAATGAATTTTAGAAAAATAAAAATTGTAAATAAAATTTTTAACTCAGATTTAATAAATATAATTTTTTAGAATTTATAAAATAGTTTTAACATTTAAAAACGAATTTATAAGTTTTAAAGGTATAATATATATATAATAATGATTTGTTGTAAAAAAAATGAAAAAGAAAAGAAAGGAAGGCCTCAGCCGGGACTCGAACCCGGGTGCCTTTGGTGATGAGCCATGGTCACAACCACTTGGCCTAGGCCAGTGGTTGTGATGATCTCCGGTTAAAATTAATTAAATACGTTATGTTAATCTGAGTTTATCCCCAAATCAAATGCACGAACCCTAGCTTCTGCAATTGATCAATTCACACATCAATAGCCTAATTAATCATAGGGCTATTGATGTGTGATTGCCGATGAACATAACCCACACAAAAAATCGAACTCACAGTGTTGATTCGTTGATGAATTGCCCGGTCAATGACAAAAGTCAACAGCGTTCAAAATGATAATTTTCAGATTGATTGGAAGAGAATTGAGGATTGGGAAGAGAGTATGAGCGAGTTGCAATGATTCGTAGATGTCCAATTTATACTGAGGATCGATGTATGGGTTAATTGGAAAGTTTGACTACCTATTAATGTCTATACGCGTAATAATTCAAATTGGTCAATGATTGATGGTAATTGACGTGTATACAGGTCATACAAGGCCGGAAATCAAGCTACAAGTAATATATCAATCAATTACGAGTCCAAAGGTGTGATTTCAATTCAAATAGGAAAGGTTGACTTGGGTTTTTGACTGGAACTAGCAGCGAGCAGAAGAAGAATATACAAAACAGAAGTTAAGTGAACATATATATATTACAGGCTGGATATAAACCAAAACATCAACGTGGCTTAGCTGGTTAGTGTATGTGTGTGAGGGTGTTGTGTCTCGGGTTCGATACCCGGCAGAGACATTCCACCGTTTTTTTTTTTTTTTTTATTAAAGGCAGATAGAGGGTTTGGGCCTGGCCATTAGTGGGCCGGGTTTGATGGGCTCAAGAGGGTGTTGGGTTGGGTAGTTGTTTATTGGGTTGTAGTTTAGGTTTAGGGGAGGTTTAGTTGCATCATGTTTATTATTATTATTATTATTATTATTATTATCATTATACTTATGTATATATACATATATATATATATATATAAATTGTGTGGTCGGGAAAATAAGACTTAGGTACGTTATGAATGAAAAATATAATATACGTATTAAACTTTGAAAAATTTTTGCGATGTTACAAGTGTTCTCCACAAACGAGCACTCACTTGGTGGAATGAGGAAAAGCGCACCTGAGGAGCTGAAGTTGCACTTACTATGACCTGGGATCAAGTCAAGGAGATAATGAAAGATGAATTTTGCCCACGTAATGAGGTCAAGAAATTAGAGGACGAGTTCCACACCCTTGCTCAGGATAGTGGGGAAAACCTTGCTTATAATACCCGCTTCCATGAGCTCAGTCTGTTATTGCCCCATAAGGTCACTCCGCTACCTGTAGCCATCGAGAAGTATATCGGTGGTTTGCCCATGCAGATTCAGGACACGGTATGGGGAAGGAACCCTGCTACCCTTGAAGAGGCCAAGCGTTTAGCAGCTACCTTAACTGACAATCATGTAAAGAACGGTACCTTAGTTCGGAAAAGCGAGAAAGCAAGCATTGTAGCCGCGGTAACTACTGAGAACCAGAAGCGTAAGGCCAGGGATCCTGATGTCAACCTCACTACACAAGCTTCTAACAAGAAACCCTATATAGGAAACTATCCATTGTGTAACACATGCAACCGACATCATCCCACTGCTTCAGCATGTCGCTTGTGCTCCAATTATGGTAAGTATGGCCATCTAGTCAATACATGTCGCGAGACCCCAAACCCTAATGCCAACCAACCCACCAACCCTGCTCAGGCTACTAATCCTAATCGATACAACTATGGTCAGTGCTATGAATGTGGAGACCCAAATCACTTCCGTAACCGATGCCCTAAACTAAACAGAGATCAAGACCCTCCAGCTACCTAACAATAAGTCCCACCATTTGACTATTGGTTGCTTTTTATTGACGCTATTTGATTTGAGTAATAAATTCTAGTATTGAAATTTTTGTTTGAGAGTTGTTTACATGGTATAATCATAACACTTGAATGTATGCTTGTTTGAATGTGAACTAATATACTGTGCTTGCTTGCATAAACATGTTATCAATTTGCAATCTATGTGTATAATAAATGCTGCACTTAATAGAGGTCATCATGCCTTTTCAACAGTCGGGAGAGGCCCTACAACCTGCTCCACGACTGGTGGAGGCTATCGAACCTACTCAACGATTGGTAGAGGTCATTATGCCTTTTCAACAGTCGGGAGAGGCCCTACAACCTGCTCCACGACTGGTGGAGGCTATCGGACCTGCTCAACAATCAGTAGAGTCATAGAAGGACACAAAACCATAATGTAAGGTAAATTGGTGATTGCGGTCCGGAACGTAATCATGAATTTACAGGTACGTTAAGGTGGTGTGAAATTCTATCAAGATTTCGGGGGATAACCAAATGTAAACTCTAGTTGTCTGGTAGATCATTTAGTCAATCAACTCACACATACACGCCTCTTATCCAAACTATTCGAGACAATTTATTCTATTCATGTCAGGCTATAACCCAAATTTTTTTTCAAATTGCAATCATTTACATTTCTACCCAATCGCCTTCAACCCTATGTTTTCAATAAACTTCGGGACGAAGTTTCCAAAAGTATGGGAGACTGTAACATCGCAAAATTTTTCCAAATAACGTAAAAGCCCTTACTTTATCATTAATTTTATATATACCTATGTTTTTCTACCACCCAACTTATATATATATATATATAATGGTATATAATAATAATAATAATAATAATAATAATCATAATAATAAAACCAACATTTTAATTAAACCCTTAAACAAACCCAACACCTCAAACCCAACCACCCAGCCCAATAAGCCAGCCCACCCAACAAAGCCCACTCCTCCCTTTGTCTGAAGCCCAAGGCCCACGTTCCCCCTCTCCCTATTCCCTTACTGCATAAAAAAAAACAAATTTTGGTTGAAGCCGGGACTCGAACCCGAGCAACGAACCGGCCCAAGCTTTAGCATGATCAACACAACCACTGGACCATGGGACTCTTTGTGATGGGACATAGAAGCTTTAACTATTTAACACCTTTAAACTTCCTGATCTGTCCCTCTTAGACTCGTTGCACATGGAAAGCCGAGTAAATCAAGATTTCTTTGACTTTTGATTGAATCAATTATTTTGTGATTGATTACTGATAGTTGACCCGCTATAATTAACGCATTACACCAGCTCATTAGGCCGTGATTTCAGCTCAGATTCGAGCTCAATTGAAGCATGTTTGACCACTACGGGTCAAACTTCCATATAATCGATCGGGTCTATACTATTATAAATTGAGCACATCATTTGCACCTAAAAGTGCCGAGTTAGATTAACCCTCTATAAAATTTCACTTCCAAAACACGTAAATCGTTCAGATCAAGGATTTTGGGTCGGTTTTGTTCAAATCGCGATTACCCGTTAATAGTACTCGGTAAGTTCAAATTAATCCATTCCTTTAGGTCGGATTTAGATGTTAAACAATAGCCCTAAGGTTAATTACATAAACATAATTGGTTGATGGGTCAATTAACCTGATCTGCATTCTAGGGTTTTCTTATGTTAATATTGGGGAAGAACACTTCTGCAGACCTTGTGTATTTATTTAAAATAGACACAAGACAAACACAACCACTGATCTAGATCAAGTGGTTGTGTATGGTGCCTTTAAGCCGGTCCACGTGGGTTCGAGCCCCAACATCAACAAAGTGTATTTTTTTTAACATTCAAAGCTTATACATAATTACTTGTATTTTAAAATTCATTTTAAAATATTAAAACTATTTTATAAATTCTTCAAAAATTATTTTATGTTATCTTAGTGGAAAAGTTTAACATACAATTTTTAGTTTTCAAAAATTTATTTATTTAATATATATAATAAATAATATAAGTTTATTCTATTTTATTTATAAAATTCTATAAAAATATCAAAACAATTATATAAATTTCCACAAAAATTATTTTGAGTTTTTATAACATTAAAATCTTCTGAAATGATTTTTTTATTTCGGAAATATCATTTATTTAATATTTTTAATCAATTTTTGTTAGTTTTAATCATAAATAAATCATAATAAATTCATTTTTCAATATTTTTGCACCAAAATTTTATATAAATTATTTCTATTTATTTGGAACAGAAATACAATTTTATATAAATTATGTCGGACTCATACTCTATCATTATACAACTGTGATTGTTGTACAAACTATTATTATCGATTATGTTCGAAAACCTATGTATTCTCACCAACTTTTGTTGACCCAAAATATTTTCAAACTTAACATGTTTCAGGTTCTACTTGCTTGAAGATTTGAGTTAATGCTTGAAGATGTGTGCATAGTATTATTCATTTTGATGTACAAATTCTTGTAGAATAATTATATGTAATTTAGTTAAATCATTTAATGAAATTTATTATTCACCATGAGCAACTGAACAATCATCAAACGTGACATCCCGATGTTTCCGCCATCGGTTGGGGTGTTACAAGCTCATTATGCTTTGATGGCTATTACAGAATCGTCAAACAAGGTAAGTTTTTCCTCCAATTCTAAAATAGAGTGTGTAGAATGTGGCAAGCTGAAGTACAGAATTGATGTCTTATCAGACGAGATTCTGAACTTCAATGCTGACTTAAGTCAATGCCAACAGAGCAATGATGTTTTAAGAGCCAATGAAAAGGCACTCAAAATCACCATTGAAACTCTGAAGAAAGATACTCTTGAGTGTGAACAGCTAAAACTCATAATCAAAGAATTGACTAAAGAGAATCTGAATCCTAAAGCTGATGTAGGTCCTTTACAAAGGTCAATTGATTCCTTAAGGAAAAAGGAGAAAAGTTTTCTTAGTACGGTTGAAAACTATAAAAAGGATGTTTCTGAATTGTCGAAAATTCTAGCAAACAAACAAATTGCTATAAATAATTACATAAATGAGGTAGAAGACACGAAGAAACACTTGGCCATTGTAAACTGTGACTATGAGAAGATCAAGAAGAAACTTGAAAGTTACCTAAACTGCAAGTATATTCTTGATCACATCATTGAACACTCTGAGAAAGAAAACACTTCCACCAGTCCTAAATATTCTCAGTGTCCACCTCCGGTGAGATTTGAAAATCACAATTTTGATGTCTTGCCGAAGGAGGAGCTTGTGGACGTGGCACCAGCAGCAGCAAAAGCTGCAGAGGCGGCCAAAGCAACTGAAGCAGCTAAACCTGCTGAAGTTACTAAGGCTGCAACACCTGCTGAAGTTGTCAAACTCGGTGAGAAAGCTGATGATATCAATGTGTACGAAACAGACTCGTCAGATGATGAGCTTGATGAGCCTCCTAGGTATGCACCAGTCAAAGTTCAAAATGTTCCTCTTGAAAACCATATCATCACTATTGAAACCTTGAGTGAACTTGAACCGAAAGTGCAAACCAAGTGTAACACCCCAACCGATGGCGGAAACATCGAGGTGTCACGTAGTGACGATTGTTCAATAGCTCATGGACTAAGGTGTAAATTTGAATACATTGATTAAATAATTTATTACATCGAAATGAAATACATCGATTCTAACTGCCAACTAAATTGAAATACAATGAATCAAAATCTAAATATAAATCCGAAAGCTTAAAGAATGCATCTCAAAACAACCTGAAACATGTACAAAATATTTTGGTCAATACAAAATTTGTATTGGTGAGCATACCCTGTTTAAATAAATATAGTAGAAAAATGTTTAGCAATTCATGTGCGGTACCATTTGCAATTATGTAATAAGTAATATCCGTTCAAAACCAAACCTGAGAATAATGACTAACACATGACTAACCAACTGAATAATGAATTAACAAGACAATGACCAAGATTCTCTCAACAGAGTCTCAAGGGGGTATACCATAGTACTATTCATTGAAAAGCTAGGCCGCCCAGCGGTTAATGATTTTGACAAGTCATAGACACACCAATTAACATAAAGCAAACACACATGGGAATTGCATTAAGTATAAGAAATTGAAACTTGATTAATATATAGGTACATGAGTCACCCCAAAGTAGTAAAACAGTAAAAAAAAAGGGGAAAGATATACTCACAGTTTGCAAAAACGATCAAAATCCAACTTAAGCGGTCGTGAGCTAAGTACTGGGAATTCCGAAGAATCCAACCTATAATGTATGAGAGTACTAATAAGGAAATGTCTAAAAATTCTAAGGTATCTAGGGTTCTAAGGCATTAGGGTTTGCTAAGTCGATTTGGGGAATTAAAGTTTTTATGATAATTCGCGTTAATGTAAAAGTTGTATATCGCAAATAGTATATTAAAGGTTGTAAATGTGGGTTAAATAATATAATTATTACCTATTGAATATTTAGATAAAAAATATGTTTGAATAATTAAGACAAAATAATTTAGTTAATTACTTTAACTAAATTAAAATAAATACAATAATCATAAATATATAAATAAATAATTATGTGATTCACAATGATCTAACAAATGGTAATTAAGATTTTCAAACATAAAACATTTCTATTTTATAAGAAAGGTATTTATAAAATAGATGTTAAAATAGTGTAAGTAAATAAATGTTCAATTATGTCTAATTAAACATAAATAAGATTAAAAATACAAGACATGATCCAAAAATGTTATTTTTATAGAAAATGGATTCTTTATGATGTAAATCAATGAAAATAATTTTCTCATAATTTTTATAAACTTACTTATATTTAAAACTGATTTAATGAGATTAAATTATGTTTAAATGATTAAAAATAGGAAAGTCAATAAAATTAAATGTTTTCTAAACCAATAATTTTTATATGAGTTCATGATGATGAGAAATAATTACCCAAAAAGTTTGAGATTAAAATCATTAAAAATGAATTTTTTATCAATTAAATATGGATTAAAACAATCTAATTCTATAAAAATATAAAAATAAAACATTTTCCAGAAATTAAAAATGTGATAATTTTCTTTGTGGTGTCAAGATGTTACTCCTAAATTTTTATAATTTTTGGAGCAAAAATGAATTTATTATGAATATTCTAAGATATATATGTATTATTTATGTTTTATAATATTAGAATGAGATTAAAATACATAGTAGTAAAAAAAAAAAAAAAACCATATCAGAAAACAAGCCAAGGTGGGACTCGAACCCGAGTCTGGCGTGTAGAACCCCACATACACAACCACTTCCCCTACAAGCTATTTAGTTATTCCAAATGAAAACAAAATATATTTATAATATTATTACACTTCATCTTCTTCTTCCCCAAATAACTCTAGCCAAAACCCTAACCCTAAGATTCACAATCAACCCCAAAGAAGCTGTTTTAACCCCCGAAACCATGGGGTTTTTATAGAGTGATGTTTGAAAAACACTAAGGCACAAAAAGAAGTGACTTACAATACGAACACTAGCCGAAACGAAAGGTTTTTCAGACGCGGATATGGACCCCATTTGCGAAGGCTTCTGGACACATTCTAGAATGAATTTTGTGTGGTTTTGCGGAGTTTGTATGTGCAGAATTGATTGCCACGCTCAGTTTATAGTGTTGTTAAAAAAACGATCGATTGAACCTCTTAGTTATGGTGCGACGGTTTCAATAAAATCGTGATTAAAGTATCATTAAACCAGTTTAAACGTATGATTAATAACTGAAACAAACGTATTATGATGGAGAAACATACGAGCACCATTTAAGAAGATCAAAACGTATCCATTTGGTCAAGGATGGTTCGCCGGAGAAACTCACCGGATCCGGCAGGTGGCCGACCGGAAAAAAAGAAAAAAAACGTGGTCCAGGGGGAAGATGATACAGATTTGAATAACTTTCAAAACATGGCAATTTAGGTCCCTCCCTTACTTAGCTAAGTTGATATTATGAATAACTTGGTTAATAATTTTCTTTATAAAACTTTAACTTAGTTAAACTAGGTTAACTAAAATATTTTTAAATTTTATAAATCTTAAACTTTCAAAACATTTTATTAATTTCAGTAAATAACTAATATATATATTTTGTATAAATGCTAAGATATATCTTGATTAAAAAAATGTTTTCACGTACGTGTCACACCCTCAAATTTCCACTGCGGGGTTCATACCGCGAGGCGTATGACATACCAGGATCCCATAGCCATAAGTCATATGAACGAACTCTAAATGCCCAAACCATTTAGTTCGTTTCAAAAACCAAGTTTAGTTAAGTTGCGGAAGCGTAAACCAAATTTAATCCTTTTAAAACCATGCGCAAAACAACGCGCCCAAATTAAAACCATATGAAAGAAAATGTATAAGCATAATATGTAATTTAGGTGTATGCCCAAGACCCCAAATGCAATGAAGTGTGCAGTGCTTTCTAATTCTGGCACCGGAAGCTAACTACCTGCAAAAGCATGTAAATCGTGGGTCAACAAACAATGTTGGTGAGTTCACTAGGTAAAGTAAATGAGTATGTAACTGCGCTGGTTTCCAAAACCACGTAAGTAAGTAAGTTGTGTTGGTGCCCCGCACCGTGTAACCACTAATTGATCGCATGCCAAGGGTAGCTAACCCATTCATGATAACTAACCGAATATACCGAACTGCTATGTACGTGTAGCCACATAAGTGTGCCGTATGCCTGACATCATTGTCTATCCGCAATGATAATGTTTCGTAGTTATAGTTCACGCCCGCGCTCCCCGAGCCGGTGTGAGGTTTGTAAGACCTAATAGCGCTATCAACTAATAACCCGCTTGCCAACCCTGGCAACTCATTCGGTACGTGAGGACTTACAAAATGATAGAAATGGTTCAGTTTATCAAGGACACAATTGCGAATTAGCAAAGTGACCGACCCTCATAAGGATCCATGGCATCCCAACCCGGGATGTGTAAGTAGTCCCAAACCGGACTAGAAAATGTTAAGTAAAGTGTCTCATACCTGAGACACATGCTTTTGAGAAAAAGAGTAGTGAAACTCACCTTAGGTCGCAAGTGAAAATCCAAATTCCACGAATAGTAACGTGCTACCGACTCCCTATTACAAATGTCACTAGGTGAGTATACGTGCATAACCAACACACCATGTAACTCATTTATCCAAGACTTTTAAAAGTTCAAAACCGTGTAGTGACACCTAATGACTCTACATGCTCAAGTATGTCCTACGTATCCCGTTGGTGATCATAGTGATTATTATCAGTTTAATACATCAATTACATCTCATACAAGTTTTCACACAAGTACATGTCAATTACATACCACATAAAACTTCAAATAGTCACATAAAGACCCCGTACACAATCTGCGTTTTTAGGACAGATAGTGCGCTGTGAAAAACAATTTATTTAAAATACTTAAAGAATGAATTAGAGTCCCAAATTTTTACTGAATTTTATTTGGGATTCACTCGACAATACCTATTTTTGTTTTGTCTTAATTCCAAACAAAAAAATTATAAAAATTCGTACAACACCGCTATGTCCAGAAAATTTCCTCAACAGGTCAGTTTAGTAGGAAAATTCTTAAAAATTGTGTATTCATCCAAACGAGATGAATCCACATGGAAAAGATCTATTTTTCCAGTATTGACCTACTGTAAAAATTTCATAACCTAACTCCTTGTAAATCTCAAGTTATGACCATTTAAAGTTAGCCCAATTTACAAATCCGAAAATCTGATATGACCCCTAATCAATTAAAATTCCAAAAACGACTCATACGGTGTCCAAAATCGATGGTTTTGCCCATTATGAAAAGCTAAGACCTTGTACATTACAATAATGCAAATAAATCATCAAAACAATCGATTTACCAACCCGTTACAGCCCCTTCAACACGTTCAAACAAATCTGTCAGAATCTTAAACTTGCATCCCAAGAAATCTACAAACCCTAATTCTTCATAAACATCCCTAATACATGTATAACACCTATAGTACTGATTAAACACCATATTAATCATAGCAAAACACATATATTATCATATGAAAACCCTAATCATGGCTGCTAATAACAATCATCATCATCAAATCATCAAGAACATTCAAGAACTCCTACACATGCATGTATGCGATTTTGTATATATTATTTTTAGGGTTTTTAAAGTTTTTCAATCATTATAATTCATCAAAAATCGTAAGAACGTATACCTTGTGAAAGATTAAACTCCCTAGAGCCTTGAAATCAAACCCGAACTAGCTTGATTAGTGAAAGATTGCTTGATTGCTTGAAAACAAAGAGAGAGGGGGGTGGGGGGTTTCGCACGGCACCAAGGGGCAAGGGAGTAGGGTTTTTATCTTTTTCCTTGCCTCCTAATTATAAAAGGGCTTGGCTTGTTCCCCAAGCAATTGGTATTAGGGCCCTTCTAGTCCATTAACTTGACCCGTTAACCATGTTCTAGCCCAATACCGGACCCAATATTATTAACCATGCTAAATTATATAAAAAAAACCATTGTTTTTATTATTACATAGCATATCATTCATGTTGTGCACGTAATTTGCATAATCTACGCATTACCTTTCAGTTAGGCGATCATTCACAAAACATGTAATTCACATAAGCACGTACTTCATGTTCACCAAAATTCACTTGTATATATTATTGCTATGTATGTCACATAATTCACCAACGTTTGGGATACAGGACTCATGTGTGTGTTTAACAAGGATTTTCCTATGTATAACATATGTTAGTATCTTCTAACATATGTTAAACCTACTTAACTAACCCTAGTTAAGTATCTAGCCATGTATGTAAGTTAACTAGAGTTCAGTAAAAGTATTTAACCTGAAAATGCGGGGTGTCACATCATCCCCAAGTTGAAAAGAATTTCGTCCCGAAATTCAGCAAGTAAACAGTAAAGCCAGCTATAAAAATGTGTGCTTGGTTCCCGGATGTCACATCATCCCCAAGTTGAAAGGAATTTCGCCCCGAAATTCACTTTGAAAGAGCTGCTTAATGTTCCGCGTTGGATCTATGTACGATTTCAGGTTCAGTAAAGAGGTGTGGGTATTTGAGCCGCATCTGATCTTTGCGCTCCCCCGTGTATTCAGGTCCTAGACGGGAATTCCACCGTACCTTAACAATAGGTATAGTGCTTTGTCTGAGTTTCTTGACGCCCTGCTCAAGAATCTCCACTGGTTCTTCCATGAACCGTAGCTGATCGTCCACCTGGATCTCCTCCCGTAGCACTACCAGTGTCGTATCGGATAAGCATTTCTTCAAGTTTGAGACGTGGAATACATTATGCACTCCACTGAGTTCATCTCGTAAATTCAGCTGGTAAACTACCGGACCAATCCTTTTAACAATCTCGAATGGTCCAACGTATCGGGGATTTAACTTCCCTCGTTTCCCAAAGCGTATCACTCCTTTCCAAGGTGACACCTTTAACAAAACCTTGTCCCCAATCTGGAACTCCAAAGGTTTTCTACGTTTGTCAGCATAACTTTTCTGTCGATCCCGAGCAGCAGCCATCCGATTTCTAATTTGCACTATCCTCTCAGAAGTTTCGTGCACTAGTTCGGGACCTGTTAGTTGGCTATCCCCAACCTCAGTCCAACAGATAGGAGACCTACACTTGCGCCCGTAAAGTTCCTCGAAAGGCGCACACTGTATCGAAGTGTGGTAACTGTTGTTGTAAGAGAATTCGATTAAGGGCAAGTGCTTATCCCTGTTATTACCAAAGTCCACCACACATGCTCGTAGCAGATCCTCTAATGTTTGGATGGTGCGTTCACTTTGTCCATCCGTCTGTGGGTGATAGGCTGTGCTCATATCAAGACGAGTTCCTAAAGCATCTTGGAGGGTAGTCCAGAAACGAGAAGTGAATCGCCCATCGCGATCAGATATAATGGAAGTAGGCACCCCATGCCTAGAGACTATCTCCTTGATGTATAGGTTCGCTAGCTTTTCTAACGAATCCGTTTCTTTTATTGCCAGCAAGTGGGCCGATTTGGTTAAACGCTCCACGATAACCCAAATCATGTTATGGCCCGTTGGCGTTCTAGGAAGCTTTGTAATGAAGTCCATGGAAATTCCATCCCATTTCCACATTGGAATTTCTGGTTGTTGGAGTAGGCCTGAAGGTTTTTGGTATTCAATCTTAACCTTCGCACAAGTCAAGCACTTACTAACATAAGTGGCTATCTCGGCTTTCATGTTTGGCCACCAGTACAGAGTCTTAAGATCTTGATACATCTTGTCCGAACCAGAATGTACCGAATAGCGAGAGGTATGTGCTTCATCGAGCACCAGTTGTCTGAGATCCCCAAATCGTGGTATCCAGACTCGATTCATGAAGTACTGCAGACCGTCTGTTCTCAGTTCTAAGTGCTTATCTGCACCATGTAGGGTCTCAAGCCCGATGTTTTCTTCCTTCAATGCCTCACCCTGGGCTTCACGTATCTTATCAGGAAGGTTAGAGTGAATGGTGAGTTGTAAGGCTCGCACTCTTTTGGGTTTCGTTTCCTTTCGACTGAGGGCATCAGCTACTACGTTAGCTTTCCCTGGATGATACTTGATGGCACAGTCATAATCATTCAAAAGTTCAACCCAACGACGTTGCCGTATGTTTAGTACCTTTTGGTCAAATATATGCTGAAGGCTCTTGTGGTCAGTGAAAATTGTGCACTTGGTTCCATAGAGGTAGTGCCTCCAGATTTGAGAGCGAAAACTACCGCTCCCAGTTCCAAATCATGAGTAGGGTAGTTCTTCTCATGGACCTTCAGTTGTCGCGATGCATATGCAATTACCTTATCACGTTGCATCAGTACGCACCCTAAGCCTTGGATAGACGCATCACAATATACTACAAGGTCCTCTGTACCCTTAGGCAACGATAATATCGGTGCACTGCAAAGTTTGGACTTTAGTAGTTGAAAGGCAGATTCTTGGGCATCTCCCCACTTATACGTAATACCTTTCTGCGTTAGGGTGGTGAGAGGTTAAGCGATCTTAGAAAACCCCTCAATAAACCTGCGATAATATCCCGCGAGACCAAGAAATTGGCGCACTTCAGTAGGGGTCCTAGGAGCCTCCCACTTTTTGATAGCGTCAATCTTGGCTGGGTCCACATGTATTCCTACCTCATTGACCACATGCCCAAGGAATTGGACCTCCCGAATCCAAAAATCACATTTAGAGAATCTTGCATACAACTGCTCCTTTCTCAATAGTTCCAAGACCAGTTGCAGGTGTTGCTCGCGCTCTTCCCTGCTCTTGGAATAAATCAGTATGTCATCTATGAACACTATGACGAATTTGTCCAAATAGGGCTTGCACACATGGTTCATCGGAACAATGAACACAGTCGGTGCATCCAAATGGCATCCCCAAAAACTCATAATGTCCATAACTAGTTCGAAAGGCTGTCTTCGCCACATCCTCCTCTCCGACTCTCTGCTGATGGTATCCTGACCTCAAGTCAATCATAGAATAGAAACTCGACACTTGCAGTTGGTCAAACAAGTCATCAATACGAGGTAAAAGGGTAACGATTCTTAATCGTCACATTGTTCAACTCCCGATAATCTATGCACATGCGAAAGCTCCCGTCTTTCTTCTTAACAAACAGAACTGGAGCTCCCCATGGCGAAGAACTAGGTCTAATGAAACCCCTATCCAGTAGCTCTTGGAGTTGGGTAGATAGTTCTTGAAGTTTACCTGGTGCTAAACGGTATGGTGCGCGTGCAACTGGCGCTGCTCCAGGTGCAAGGTCAATCTGGAACTCCACTTGACGAACGGGTGGAAGTCCAGGTAATTCCTCTGGGAAGACATCTGGGAAATCTCGGACCACTGGGATGTCCTCAATTCTAGTTTCGGTTTCGGCTAGAGTATCAGATATGTTAGCCAAAATGGTCTGACAGCCCTTGCGAATACACTTCTGGGCCTTCATATAGGAGATGATGCCCACCATGGCACCACCTCGATCACCCTGTATGGATAATAGTTCTCCACTTGGGAGAGGAATGCGAACAATTTTCTCCTGACAGAGAATTTCCGCGTGTTGCTTGGACAACCAGTCCATGCCAACCACGAGATCAAAGCTACCTAGGGTGATAGGTAAGAGGTTGATGGCAAACAATTGCTTGTTCAACTCGAGCTTACAGTCACGATGTATATGGGTTACCTCGACAGGCTTCCCATCAGCCAGTTCAATAGAGTATGGGGTATCAAGAAGAGTAGGAACCATCCCTAATTCTTTGTTAAGTTTTGATGACACAAAACTATAGTCCGCACCAGTATCATATAAAATAGAGGCAAGAGTGTCGTATCCGTCACGACCTTGTTATCAGTCCTAGCTTCCCCAATGCCAATCACGAATGCTTTCCCACGAGCCCCATTGTTGTTGTTCCCGTTGTGGTAGTTGTTGTTGCAGGACTTATACCTCACACTATCCCACGTTCTCTTGCTATCACCAATAGTAGAAAATGAAGCACCATGCTTCAGAAAAGTACCATGATCGGCAGTCTCATCTGTGAGTTTGCGAGTCAAGTGAAAGATTTGTAGGTGAGCTGCAGTGGCCAAGCCACGAATCTGAGGGGCCCACCATTTCGGTATAAAGTTCGATCCATTTGTAAGGTAGGTTAAATAGATTTGAGCCTATAGTGGCTATCTCCTGTAGCTTGGTAGTGTAGGCGTCGATCTCAGACCCATCCGTCTTTATATAACAAAATTTCTAGATTTCACCACATGGTGTTACGTTCTCCTTCCAAGTATTTGTAACTCATCGAGTGTGCATGTAGCATACATTACCCCATCCTGCCTGGGGCAAATGCACATGGCAGAGACTTATACTATCGAAGCAATCAGACGGTCTCCTTTAGTTCCGTTGGAGTCATCGAGGATTACGATCAATAAAAGGCTTAAAGATATGATGGCAGGTTGTTGTTGTGGCATGTGCGTTCGAGAAATAAGAAAGTTCAAATGTGGAAGTCAGAGGAAAAGAACGATTTAGCAATATAGATCTTTACTAGCTGGGAAAGATGCGAGGGCCTCAACCACCCTATCGTTGATCATAAAAACTCAGTCTTATCTAAGTTAACAAAGGGAAATGAAAGAAAAGATAGCTAAGAAAAGGTAAGAGCCAATCGTCGCCATGCTCTGTCTAGATAGTAGAGCCCTCATCCTCACTTCCATGTGCTCGTCCTGCTCAGGTTCCCCTTCTATCTCTTGTCTTTCCTCTTTTGCGATGTCAGTGTTATATGGTTCTCATCACGTACAATCTCCTTCCCTAGTCCTATGTGAACCAGTTTAGTGGTAAGCTGTACCACTCGTTCCTCCAATCGTGGCTATCAGCCATTAGTAGGTTTCATCCTCCCTTGTGATGTTGCATTACATCGCAGGCTTTACGTAACTCCCCAAGAGTGTGTACAACAAGTCCCGATCTAATGTGTTCCCATGAATCTACCATATACTTATGAGAAAACAAGGATATGCAGTCATACGTTCGCCCGCTCATACTAGGCGTAAGGTACTAAGGTAAGAAATAAGTTCTACTTGTGTATTCCAGTCCCGTCTGTGTTACGAATGGAAGTAAGAAGGGTCAAGTAACAAGGAACAAAAACTAATTGTCTCCTTGCTAGGTGACAAAAGATAAGTCTCAGCATTCGAATTCCTTCATAGTTGATTTAATGGTACCACGTCATGCGCATCGTGCAGCTTCCCGTGTACGTGCGCCACAACGCTCGCAAGGGCTCCCTCCCTTGTACTTTTGTTGTTTCCTCATCCATGAGGTTTGTTAGAAAACTACTCCCAGTAGTGCGTCACCTGGTGTAACCCTGGGTTCCCACCATTGACGTGTTTAGAATTAGGTCTAGAACTAGGAGATAACATACCTCCTGAAATCATATGTTGTAGGTATGAGTAGCTAAAAGCTAGTTGTGCACTTAAGTTGTGAGTGTACTTATGCTATAATGGTTATAGACTAGACTCAACATGCAGTCCTAGTTCACTATAACCAATGGCTCTGATACCAATCTGTCACACCCTCAAATTTCCACTGCGGGGTTCATACCGCGAGGCGTATGACATACCAGGATCCCATAGCCATAAGTCATATGAACGAACTCTAAATGCCCAACCATTTAGTTCGTTTCAAAAACCAAGTTTAGTTAAGTTGCGGAAGCGTAAACCAAATTTAATCCTTTTAAAACCATGCGCAAAACAACGCGCCCAAATTAAAACCATATGAAAGAAAATGTAAAAGCATAATATGTAATTTAGGTGTATGCCCAAGACCCCAAATGCAATGAAGTGTGCAGTGCTTTCTAATTCTGGCACCGGAAGCTAACTACCTGCAAAAGCATGTAAATCGTGGGTCAACAAACAATGTTGGTGAGTTCACTAGGTAAAGTAAATGAGTATGTAACTGCGCTGGTTTCCAAAACCACGTAAGTAAGTAAGTTGTGTTGGTGCCCCGCACCGTGTAACCACTAATTGATCGCATGCCAAGGGTAGCTAACCCATTCATGATAACTAACCGAATATACCGAACTGCTATGTACGTGTAGCCACATAAGTGTGCCGTATGCCTGACATCATTGTCTATCCGCAATGATAATGTTTCGTAGTTATAGTTCACGCCCGCGCTCCCCGAGCCGGTGTGAGGTTTGTAAGACCTAATAGCGCTATCAACTAATAACTCGCTTGCCAACCCTGGCAACTCATTCGGTACGTGAGGACTTACAAAATGATAGAAATGGTTCAGTTTATCAAGGACACAATTGCGAATTAGCAAAGTGACCGACCCTCATAAGGATCCATGGCATCCCAACCCGGGATGTGTAAGTAGTCCCAAACCGGACTAGAAAATGTTAAGTAAAGTGTCTCATACCTGAGACGCATGCTTTTGAGAAAAAGAGTAGTGAAACTCACCTTAGGTCGCAAGTGAAAATCCAAATTCCACGAATAGTAACGTGCTACCGACTCCCTATTACAAATGTCACTAGGTGAGTATACGTGCATAACCAACACACCATGTAACTCGTTTATCCAAGACTTTTAAAAGTTCAAAACCGTGTAGTGACACCTAATGACTCTACATGCTCAAGTATGTCCTACGTATCCCGTTGGTGATCATAGTGATTATTATCAGTTTAATACATCAATTACATCTCATACAAGTTTTCACACAAGTACATGTCAATTACATACCACATAAAACTCCAAATAGTCACATAAAGACCCCGTACACAATCTGCTTTTTTAGGACAGATAGTGTGCTGTGAAAAACAATTTATTTAAAATACTTAACGAATGAATTATAGTCCCAAATTTTTACTGAATTTTATTTGGGATTCACTCGACAATACCTATTTTTGTTTTGTCTTAATTCCAAACAAAAAAATTATAAAAATTCGTACAACACCGCTATGTCCAGAAAATTTCCTCAACAGGTCAGTTTAGTAGGAAAATTCTTAAAAATTGTGTATTCATCCAAACGAGATGAATCCACTTGGAAAAGATCTATTTTTCCAGTATTCACCTACTGTAAAAATTTCATAACCTAACTCCTTGTAAATCTCAAGTTATGACCATTTAAAGTTAGCCCAATTTACAAATCCGAAAATCTGATATGACCCCTAATCAATTAAAATTCCAAAAACGACTCATACGGTGTCCAAAATCGATGGTTTTGCCCATTATGAAAAGCTAAGACCTTGTACATTACAATAATGCAAATAAATCATCAAAACAATCGATTTACCAACCCGTTACAGCCCCTTCAACACGTTCAAACAAATCTGTCAGAATCTTAAACTTGCATCCCAAGAAATCTACAAACCCTAATTCTTCATAAACATCCCTAATACATGTATAACACCTATAGTACTGATTAAACACCATATTAATCATAGCAAAACACATATATTATCATATGAAAACCCTAATCATGGCTGCTAATAACAATCATCATCATCAAATCATCAAGAACATTCAAGAACTCCTACATATGCATGTATGCGATTTTGTATATATTATTTTTAGGGTTTTTAAAGTTTTTCAATCATTATAATTCATCAAAAATCGTAAGAACGTATACCTTGTGAAAGATTAAACTCCCTAGAGCCTTGAAATCAAACCCGAACTAGCTTGATTAGTGAAAGATTGCTTGATTGCTTGAAAACAAAAGAGAGGGGGGGTGGGGGGTTTCGCACGGCACCAAGGAGGCAAGGGAGTAGGGTTTTTATCTTTTTCCTTGCCTCCTAATTATAAAAGGGCTTGGCTTGTTCCCCAAGCAATTGGTATTAGGGCCCTTCTAGTCCATTAACTTGACCCGTTAACCATGTTCTAGCCCAATACCGGACCCAATATTATTAACCATGCTAAATTATATAAAAAAAACCATTGTTTTTTATTATTACATAGCATATCATTCATGTTGTGCACGTAATTTGCATAATCTACGCATTACCTTTCAGTTAGGCGATCATTCACAAAACATGTAATTCACATAAGCACGTACTTCATGTTCACCAAAATTCACTTGTATATATTATTGCTATGTATGTCACATAATTCACCAACGTTTGGGATACAGGACTCATGTGTGTGTTTAACAAGGATTTTCCTACGTATAACATATGTTAGTATCTTCTAACATATGTTAAACCTACTTAACTAACCCTAGTTAAGTATCTAGCCATGTATGTAAGTTAACTAGAGTTCAGTAAAAGTATTTAACCTGAAAATGCGGGGTGTCACAGTACGCGTTCGGTCAAAATGTAAACATTTCCAAAATAATAATAATAATAATAATAATAATAATAATAATAAATAATCAAAAGAACTCAAATTTTATTAGATTCAAAATCATTGGAAGTACACGGACTAGATCTGACAACCTGCTAAAAGTTAAGGGTGACGGTTGTCACACCAAGGATGGCAGAAGGATTAAGGTGTTTTATAAACTTAAGGGGTCTGAAAAGGTATATGCTGATGAGGAAGTCCCTCTCAGATGTATCGCCCCTGGTCTAATTGCTAAAGTTTGGCAAGAATCTGTCATTACCATTGAAAAGGAAACCTGGAATAAGAAAAAGGGTAAGGGTAAAGGTAGAAAGGACCAGGGTAATCAGTCAAATGAATACAATAAGAAAAATCAAAAGAAAAACACTGTTAATCCTCAAAGTCATTGACGTGTGCATAACTATACATATTTTACAATGGATTTTAACACACGTTTTGCTTTAATATTTATAAAAATGGTTTAGACCTTAATATTAAAACACACAATAGGGCAAGTGTACCCTGTCATATATGTAGTAACGTACAGATAAGAACCAGATATCGATCCATGGACGCGCGCGGAGCAATTGTACTAAAACTCTGTCACCCGATTTACCAGTAGGAAAAGATAAGTTTGAGTTTTGTTTAAAACTAAATTAACCGTTATTCGACTGACTTTAACCAAACCCTTTTACGTGCCGGTAAGCATTTTTAACCGTTATTCGACTGACTTTAACCAAACCAATACCCGGTTACAGTTTCATGGCATAAACTATTTAACAAGTTAACTAGTCTACTACCGGACGATTAAACGGACGGTTTTTCAACATGTATACGCCTAACACATTCGACAATTGCTAAAGTCATTCAAATACAGCTACAAATCCATCAACAGCGAAACAAGGTTGCGCTATGATCATCAAGATCTAATACGTGAAAAACGCCAAATTTATACAAAACATGATTACATACTAAACGATTGTTTTACGTACTAAATACTATTGTTCTTGCCCGTAGGCGTACGAATAAATATAACAACATCAAAATAGCATACAAAAATCAGATTTGAATCATAAAAAGCTTCAAGGATCAAACCATAAGAATGCTAAAGAGATGGATCGGATGATGAAGGATGGAACGGATGGACTTCCGAGCTTGTTAAACGGCTTTCCAGCAGCTTGGATCGTCCAAAAATCGCCCAGAAAAGCTTCCCTCAAGATCCAACCACGATCAGTGAGCTGAAATAGGGGTTTTATAGAAGAACAGAGGGTTCGAGCGGCCGCTCGGCCTCTTGGAGCGGCCGCTCGCTTTTTCACCAAGTGGACCAATTGCTCCTGAGTTGACGTGGGCCTTTTGGAAGGTCCCCAGAAATATCTGGGAGGGGCGCGCGGCTGCTCGAAGCCTTGGAGCGGCCGCTCGAAGGGCCTGATGGCCTGTTTTCGCGCCGAACTCTTCGTTTTTTCCTTCCTTGTGTTTCCGGGACATCGTTTAAGACCTGAAATCGTAAAGATACCCAAATAAGTACCAATTCCTATGTATGAGGTCAAAAACGTATGAAAAAGGGAGTTAAACGGGGACTTTTATATGTGTAATTTAACGTATATCAGTCATGCTCAGAAGAAAAGTCCGAAGAAGCATGTCACTGAATTTATTAGATCTACTGGAAGTAAGATTAACGACGATCCTCATGTCGATGTGCAAAGAAAATTCCTTGAGGATCTGAAACACAAAAATTCATTTGCCAGTACAACTAATAGAAAGAACAAAAAGGAGAACAAGTCCGAATCTCCTCGATTTGAAGAATACAGATCCTGTCATAAATGTGGGGAGCTTGGGCATTTAGTTGCTGCGTGCCCTGAATTTAGACGAGAAAGGATCAAAGTGGATGATGCTCCCAGTTCTAGCAAACCTAAACAACCTGTTTCCCCTAAACTTTCTGAAAAACAAAAGGGAAAGCAGATTGTTTATGACAACTGAAACAAAATTGCTATTAACCAAAAGCCAGCAAAGGCTCAAGCAGTGCCTATGCCACCAGCAAAGGTTGCAGCTAAACCACAGGGCAACCCTAAAACTGCACCATGTACAGTTAAATCTGAAGTGGATCCAAAATCTGTTCCTCCTAAGGAATCTAAGGCTGGATCTTCTAGCCCCAAAGCAAAGAAGAAGCCCAAGCCAAAGAAACCGGAACAGGTTTGGAGACCCAAGTCACCGACCAAAATTGGAGAATCATCTGCTAGTGATAACACTGCCGGACCATCGGGAACAACACCAACTCCAAACGGAAGATGGTTGATTTTCCGACTTTAGATGAAGATGGTAGACCCAAGACCGTGAAGGCTTGGGTCCCCCTTAATCACTGAACTTTTGAATGTTTGTGCAGGGAGTTCCACAGGGACTTATCAGCAGCCTATGGATTGTTGATAGTGGAGCTTCTGGGCACATGACAAGCGACTTATCCCTGCTTTTTGACATAAAGAATATCAACGGGGGGTATGTTGCTTTTGCTGGTAATAAAGGGGGTTATATTACGAAAGAAGGCAGTATGAGTAATGGAATAGTAAGCTTTGAGAAGATAAGCTTTGTAAAACAAATAGACCACAACTTGCTGAGTGTCTCGCAGATATGTGATAAAAAGTTCACTGTGTTCTTTGATTACAATGCTTGCTTCATTTTGAAACCTGGATTCAAGATACCAAAAAAGTGGGTTATGATCTCGGCTCCCAGGGTCAACAACCTATATGTCCTGGATATGAGCCGAGCCATGACAATAGAAGGTCAAGTCACTTGTTTTCTATCGAAAGCGACAGAAAAGGAATCGATCATGTGGCACAGACGTATGGGGCACATCCATCTAAGAAAAATGAACCACCTGCGCGTGTTATACTCTAAATAGGGTACTAACGGTAAAGAAGCTTGGCAAGACTTCTTACGAGCTTCTGAACCGAGGAAACCGAACTTAGAGTTTCTGGAACCTTTCGGAGCTCCATGCACCATGATACATCCCGATGGGAAGTTTGGTGCAAAGGCAGAAGAAGGTTTCTTTGTTGGTTACAACACTCCCAATAAAAGAGTGTACAACAAAAGAACAATTGTGTTGAAGAGTGGCTTAATGTCGATGTTCAACACTACACTACCAATGCACCTGGTGTTGGACCTGATTGGTTGTTCAACTATAAGAGTTTATTTGATTCTTTCAACGTGGATAATTTGGTAGATGATGCTGTTGCGCAAATGTATTACGAGTGTGAAAACACAGCTAGCTCACCGCTAATGTGTCCGATCATCGTCAATGCACCTGCCCCAGCAACATCTGATGCCTCTGCATCCACGGTCCCCCTGGTAAAACCGTAGCAGCAGAAGTTGAGGAAGTTTTTCAGGAAGCGTCAGCAGAGGTTCTAGAATCTTCATCTTCAAACGACGATTTTGCAGAGTCTCATGAAACACTTACTGAAGAACAAGCTGGAAATGGTGAATCTACCACTACAGCTCCAGTTATTCCGACAGGAAACAATCAAGCTGGTCCTTCATCTTCAGCAGCTCCAGGGATAGGTCTTAGGATCGATCTCTCAAGTTTTAATATGCAACCCGCTGCTCCCTCCAGTTCAAGCGCCGCAGAGACAAATTTATCTCAAGGTTTGGAAAACCTCAATTTGCATTCGGATGATCCAGTGCCGGCACATCCGGAATCTCGGATTCACGACACTCATCCGATGTAGAATGTGATTGGTATGTCACACACGATGATAACTACCACATGACACTTATGTTTATTACAAATAACATATGTTTAGAATTTAAATAACATAAGTAAAATCAAGTTTACTAAATTTATTTTCTAACAGATATATGGATATGTATAAGTTTCTTAGAGGTGAAGATGTATATGGGCTAGTTTGGAACTTGGGTGGTGAATCGAAATGACATGCATGCACGTATAGTTAAAAAGGGTCTTGGGTGATCCAAATGTGATGGCAGATGGGTTAGAGTTTTGTATAGACATTTAGCCAATGTTTTTCAGAACCGGACCGGACGTCGAACCGGTCTTCTTACTGGTTCACTGGTCGGACCGGTCGAACCGGTCGGACCGGATTTGCGAATCGGTTGATATTATAAATATTATAAAATACATTTAATATTATAATTTGTTAACATCTTTCTTTTTTTAAATATTGTGTTTTCTTATTTGTTATAAAATGTTAAATATAAACAATATTCAATCATAAAGGGCTAAAGATGGAATTTGTCTTTGACCATTTATAGCTGTATGCCTGTATTCACTTTATGACAAATAATCATTTTCTTATCTTTTGATCGGCATTTTCTTCTTATGCCAGATCTAACTCTCCAAGCAAACATTCACCACCAAACCAACCCATCTCTCCTTAACTGTTTTTTTTTTAAATAAACCTTCGCCATCTGCACACTTCATCTCTACCGCTACAAAGCCTTATAGAGTTCCTTTTCTTTCACTCACTGTTTCATCTTCACTTCATCACTTCATCTTCTTGCTCGTTTTATAATAAAGAAAAAAAGAGAGTCGGTCCGGTCAAAAAACAGGGCGGTTCCCGACCCCCGGTCCCCTGCCCAACCGTCCGGGTCAGTGCAACAGCGATCTTATAGGTCGACCCGGCCCGTCATGGCTTCCGTATCCCAGTCCGGTCCGGGTTTAAAAACCTTGCATTTAGCATGAAGGTGTAGTGTTGATGGCATTAGGTAGGATTACATCTAATTCCTCTATTTTCTGTTTTCAAATATTTTTGGGGCTATCATACATGTTATACATGTTTTTCATACATCTTAATGTGTTAATTAAATTAAAGAGCTTTACGACTTAAATGTTTTCATCAACATTTTCTAACGAGTTGTTCTACAATGGTTGAATGAGTCAAGAGGTTTAGATTTACACTTTTATGATACCATAATGAGAGTTAGGTAGAGTTATTATTAATAAGAGTCGAGCCTTGTTTTTAGCCTAGATGGTGAATGGTTAGAAACATAGATGTGTCGTGTGACGCTTATAGAGTAATGAGATATGAGATATGTAATTGGGTTGCACGTGCGTGGGGATGCGTGTGTGTCCTTGGATGTTTGGAGAGGGTCTTAGTGGCGAGATTACATTGCTAGTGGTTCATCCACATAAAGACGCAAGATGTCGAGTTATAGGCACCTATGTGTGTGTGTGTGTCTATGTGCTATGTGTAAGATATAGCACCCTCGTGGTGTTTTAAAGAGCAAGCCTTAGTGGCGAAGATGGTTGTCATTGTCCTTATGACACGATGTGTTTAAGATGATTGTCGTTGTCCTTGTGGCACGACGAGTGAAAGCGGCTAAAGATGATTGTCATGTTTACGTGATGAGTTTCGAGATTGTGACGGTCCGTCGATGAAAGAGGATATCGACGTGTCCTAGAGAGGGTCACTTCTTTGTGATTTGACCAATTGTGTGGTAGGTTCCCACCTTATGTGTTTTATTTGCATTCATGTAGATAAATCGGTGGATATGTGTTGTGTCTTTTGTTAAATATGATAATATAGAGCTTCTTGTGATGAATTGTACTTAGGGGTGCCCGGTACAATTAAAAGGAGCATAGATGATCTAGTCGTGTGTAACGACGTTGTGTTGCAGAGGGAATAGTTGAACGCATAAAAGAAGTTACAGAGTCATAGTTATGGGTAGAGATGGGTGATGTGGCAGTTATGGATTGAGTGGTTTTGTGTGGGTTGTTGATGATAAAGTGTTTAAATAATTAATGTTGACTTTAATACGATGAAGTTGGGATTTAAAAATAAAGTGTTTATGAGGTGTTTTAATTTTATAAACTTAAACCATTAGAACTCACTCAGCGTAACTGACTTTTGCATGTATGTTAGATTGTTTTGTAGGTTTGTTCGAGTTGGTGGTGCATCTTGGCTAGCGGATGGGGTTACTCGTGATAGTATGGATGACATTCGTAGTTTTGAGAGTTATTAACAAACTATATTTTTAAACAATGTGTACATTTTTAATTATTTTCCGCTGCGTGATTTTTAACAAAATTGTTGAGTTTTAAACGGTACACTGTAATGAGACTCGACGGTATGGTGCCCGGGTTTGGGGGCCTTACAATTAGGGGTGTAAATGACACGTAGCGGCTCAAGAGCTACCCGGGATCGGCTCGGTAAAAAGCCCGAACGAGCCGAGCCTTAAGGAGCCCGAGCCCGAGCCTAAAATATGACTCGTTTAGTTATCGAGCCCGAGCTCGAGCCCTAAATACAAAGCTCGATTGGGCTCGCGAGCCTAAACGAGCCCAAACATATTTATAAGTTATTTATATATCTCTTATAATTTATAGCCCACATCTCCAAAGCCCAAGCCCTTACTTCATAGGCCCCTTTAATAACACTCGCAAGCCGAGCTTTTGCGATCTCGAGCCGAGCTTTGAGCTTGTTTGAGATTGTTCTCAAATCACCTCGAGCCAAGCCGAGCCAAGCTCGAGCTTTTTGATTTTGCTAGCGAGCCGAGCTCGAGCTCAAGATTTTAGGCTCGAACCGAGCCGAGCTCGAGCTTCATAAAACCATAACGAGCCTTACACCCTTACTTACAATACAAGGCATATGCTATGCATCCAAAGACCTTGAGTTTTTCAACATTTGGCTTTAAACCTGTCCAAGCTTCATAAGGTGTTTGATTCTTCAAGGCTTTAGTAGGTGACATATTCAAGAGAGTAACCACTATGGCAGTGGCTTCTGCCCAGAATATTTTGGGAAGTTTCTTTTCCTTAACATACTTTTCATAAGACCCACAATAGTTTTATTTTTCCTTTCAGTGACCCATTGTGCTATGGGGTATAAGGATGTGTTAAAAACCTTTTAATGCCATGATCAGCACAAAAATTGTTAAATTCATTGGAGGTGTACTCCCCTCCTCTATTAGTCTTAAGAGCCTTAATTTTGCAGTTTGTTTCTCTCTATCATGGCTTTAAATTGCTTGAATTTGGAAAACTCCTCTAACTTTTTCTCAACAAAATAGACCCATATCATTCTGGTGAAATCATCAATAAACAAGAGGAAAAACTTACTACCCCAAGGCTTAGGACTTGCACAGGACCACACAAATCAGAATATTTCTAATTTGTGTGAAGCCCTCCATTCATTGGGATGAAATGGTTGCCTGGTTTGTTTTCCCCATATACATCCTTCATAATTCTTATGAATTCTTATTTTAGGTAGATTAAGGACCATACCTTGTTCAGAAAGCTGCTGGAAGCCTTGATAGTGAAGGTGTCCATATCTTTGATGCCATAAGTTTGAGACTTGATCCCCTTTGCTTGTAGAGTTAATCTGTTGTGACTTGGATATGTCCATTAGAAACATATTGTTCTTTTCAAGCTGCACTTTCATCAATGTTACACCAGTTTGCTTATTGATAATGATGCAAGCATCGTCATCAAATAAAAGTGCATATCCTTTCCTCATGAGTTGTCCAACACTCAACAGATTATACACTAGCTTAGGAGCATAATAAACATCATCAATCAACTTAAATTGACCAGAGGGAGTGTTTACCTTCACTTGACCAAATCCTTCCACAGAAAATGCTCTTTTTGTCTCCAAGTTTCACACCAAGCTTGAATGACTCATCCAGTGTAGTAAAGCTTTGCTTACAGCCAGTCATGTGATTAGAGCAGCCAGAATCAATGAACCATAGAGCATTTGTAGTGGTGTAAGGACTAGCATTTGTCATGAGAAGGAAGGGTTGTGTTTCTAGTTTTTCTATAACTGTCAAGAATAGATGCTGGTCCTCTTCTTGATCATCTTCATTGTCTTGATTTGCTGCCATGTTAACTTGTGCATCATCAATAAACCAGCAATCTTTCTTAACATGTCCCATTCTGTTACAATGGTGACATTGTGGAATTCTTGATCCTCTTCCTCCAACTCTTCCAACTCTGGAATAACTTCTTCCTCTTCCTCTAGAATAAGAGTTACTTGTTCCTTCATTTTTCTTTAGACTTCCAAAGACTTGTAAGGCTTGTTCATCACCCTTGTCAACTATTTTGTTTGCTGAATTCCTGCTTAATAATCTTGCTTCTTGAGACAGTAAGGATCCCATCAATCTCACAGGGATGAGAGTGGTGAGATCAAATGCAACTTCTATGGAGTAGACAACAAAATCAAATTTTAAGGACAAACTCTTGAGAATCTTTTCAACGGTTTTCTGATCTTCAACAAGTTCACCAAATGTCCTTTGGCTAACAATCTCCATTACACGTGAGAAGTAATCTCCCACTAATTCAGATTCTCTCATTGTGAGATTTTCAAAATCCCTTCTAAGTCCTTGTAACTTAACTGCTTGGACTTAAGAATCACCTTGATATTCAAGCCTTAGTGTATCCCATGCTTCTTTAGTTGTGTGTGCACCTGCAATTCTAGAAAACAGATTATCATGCACCCCCTATTGAATCATAGCCAAAGCTTTAGCATCCTTCTTCCTTGATTCCCTCTGTCTTTCTTGATCTCCTCGGACTTGAATACCATTCTCCACAGGTTCCCAGACTTCTTGTGATCTAAGAATAGTTTTCATGCAAATACTCCAATATTCAAAGCCTTCACCCTTGAATATTGGAATGGATATGGAATTATGTGAGGGTTTGTTATCAGCCATTGAAAAGAAGTAGAAAGAGCTTTAGAAACAAGGTCTGATACCACTATTGGTATAAAACAATGCAAACAATAAACAAAACAAAAAGAACAAATTGAGTCGGCAGAGCTTTAATGATATCATTGAATGGGAAATTTTTTGAATACATGAACACAACTGAAACACATCTTAAACAGACTCAAACCTAACAAACTTAAGTTGATAACTAGGCCATAGGACTCGATAGACTCTGAACTAACTCAACGGTGCACATGACACTTATTCAAACCATGCAACGTAAACATGCATACTTTCACATCCTGGCAGAACTAGTCCTCCAAGTTTGAGTTATTTTTAACACTTTTTACGTTGATGCCCAAGGCTATCGGTCAGAGTCAAGCAAGATTTTAAAGAGGCTTTCAGCAAGCTTAAGCCCTACAAAAAAAATAACACAATTATATGAAAAAAAAATCAATTAACATCAATGTAAGAAATCAACGAAGAATATAAGGGCATGACAATGTGATACCTCTTCTAAGCCAATGTGAATTTCATATTTCTCAATATCATCAAAAGCGACCTTCAAATTATTCAGAGTATTCATAGTAGAATATGACGACGATGGAGATATGATCAAGTCATCCGTCACCATAAACATCCCAGATTGTTTTAAGAACATCTCATCTACCCTTGGATCTTTAAGTGAAGAATTACCACATTTTATGTCGGTGTCTTTTAAGGAAAAAAGCTGATATTTTGAAGAATACGGCTGCCCAGTATGAGGTTTTAGTAACACATCTTTGATAACTTGTGACTGTAAGTAATTTCCTACACTCATATTTGCAATGCTTTTGAAAATATTATCCATACATCTAAATGAAGAAGCTCCATTCAGCAATGTCCCGACTACTGTTCCTAAGGGGATTGATAAAAAACCAAATACAAAGTCAACAAAATCATTTTTCGCTTCTGCAAACAAGAGCTTACCAGTTGACATTTGCAAAGATACTTCCAGATGAATCTTTGAAGTAGAGAATTCCACTTTTTTCAACAAATTGGTTTGATCAAAAGTACCACTTTGACAAGGAACAACCAAATTTGGGACAGATTTGGTACCATTAAAAACTAAATAAGTGAGAGGAGAATCAAGGGAGAAAGAGAACTTTAAAAGATATAGCATCTGAAAAATATAAAAAAAAATGTTGTTTAGCGTTACAGGTACAACAAACAAACATGCATACCAGTAAAATCCTGCTAGGCAAACCTTACCTCTATCCAAAGAATTTTAATAGGTCACAAATAAGATTTTTCTTCCAATTGTAAAGGATAATTCTCTTTTATGTAGTGTAAAAATGTTTTACCTGTTCACAATCCAAATCGAATTTTATGTCCTCTAAAGAGCTCGTGTTAGTGATTCCGAGGTCGGTGAGCAATCGAATGCTATTTGCGGAAGTATAAGGCATCACACAAAGATTATCAGTGACTATAAAGGTTGCAATATCAGAAACAAACACAGCACCACCAACTCTACCAAATGACATGACGGAATCCATATTTCCAATTCTCTCATTCATCAACCTAGAACACCTCTTGCATTTAGCTTTGTTACAAATGCTGAAAACCCAATCATATAATCGGCAATTTTCACATCTGAAGCAGTTCACAGGATCTGTGTCGTCTATTTTCAGTTTAAGTTTTCTGCATTGTTCGTATAATAGACTTATGGGGTTTAGAAGCATCGATTTGCATTCTTCTGATGATAGATAACACTCCGGAAAATCCTTCAGACTTTGATACAGATTGTTCAAGCTTCCAAAAGCCTCAAACTTTTTATCTTCAACTTTCTCCAAGAGTCTCACAATTGTTCCCAATGGCAATGCCATGAAGCTGAAGAGAATGTCAACAAAAGTGTAATCAGCTTCAGCATACACCACTCTCTTATTCACTTTGTCTACAATTACTTTTATTGAGACTTTAGCTTCGTTTGTTGTGGTAGAAGCCATAACACTGAATAGAAACCTAACCAGGAAGATCTAGAGAACTATATTTGTGTAAGATCGATGCTAGTATTTTCTGGTGAAAGTATGCAAGTGTTTGATAATAAGTTGGTTTTTTAAACTGGTTATTGTGGGTAAACGAAAAGGCGGTCAGTTACGGTATTTAATGGCAATCAGTTCTCAAGTAATTTTTAATGTGGTGTGATACATTGAAAGTTGCATCAGACCTCTTGGTTTCCATAAAAATATAAAAATAAAATAAAACAAAATAAAAAAAATATGGTGGTTAAAATTAGGGGTATGGATTTATAACACGATCCGAATGTAATAAGAAATTAGCGGGTTTAGGTTTAGTTTGAACGGATTTTTGTCAGTTTCAGGTTTAAACCTGCGAACCCGTATAGGTAAACGAGTCGGGCTCAGGTCAACCCGAACGGGTAAATAAAAGATAAAATGAAAAGTGGCCGAAGACGAACATAAAATAACTTTATCGCATTTAATTAATACTTTAGAAAAAAAAATATGATATCACATAATATGTTGTTTTTATTTGTGCACAAAGTATCCAATAAGAAAAACACAATGTTTTTTGTCGACTTCTACATGTAATTGTCCTCGAAAATTCAAACTACAACGTAACATTTTATTTTCTGTAATTGTAGGATCGAATAACGCTTAATCCAACAATCACGGGGTTTATACTAGAGGTGCGGAATCCCTCTAATATGCTTTAACAACAGATACGAGAATGAAACTAAGACAAACGAGTAATCACAACACACACACGGGTCAAAAGATTATCGATTAATCACTAAAAACAGAGCACGAGTGTTTACAGAGATCAAATCAGACCTTACAGACCATGGGAGGGTGTTTGGAGAGTGTGTGAGGCAAGAACTAATGATTAGGGCAATGATTGGGCCTATTTATACCTCCCGGGTACGTACAGCAGCATATACGCGATCAGCATTACCATATGGGGCGATCAGTGCTAATCGCATGTAACCAATGCCCAGTCGCGTGAACAGTAACGCGATTAGGGCCCTAATCGCGTGTCAGCTTCTGCAAATCGCATGCAGCTTCCCGAACACTCCAAAACGCGTACAAACGTCTCCAAACACCCCGAAACACGTCCAAACAACTGATATACTAGCCTAGGGACATCATGTACTAACAGACTCCCCTTGGACCAGGCTAGTATACGTACAGACTTAAACAAAAGACATCGTTTATATCAATAGCAAACAACTTTACAGACTTGATAAACATAAACAAATACAACTAAGCAAAATAACAAGCAGCATCATCCGTCTTCAACTTTAGCTTGACGTTGTCTTGACCCTTGAGATTCTTGACCAATCACATCCTGCATGAACTTTGTTGGCATAGCAAAACTGGATCACCCTTTGAAACTTCATGGCTTGATCGGCTTCGGCTGGTAAGTGCATGATCGGATGTTGGTACAACGTCTCTACGTCCTTCTCTGAGCAATTTATCAACCACATAGGATCCCAAATCCTTATCTTTCTGCACGGATTTGGACTGTTGCTCAAGACTATCACAGCTTCAGTGGTTGCTGCATCATAGTGCCAATAATACAGCTTCGAAGAAAAGTCTTGTTCAACTGGGATAATGGGAATCCTTGAAACACATTTTGGCGGCTTGATCTTGTGCTCCCAGATAGGCTTTAAGGTGAAAGGATGAATCTTGTCTGTCTGATTCGATCTGGGATACTGAGGCATCAACTCTTTCCATCCCTCTGAGCTCTCTCGCTTCAGCTTCGTGTAAAAACCCTTAAGAGAGGCAGATTTCTCTTCATATAACGGATAGTTGAGACGAACTAAGTCGCGAATGTACCAGAATGGCAGGCTCAGAGTGTCTTTGAAATCCTCAAAGTACAGTACGCCTTCTTGCCATTTAACCCCGAGCATTCTGGTCTGGCTCACATACGCCCAGCTGATCACATTGCCAGACATCTTCGACAGACGCTTCTTGAAGATGGAAGCTCGCTCAACTGGCTTTTTCTTCTCTTCAGGTTTAAACCATTGGGGATACCGCTCTCTGATCTTGTCATGTCGAATCTTAACAGCATCAGGAACTTCAGTAGAGTCGGCTTTCAACTTTTCTTCAGCCTCACGTATCATCTCTTCATCAATATTAGGAATTCCAGCGCCCGAGTCATTTACAACATACTCAGGGGTCGGCACACTGGTTCCTTCTTCCAGATCCACTTCGTTGCACTCTGGATGCATCTCAGGAGGAACGCTTTGGCTTGCATTGGAAGATTCTCCAGATGCAAAGCCATAAACTTTGGTCATGTCCTCCGTCGTCATCTCTGGTGGAATCTCTCCTTCTTCCAGATCGTACTCAGGCATGGCAGGGGGTGGAAGCAAGTTGCCTTCGTCATCATATGCAAAGTAACAGTTCAAAGGCTCCACGTCTTCAACAAGAACTATCGCTTTCTTCCTTACTTTATCGCGAAGTTCTTGAATCTTGCTTATCATCGGTGCTGGCTCCCCCTGAGCAGAAGAACCTGCCTTGGGATCCTTGCCTCTGCGATCGTGACTTTTCTTAGTTCGTCCCGATGCAGACCCACCTGTTGATCCACCACCGCCTGTGGCTCCGGGATCACCACCATCACCCTTACCATCGTTGTCATCATCGTCATCAGACTCATCATCCTCTTCTTCATCATCATCATCTTCTTCACTATCCTCATCATCATCATCACCAGCAGTACTAGCTCCAGCTTCCGAACCACCAGTAAGTCTAGGTTGAGTTCCAGTCAGCGCATTCAACCTAGTCCTTAGCCTTATGTTTTGCTTCCTATACTTGGTGATTCGACGCTCGTTGTTCACATTTGCGAGCTGGAGATCACGATTAGACTGAATTAGCTGCTGATGTGATTCCATGAGCTGCTGTTGTGTTTCCATGATCTGCCTGTTCGACTCCAAGACTTGCTGATTAGATAAAGTAAGTGCGTCGACAGTGGCTCTCAGCTCAGTGTTAGCTGTGATAGTGTCTCCAATCAGTTCCAACATCGCCGTCTCATTTTCTTCTATGTTGGCGTTTTTGCTCTTCATTTCGGCCATTTCCCGTGCTTGGGCGGCCACTAAAGCAGTAAGCTCTTTGATTTGGCGCTGGAGCTGTTCGTTGGTTGTTGGAGTCGAAGATGAGGATTGGGTCGAAGGTCTAGCAGCTGACGATCTTGCTGCTTCTTTCATCATCCGGATTCTGTCACCTATCGGATTAGCAGCTAACTGTGAACCTGTCGCTTCAACGGTAACTGAGACTGGCTCAGTGAAGATTACCGATGAAGGCATTGACATAGTCACACTCGCAGGCATAGCTGCACTGACAGAGAGTGGGACAGACGATGTTGCCGCTGTTGTTGTTTCTGTTGCTGCTGTTGTTGTATCTGTTGCTGCTGATACAGAAGAGGAAGCAGGTAGTCCAAAAGTCTCTGGGAGATTCATACGCCTTCCCCTCATTTTCTTAGGCGTTCTCTCAGTCGCAGCTGCCTTATCAGACATTCTCTTTTGACCCCTGCTAACCTTCGTCGCTTTTGTCTTTTGTCTCTTCTGAGGAGGCGGCGTGCTAAGTTCAGCGTCAATATCCGCAACAAGATCATCACTGACAGGAGTGAAAGTGGGATCTTTTGCGAGCTCTCTTGCCGCAGCCGCGCGGGCTCTATCCTCCTCAAGTGTCAGTACATCAGGTGATTCATCTTCGGTACGCTCTGAGTCATCATCATCTTCATCAACATCTTCAATGTTAACCGGGCCCTCATCAATCTTGGCTTTGCCTTTGCCTGAGCTTGATGGTTCATCTATGTTCAGCAAATCAGGATCAAGCATATCATCATCTTGTCTTGCTCCAGTATCACCCATATTTCCCGGTTCATTGGGTCCCAAAGCAACAGTGGGTCTCCCAATGTTGTCATCATCCTTGAATACCTGTCTATGAATCAGAATATCGTCCTCTGAATCACTGTCATCATGCCTCCATCTATTACCTGGAGGTGCCACATAGTCGTTTCTCATCAGGAAAGCAAACAGTCTACGACTAGGAGGATATTCAGACTTTGGCTTGTTCGTATACTGCAACATTCTCTTCATCTCAACCTCATCAATCTTCCTTATATTAATCAGCTCTTCTACCCGTTTCACCATGTTCGGGATCTGATTGTCAAGGATCATCTGCAGAAAGCGAGGATAAACAATAAAGGGATCTTTCGGCTTTCGCAGAATCACTTCCTTGAGGTGATGCATAATCATCCCAGAGAAGTTGAACGGTTTGTTCAACGTCAATGCAACAATCGCCGATGCCAAAATGTCTTTGATAGCATCGAATGTTCCTCTGCGAGGTCCGAGACACTTTAGCACCACGTGCGTCAGATACTTCATTTCAGGAGGAAGACAACCCTTTTGTAGCATCTCCTGCGCACGCACATCACCCGTATACTTCATCCGTAGGAATCCACCTCGTATCAAAATGGAATCGAAAACGATTGGATCATCTTTATCATCACCAAATCTAAGAATCTCGCGAATCATATCTTCAGTGATAAGAACCTCCTTTCGTTGCACCGTGCTTCTGATAGTAGCTGGAACTGTGCTGACATCGACACTCGCATTCTGATAGAATTCCTGGAGAATGTTCTTGTAGGCCGCATAGTCTGTAGATATGGCATAGTGTATCTTCGAGCGTTTCAAGTACTCGATGATGCCTTCAAAACGCTTGCACTCCTGCTTCTTTACTGGTCCGAGGAAGGCAAGACAGTTGTGCTTGGCCGAAGTACCGTATTGCATGATTCTGCAAGATAAACACACCATAAAACATCAAAGACAGATCAAGGATATGAAAAACGGACAAAACGGACAAAAGTTTGACAATTTTGGTCAAACAGAAGGTTAAATGCGATTAGCCACATAATCGCTAATAAGAGTACACGATTACGTCCCAATCGCTAGATTTAACATGCGATTAGTGAAAAACGTGCCTAATCGCTCAACTGTTCACACGATTAGCTAAGCTAATCGCGTGACAGTTTGTCTTCTTCACCAATTTTGCCAAAACTTTGTAATGGTTCGTTTTAGGCCTAATCTTTGTTGCATTTGAACCTATACCAACCCAACAACAGAACCCCTTTGATAATTATCGTTTTCAGATCAAAACAAAGGTTCAATTTGGGTGTTTTTTTAAAAAACTAGGGTTCTTCAAGTTTTAAATTTGGGGTTTTCTGATTTTGTGATGTTATGGGTCAAGATATTGCACCAATAGAACCTAAGGGTGCCGATCAAGAAACCCTCATCAACATTAGAGGTTAACAAACATGTATTTGACCCAAACAATTAAGAACTCATAAGTTAGGGTTACGGCTCAAGAACAACATATTAGACCCCATAAAACGTGATGATTTGGTCTGAAATGATGAGTATGAATTACCTAGATGATGTAGAGCAATATTCAAGGATCAAAATAAATTTTGGCAAGGGTTTGGGATGTTACGGGTATAGAGGGAAAATGAGGAACTGTTGTGTGTTTTGAAAATAATGAAATAAAAATACTAACTGTCCCTTATATACCCATACATAATCGTGTCTTCTTATACGCGAGTAGGTGTCCGATCGCTTAAAGAAGGACACGAGTATGGCCTGATCGCTTGAACAGTGACACGAGTAGACACATAATGACAATCAGTAAGTGAGTATGGCAAATCGCATACATAACCACACGAGTAGGCACAGTGACACGCGATTATATCATAATCGCTCGTTAAGACACACGATTTTGGCTACTCGTTTAAGTCTATATGCGATCAGGCTTCTAAATGCATAAAACTTTCACACAATTTACCAAAATGCCCCTGCAGCACCAAATCTTGCATTTTTGACCCGTTAAGGTTCAAAACATGCGTTTTTCAACCCGATTTGACACGCGACTCAGATGATGACTCAGATATTGAAAATATTCCATTTTCCACCCTTGTACTTGATAAAAATACGGTTTTGACCCGGCAAAACACAAGTTTCCAATTAGTTGTCCATTTTATTTTTCGGCGTTTTATTTTTGAAGAAGTAAGATTACAATGGATTAGGATTCCAACATCGGCAATCAAGAATGATTAACTAAGCTAAACTAAGCATAAATAAAATAAAACGGGAGATCAACTAACTGTACACTAGCATATTTTTGCGAGTTTCAACGGTTAGGGAATCATATCAGTGTACGGACATTACTAGAACCCTTATATTTTCAGTTTTCGCTTAAATTACCAATAAGCATCCTACAACAACTGTCGATATTGTTGTCCACCTAAACTCAAAATCAAGTTTTATCGCTAGGCACTTTAGATACGTTTAAGGTAATATTAAGGCTGAGATACAAGGTGTTCCCCGCCACGCGACACATTCCCGTATCAAGTCATGCACAAAGCTTCCTCGTAACCGGTGAGTAAGCTGTTGTCATCCGTATTTTACAAGGAGTGGACTCAGTGGTGATCAGGTCTGCAGAAACGCTGCAACAGAGAGACCAGTGAGATCCAAACCAGGGTTCAAGTCAAATACCGTATATTTGATTTTTCACGGTACGATGCTTTAGGTATATGATTTGATACCTTAGAGCGAATTCTCATTGAGAATAGGGTTTTGGCATATATGAATCTTTTTGCTCTTTTAGGATTCCCGGACGTCTCCTGATCAGAATTTATTCTATATTTTTTTTTTGTTTTTTTTCAGGAAATGACATAGGGGTGTCTCAGTCGTAGGCTGCTACCCCAACGTACGACACGTGTGCCACTCCTATTTATTCTGAGAGACGTCCAGTTCACCCCGGATGAACCAACCTCTTAAAGACCATGAAACCTCGGATTTTGGCATGCTATCAAACGAGATTTCGGTACCAAGACCATATGCCAACGCACGTTGATCCACACATGATTCAGATGATTTATGTTTATATCACCGTGCCGAACTTGGAAATGATTTTGAGCCTACCGACACATCATTGTAGAGGCTACCTATCAGTTCCAATATTTTTAAGATGATAAGGGTCCAGACAGTCCGACTGATTGGTTAATATCATCTTCCCATTTTCACCAAAGAAACTCATTTTTGCATTTTTCAATTTTTTGATTTTGGAATTTTCTCATTTTTTTTGAATTTTTTTGCATTTTCTGAATGTTTTTGTATTTTTCTGAAATTTTCTCCCCCTAAAAATCTAAAAATTTGCGAAAAGACAATATTTTTGGATTTTTCTGATTTTTGAAAGAAAAATATTTACAAAAACGATTACCGATGAGGATCTAATCCTGCTTAACTTTAATGCCGTTTAAGATTAACAGGTACTCAAAACGAGGACCGTCAAAAGCTTTGGTGAATAAATCGGCACGTTGGTAGTCTGTGTGGATTTTTACCATATCGATAAGTTTCTTTTCATAGCAATCGCGTATGAAATGATACTTAACCAAGATATGTTTCGCCTTGGAATGGTTAACTGAGTCTTTAGCAAGAGCTATAGCGGACTCATTATCACAGTGAATGGGAGTATTAAGAAATTTCAAACCGTAGTCTCTCATTTGTTGCTGTATCCAAAGAACCTGGGAGCAGCAGCTCGATGTTGCTACATATTCCGACTCGCAGGTGGATAAGGCGACTGAGGCTTGCTTCTTGCACTGCCACGAGACTAGTCTTGGTCCCAAAAACTGGCATCCAGCCGATGTGGATTTTAAGTCTGTCTTGCATCCGCCATAGTCAGCATCACTAAATGCGATGAGGTCAAACTTATCGTCATTAGGGTACCAAAGACCTTTGGTCGGACAACCCTTTAGATAACGTAAGATCCTCTTCACAGCAACCAGGTGTGACTGTTTCGGCCTTGACTGGTATCTTGATAGTAAGCATGTCGCGAACATTATGTCAGGTCTTGATGCAGTGAGGTACATGAGTGAGCCTATCATAGCTCGATAGAGAAAAGGATCAACGGTTTGTCCTTTCTCGTCAGGCCCAATCCCGTGATTGGTCTGAATCGGTGTGCCTACTGGAGTAGAGTCTTCCATCTGGAACCGGCTCAAGATGTCAGCAACGTATTTTGTCTGGTGGATGAAGATCCCCGACTCTTGTTGTTCTACTTGTAGACCGAGGAAGAATTGCATCTCCCCCATCGAGCTCATCTCAAATTTGTCCTGCATAAGCTTTTCGAATTCCCTGCACATGACATCATTAGTAGACCCAAAAATAATATCATCAACATAAACCTGTACCAGAAGACGATCACCACCCTTTTCCTTGGTGAATAAGGTGCAGTCCACGAGTCCGCGTTTGAACCCGTTGGATATCAGATAGTTGCTAAGCATTTGGTACCATTCACGCGGTGCCTGATGGAGTCCGTACAACGCTTTGTTCAATTTGTAGACTTTTTCGCGATGCAGCGGATCCTCAAACCCCGGTGGCTGAGCAACATACACCTCTTCCTTCACGACACCATACAGAAAAGCACTTTTCACGTCCATTTGATACACCTTAAACCGTTTGTACGAAGCGTAAGCTAAGAACATCCGGATAGCTTCAAGGCGCGCAACTGGAGCGTATACTTCGTTGTAATCTATTCCTTCGATTTGACGGAAGCCGAGGACAACTAATCGAGCCTTGTTTCTTATAATCACCCCGCGGTCATCCCGTTTACACTTGTAGACCCACTTTGTTCCAATCTTTTTCGAGCCTGGAGGTAAGTCAACTAAGTCCCACACTCCTAGCTTTTGGAACTGCTGAAGTTCGGCTTGCATTGCTTCAATCCATGGTTCTTCCCTTAGTGCCTCTTGCACAGTTCTTGGTTCAGTTTGAGAAACATATAAGGCGAAGGACCAATCGTTCTGATGACCTGCTTTTCTGATTTCCGAATAGAGTGCCAGAGTACCTGTATTGTCACTTGAACTAGCATTTCTGAGCTGACTGCGCGTCATGACTCTGCTAGTCGGATTACCAATCACATTTTGCATCGGATGAGTGTCGTGAATCCGAGATTCCGGATGTGCCGGCACTGGATCATCCGAATGCAAATTAAGGTTCTCCAAACCTTGAGATATATTTGTCTCAGCTGCGCTTGAACTAGAGGGAGCAGCGAGTTGCATATTAAAACCGGAGAGATCAATCCGAAGACCTATCCCTGGAGCTGCTGAAGAAGAAGGACCAGCTTGATTGTTTCCTGTCGGATTAACTGGAGCTGTAGTGGTAGATTCACCATTTCCAGCTTGTTCCTCAGTGAGAGTTTCATGAGACTCTGCAAAATCGTCGTCGGAAGATGAAGATTCGAGAACCTCTGCTGACGCTTCCTGAAAAACTTCCTCAACTTCTGCTGCTGCGGTTTTATCGGGGGGACCCGTGGATGCAGAGGCATCAGATGGAGCAGGCGCAGGTGCATTAACCACGATCGGACGCATTAGCGGAGAGCTAGCTGCGTTTTCACATTCGTAATACATTTGCGCTACAGCATCATCCACCAAATTCTCCACGTTGAAGGAATCAAATAGACCCTTATAGTCGAACAACCAATCAGGTCCAACACCAGGTGCATTGGCAGTATAACGCTGAACATCGACATTAAGCCAATCCTCAACGTTGTTGGTTCTTTTGTTGTACACTCTTTTGTTGGGAGTGCTGTAACCAACAAAGAAACCTTCTTCTGCCTTTGCACCAAACTTCCCATCGGGATGTATCATGGTGCATGGAGCTCCGAAAGGTTCCAGAAACTCTAAATTCGGTTTCCTTCGGTTCAGAAGCTCGTAAGAAGTTTTTCCAAGCTTCTTTACCGTTAGAACCCTATTCAGAGTATAACACGCGCAGTGAACTGCCTCGTTCCAGAAGATCACAGGCAAGTTCGAGTCTGCGAGCATAGTTCTGGCTGCCTCAATAAGAGTCCGATTCTTTCTTTCTGCAACCCCGTTTTGCTGAGGAGTGTATGGCGCTGTGAATTCATGATGAATACCTTTTTCTGCACATAACGCCTCCATAGCGTGATTCTTGAACTCTGTTCCGTTATCGCTTCTGATCCTACGGATCTTTAGCTGATATATATTTTCCAATTTAGTAAACAGATTCTTCAAGTAATCAAAAGTTTCACTCTTGTGCTTCATGCACACAACCCAAGAAAACCTAGAATAATCATCCGTAACCACTAAGCAGTATGAGTCACCGTTCTTGCTCTTTCGATTGACTGGGCCAAACAGGTCCATGTGCAGTCGTTCGAGAGGTAGACTAACTGAGTTTGTCTTCTTAGGCTTGTGAGACTTTCTTTTCTGCTTCCCTTTCTTACATGAGACACAGACATCGTTTAAATGAAAATTCTTAACAGAAACACCTTCCACTAGTTGGTTCTGGACCAAATGGTTCATTTTCCTCAAGTGGATGTGCCCCATTCGTCTGTGCCACATTATCGATTCCTTCTCTGTCGCCTTTGACAGAAAACAAGTGACTTGACCTTTCGCTGTCATTGCTCGGCTCATATCCAGGACGTATAAGTTGTTGACCCTGGGAGCTGAGATCATGACCCACTCTTTCGGTATTTTGAATCCAGGCTTCAGAATGAAACATGCGTTGTCATCAAAGAATACAGTGAACTTCTTGTCACATATCTGTGAAACACTCAGCAAATTGTGGTCTATCTGTTTAACAAAGCTTATCTTTTCAAAGCTTACTATGCCGTTGCTCATACTTCCTTCCTTTGTTATATAACCCCCTTTATTACCAGCAAAGGCAACATACCCCCCATTGATATTCTTTATGTCAAAAAGCAGGGATAAATCGCCCGTCATGTGCCCTGAAGCTCCACTATCAACAATCCATAGGCTGCTGATAAGGCCCTGTGGAACTCCCTGCACAAACATTCAAAGTTCAGTGGTTAAGGGGGACCCAAGCCTTCACGGTCTTGGGTCTACCAACTTCATCTAACATCGGAAAGTCAACCCATTTCCCATTTGGTGTTGGAGTTGTTTCCGATGGTACCGCAGTGCCTTTTCCAGCAGATGATTCTCCTTCTTTGGTTGGTGACTTGGGTCTCCAAATCTGTTCAGGTTTCTTTGGCTTGGGCTTCTTCTTTGCCTGTGGGCTAGAAGGTCCAGCCTTGGATTCCTTTGGAGGAACAGATTTTGGATCCACTTCAGAGTTAACTGTGCGTGGAGCAGCTTTGGGGTTGTCCTGCGGTTTAGCTGCAGCCTTTGCTGGTGGCTTAGGCGCTGCTTCAACCTTTGGAGGAACAGTGCTCCCCCTCAGCTGTGGACCCCTGCCATCAACTGGCTTTTGGTTCATAGCAATCTTGTTGCGGTTATCATAAACGACCTGTTTTCCCTTTTGTTTCTCTGAGAGTTTAGGGGAAACAGGTTGCTTGGATTTGCTAGAACTCGGATGATCATCCACTTTGATCCTTTCTCGTCTCAATTCAGGGCACGCAGCAACTAAATGCCCACGTTCCCCGCACTTGTGACAGGATCTATACTCTTCAAACTTAGGAGATTCGGGTTTGGTCTCCTTTTTGTTCCTTTTGTTAGATGGAACGGCAAATGAGTTTTTATGTTTTAGATCCTCAAGACATCTTCTTTGCTGATCGACTTGAGGATCGTCATTTCTTTCAGTGCCGCTCGATCTAATAAACTCAGTCACATGCTTTTTCGGACCGTTTCTTTGAGCTTGATTTTGAGGATTACGGTGTTCGACTTTTGATTTTTCTTGTTATTTTCATTAGGCTGAGTTCCCTGATCCTTTCTACCCTTACCCTTACCCTTGTTTTTACTCCAGGTTTCCTTTTCTACGGTAATGACAGATTCTTGCCAAATTTTGGCAACAAGACCAGGGGCGATACATCTGAGAGGGACTTCCTCATCAGCATGCACCTTTTCAGACCCTTTTAACTTATAGAACACCTTAATCCTCCTCCCATCCTCGGTTTGCACTTTCGGTTGCAGTTCACTCAAGGTTTCAGTTGTAATGATATGATTCGCAAGAGGAACATCTATAGTTTTAACCGGTGCATACCTAGGAGGTTCATCGAGCTCATCATCCGAAGTGTCAGTGTCATATACACTGATATCATCAGGTTTCTCACACAAATTTACAGCTTTAGCAGGAGTAGCAACCTTAGTGACTTCAGCAGGTTTAGCTGCTTCAGTAACCTTGGCCGCCTCTGCAGCTTTTGCTGCCTCGGCTGCCACGTCCACAAGTTCCTCCTTCGGCAAGACATCAAAATTGTGATTTTCGAATCTCACCGGAGGTGGACACTGAGAGTATTTGGGACTGGTGGAGAAACCTTCCTTGTCAGAGTGTTCAACTATGTGATCAAGGACATACTTGCAGTTTAAATAACTCTCAAGCTTTTTCCTGATCTTTTCATAGTCACAGTTAACAATGGCCAATTGTTTCTTAGTGTCTTCGACCTCATTGATGTAATTATTTATAGCAATCTGTTTGTTAGCTAAGGTTTTGGACAGTTCAGAAACATCCTTTTTATAATTTTCAATTGTACTTAGAAAATTTTTCTCCTTTTGTCTCAAGGAATCAATTGACCTTTGCAACGGACCAACATCAGCTTTTAAATTCAGATTTTCTTCAGTTAATTCTTTAATTCTGAATTTCAGCTGATTACACTCTACACAATCTAATTTTGAATCAGAAGAAGAACTTACCTTATTCGACGATTCAGTAATGGCCATCAATGCATAGTGAGCAGCTGTCTTCTGAGCTCCAAAGAATTCGCCGTAGTTCTTCTCTGTGCAGTCAGCATCCACAAGAAATGACCTTTTACTGATCAATGCATCTGCTTCAGCTAACAACTCCTCCAAATCTTCTCCACTATCAGAATCGCACTCCAAGTCACAGTCAGACACCTCGGTTTCAGAAGTGATGATGTCAGACTGACTCGAAGTTTCTTCAACTTCGGCTGGTGCTTCAGATGCTTGTTGAGCGAAACAGGCTGCACCACCTTGAGGAGCTTCATCTCCGAGGATCAGATGGTTCCAGTTATAGCCTTCATCAGCTTGAATAACCATGGCTTGACCTTGATTGTTGTTTGCAGGCGGCCTCTGGTTCTGGTTCTGGTTGTTAACTGGGACAATGGCACGCTCAGTATTAGGTTGACCCTGAGCTTGCTGCCTCTGATTCTGATTGGCTCTATTGTTGTTGAAGGGATTCTGATTTCCTTGCTGCTTAGGTCGGTCACATTCCCTTGCAAAATGCCCTTTTGTGCCGCAGTTGTAGCATGTGACCTTTGTTTTGTCAAACCCAAACTTGGTGTTATTGTTGATCAAGACATCTCTCCTTCCCGTCCTTTCCATGTAATCCTTTGCCCTTCTCACCACGCTTGCGAAGTGCCATTGTATGTCGATCAGATCCATGTCGTCCTTATCAATCTGCGAGTAATCCTCCTGTGTAAGATGAGGATTCCCGATCTGTCCAGCAACCAGTCCACTATAGGAGTTCACCAAAGTCGACAATAGAGCCATGTGTTCTTGAGCTAGCTCTATAGTCACCTTTCCTAAACCCGCAGTGTTCAGCTGCTCTGGGACTGTATTGGTCTGATAGCCACCTTGATTGGAACTAGAAGCACCTCCATATCCACCATAACTTGTAGCTGGAGCCCCGCCAAAACCTGCAGAAGAGGGTCCACTAACGTTTGCAGTTGCCTGCGCTGGTGCTGCAAGATGAGAAAACGGGTTAACACCAAACTGGTTAGTATTATAATTCAAAGGATACGGGTTTGGTCCAAAAGGATATGTAGGAGGAGGAACATCAGCTGGGGGACCATAATTGTCGAAAGCATAAACTGGGTCCGGATTAACCACAAAAGCAGTTTGTGGTTTGGTGCCACCCACACTGGTTTCCAGAAGAGGATTCCCATAATAGATGCTGGGATTCTGTGGAATGAGCGCCTTATTTGCTCTCCTGATTTCCTCTATCTCCTTGTTCTCCAGCTCGGTAATAAACTCGTTGATGGAGAGAGTCTGATATGCATTATTTGACTTTAAAATATCCAACCATTGATGCCAGTGAGGAGGTAGCGCCTCAGCAAATCTTTCTACAAGGTCCGCAGATGAATATAAGACCCCGTACTGATACATTTCTGACATCAGATGGTAGTATCTCGCCGTCAAATCCCTCAGTGATTCGTTCCCAATAGCATTGAAGTTCTCGAACTCCTTCTTGAGCTGATCCATTTTGACCTTTCTTGTCTTCATATTACCCTCATTTCGCTCAGCCAATGCTAACCAAAGCATCTGTGATGTTGTGCACTGAGCGAATTGATGAAGGATGTCCTTTGGAAGAGCTTGCTTCAATGCTGCCATCGCCTTCTTCTCATAGTTGTATTTCTTTCTCTGATCTTCATTCATGTCTTCAATAGAGATCGGAGTAGTGGAGTTCTCAACTAAAGGCCGACTGTACCCTGTCTCGATAGCTGACCATACAAGACCATCGATGCCCTCGACATAAGTCTGAAATCTGCCCTTCCAACCGTGGTAGTCGGACATGTACTGCAGCTTCGGTGCCCTGTTAGAACTACCCGTCTCTAAGTCGCTCATGAGTACTGAAGACAGATGATTTGTCTGAGAGTTTGCAGCAGCCGCGAGTGCCCATGGATTCGTGTTCACCATTTGCTGTTGAGCAGCTAGCGCCCACGGATTGATTCCGGCAACATTCGCTTGCATTTGCGATTGCTGCATCCGTTGCGCGTTACGTTCTGCTGAATACTGCCAAGGGTTCGTGGGTACATTAGATTGATTGTTCATTTGTTGATTATACTGAGGTCTCGGTTGACTCAGATGTCCCCACGGGTTCGCCATATGTTAAGGTATGATAATAGTCCGATACTTAGTCAAATTTTATGTTCCAGACCTTTATAGGCGATTAGGCTTATAATTGGGAGATTTATACGCGATTAGTGGGCTGATCGTGTAAACAGTTGGGCGATTTGACCTAATCGCTTGATTTTATATGCGATTAGGGTTTTAAACAGACGTGATTAGTTTAGGCGATTAGGGCTAATCGCTTAACAAGCAATTAGGCCTAATCGTGAGTAGTGACACGCGATTATGATGCAATCGCTTATAATTAGTGGCGATTAGGGCTGATCGCTAGATAAACCCTAATCGTGTGAAAGTATGATGCGAGTAGGACTGCGTAATCGCCTGATCTGATCTGTAGCCGCACTTTTGCTCAAAAATCACCTATTTTGCCTCAAAATCTTATCTAAAACATTGTATTTTGATCCCAAATGATTAGACAAGTTACCAAAACAGTTTTAGAGCAAACCCTAATCAAAAACACTTGTTTTTAACCGTAAACACACACCAAGATATTGAAAAAGATGGGTTTTTGACAAAAACTCAAAGTTTCAAAAATAAGAACAGGTTTTTGCTTAAAAATCTGAACTTTTACACCAAAAACAACCTGTTTTTGCTCGTTTTTGTTATTAAAACACCCGTGATAAGAGCCTCGGCTCTGATACCACTTGTAGGATCGAATAACGCTTAATCCAACAATCACGGGGTTTATACTAGAGGTGCGGAATCCCTCTAATATGCTTTAACAACAGATACGAGAATGAAACTAAGACAAACGAGTAATCACAACACACACACGGGTCAAAAGATTATCGATTAATCACTAAAAACAGAGCACGAGTGTTTACAGAGATCAAATCAGACCTTACAGACCATGGGAGGGTGTTTGGAGAGTGTGTGAGGCAAGAACTAATGATTAGGGCAATGATTGGGCCTATTTATACCTCCCGGGTACGTACAGCAGCATATACGCGATCAGCATTACCATATGGGGCGATCAGTGCTAATCGCATGTAACCAATGCCCAGTCGCGTGAACAGTAACGCGATTAGGGCCCTAATCGCGTGTCAGCTTCTGCAAATCGCATGCAGCTTCCCGAACACTCCAAAACGCGTACAAACGTCTCCAAACACCCCGAAACACGTCCAAACAACTGATATACTAGCCTAGGGACATCATGTACTAACAGTAATATGCCAAAGAAAACATTGAGGCAATTTTATACGATGAGAATGCAAGAGAATGATCATAGGAAGATTGTGCATCATATAGCAGCTGCTTTCTTTTACTTTTGTCCTTGCTCCTAAAACTAAAAGTATAAGAAATGTCATCCATTCAGGCAATGACACATGATGAAGAAGAAGACACGTCTATTAAAAGCTTTAATTGGTAACACTTAAAAAATGGCAATTGAGAATGACATGTATTGTTTCAAATATTAAATGATAATATTTTTATTAAATCCAGAAAAATATACAGGTAAACATGGAAGAAACCATTCGATAGTTTTTGTTCCAAATAATAAATGATAATAGTAAAGGTATTGTTAAACATATAACTTAACAAATCACTTTATTTAAAAATTTAAATTATTATTGCAAAATATTTTCAATCATATTTAACAAAAGTTTCTAAAATATCACAATTGATAATCAAATAATGGAAAGATGCAACAAAAAAAATATGATTTATAATTTATAATTTATGACGTACTCAATAGTTGACCATGGTACCCATTTGAGTAAAGCTCCTTTGGCACTTGCCCTTCCAGTTTGTACCATTCAAGATCCTGAAAACCTGGTAAATATAAAAGTGTTAATCAATAAGGACATTGAAAATAATGATTTTAAATTAAAATAAGACTGTTGTGGCCCGCGAGCGAGTAGCCGGGAGCCACAAACCAATCTACGTGGCTCGCTTGAACCACAACACACCTGGGTGAACGCTGCCGCGAGCGAGCTGAAGTGATCCAGCTCGTGTGTGATGGCGGGAGCTATTTTTGTTTTTTTTTTCTCTATTTGGTATTTGATGAGTGAGATGAAGATGATAAAAATGAGAGTAATGAAGATGATGAAGATGAGAGTGATGAAGATGATGAGGATGAGTGAGTTGCAGGTAGAGAGAGAAAGAGAGATGATGAAGAATATTATTATTATTATTATTATTATTATTAATCTTTTTATTATTATTTATTATTTCAGGTTTATTATTATTATTATTATTATTATTATTATTAATCTTTTAAGTTTAAAAAAATAATAATGTATAAAAAATGGATAAAGTTGCTGATCATCTCTAGCCACAACAACATCAGGTGAGCGATCAACAGCTTTATCAAGATACCAACTAGGAGCTGACATGGCACAATATGAGAGGATAGAGTCATGGCTCACCTCTAACCACAACGGATAGTCTAAAGACCCAAATGTTGGTTAGAAAATGCGTTCATATGATTTTCTATACCAATAAACAAATTCATTATACATGGGTATAATTAGAAGAAAACCATTATTCGATACCATTAACTGTGTATGATTTTCTTTCTTAACATTTCTCTTTTTTAATAGTGATTTTTTAGCCAAGTTATAACCAAGAAAAACGGTCAAATTAAAGAATAGAGATGACAAAATGGGCAGCTTGGGTTGACTCAAACCCTGTATGATAACAAAATTCATATTATTGAAATCTTTAAAAATTATCTAATAGGTATTATGTATTAAAACACACTTTAGTCACTTTTGACCCATTCTACCATTTTGTTCTATAAAGCTATTTTTTTTATTTAGACCTACTGACCATCAATATACTTGACCCATTAAACATAACCCATATTGACACATTCATTCTAATAATAATATCATAAAGATCAAATCTTTAAGGAAACAATTGGAATACCAAAATCATGATCATCAATATACTTGGTTTAGTATGTATCTGGTTAGGCTACTTTGTGGGGTTCTTCTTGTTGTTGTTGTCAAATGGTGAGCCACAACGCTAGAAAATCATATGCAACTGCTCAGCTTAGAAAATAGGTTCAATGGATAACTAAAACATTTTGCTAAAAACGAAACGGGCCAAACAGTCAAAACTACATCTTGTAATGCCCCTAGAAATGTAAACAATAAAATATAATATTTTTTAAGAAAAAAATCATGTAAATATACATCAATGGCATTTAATTCATTTACCAAAGCTTCTTGTTTGATAAAAGCATATCCCTCCATCTATTTGTCCCGCCATCAATGAGCATCTGAACAACATCCATTCGCTTCGTCAAGACTAAATCTTGGACCTGGACCATCTGATTAAAGATCGAATGTCATTATCGACTAGAGAATGCCTAAATGATAAAGCAAAAATTAAAAACACAAAAAAAAAACTCTTATTGAATTGTTGAATCAAATAATAATTCCTTCATTTCAGCGCATCCAATGTCGGGAGCCTATATCAAAAACAACAATTTATACAACAAAAACACAAATCCAAGGCACTGGTAGCAACAAATCATTTGTAATAAGTGTCGTCAAATCCAACAAATACCTGTTAAAATCATGTTAAGAAAGCACAATGGAAGTGAAATGTAAACTCCAAGAACAATTCTTTTCTTTTCTTTTCTTTTTTAGTTTTATGCACAGATAGATTCAGTCCGGCTAGCCTATGTTGAGACTCGACGGATGTTTTGCAGATGGGGCATGTTTTCTTCTGCCCCAGCCATTGCTTTATACAATACATGTGATAGAAATGGCCACACTCCAGCTTACCAATCTCATCCTCTTCTTCATGTTCCTCGTGTCACGGATGTTTAAAAATGTAAACTTAACGGGTTGGGATACGTTTCATCCCTAAATGTTACTCATCAATCAACCATTGAGCGAGTTTTAATGATCATACAATACAAATAAGTGTTTCAGACCAAACCGACCCGACATCAATTGGTAGTCAATCACTTGCTATAAATCATAGTTTTAATAAAGTAATTATATAATATCAGATTCTAATTTTCATATAGCAATTTAATCATTAGAAAAAGTAAATGCAATGCCCTATGGCAAAACAAAACAGTTGACTGCTCGGTACCACGGTTGAAACTGGATTTTTTTTTTCAAAATCATTGTTTGTATTAATATTTTTTTAAAACAAAGATGGCGGTTTCAACAGTTTATCAACACCCATATATAGCCTTAATTTGTTATTACTAAGGGTAATTTTGACATTGTGTGGTTAAGCATCGGGTGTGTGCAAACTGTGCACGTATACGGTGTGTTTCTTAGAATAAAACCTGACAAATGGTGCATTTCCATTGGTTCTTTGTCGAGATGGGAGATGATGACTTGTTCGTTGGCGGCTTGGTTTTCCTGACACCACGGCGTATCTCGTCTTCTCTTAAACCAGTACTCACATACCCAATTTTGTCACCAAGCTCTAGCAGTCCAGTAGTTCCTATTTTAAAACAATTACAGAAAGTTAATAAATATATACAAAAAATATTGAAATGCTTAAGTCATACGGTAACAAACCAACAAACCTCATACAACATACTATCAACATCATGCCTCCAGTCTCTGTATCGATCAGGATCTAATCTTCCCCCATAAGTAAATTACCTTGGAGCATAACAATCTGCAGGCATCGTCGAAACAAAAAACTTAAAATGAATAAATTATATACAAAGAAGGACAACTACCCTCATGAATCTTTATCTCTCCCATTTTCTTATAATTAGATTTCCATTTACATTTATTACACGCTACATGTATACGGATTATATACACTACACGTCTCAAACTTTTACAGGTTTCAAATGAGAAGTTGAGAACAATCAAATAACTGGGGACCGAGGGAACTACTTTTGGCTTTGAACACAGGAAAATGAGAATGGGGGATGGTCGTGATTCATGGAGTGAAAGGCGCATAGTCGTCTCAAATCTCAACCATCCACTGAACTATGATCGGTATGCCAAAAAGTGGTTCATCTGGTTCCTAACTATTATAACGGTTATCATTAGAATGTTCTCAGGATTATTACTTTTAACTCCCGGTAACAACAATGTTTCAACAACCTTGAAATCCTAAGTATGCTCGTGATTCACTAATTGGAAGAGATGTGACCACCTGCTCTCTCAAATCTAAATGATCCATTGAAATATGATGATCCAAAGGCCAAAAAGTGGTCAGTTTGGTATACTAACATGCCAAATACTTAATGGGTCTCGTTAGAACCTCCTCGAGAGAATGGTGTAAGCCATTCAATGGTTTTAAACTATGAATAATAAAAAAAAAAAAAAAAAAAAGTAATTTGTGTGCTTACCTCGGCAAGGCCTTCGGGAGAACGGAAGCAATTCAAATCGAGTTCTAGTTGCATATTCAACTCCAATAGTAGCATTAAGAGGAACAACTTCCTGGAACCTGAAAGAACATATACCCAAATCATTAAAGCCATAAATAGTAATTTGAAGGGCCCCACTATAGAAACACCACTAACACGTTATACAGTCACCACTGACATTTCATACACGCTGTAGGACAGGTCAAAAGGTGGCCAATCGGGTCATATGCTAGAGCGAAAAGTGGCCCAATGAATCGTATGATAGGCTGAAAGCTAAAAAGTGGTCAAACAGGAATAGAAATCATACCACGGCCCAGGAGAGTGCAGAGAGGAGAGAAGAACAATGTGTAGAAGGGGAGGAGGAATTAGGTTTTTGATTGGTATATCCGTGAAATTAGAATAGGAAAAACGAAAAAAATTCAAAAATATCTTTTTAAACGGCAAATGTTCGTTTCTTTTAATGATCCAGGAAAATGAATAAAATTCAATATGAGAACACAAGGAAATCAGGTAAAGCTGTAATAAATTAATGAAGGGAATCTATTATCTATTAATTAATCTATATAAAAGAATTGAACATTGCTGACGTGGCGTGCAATGGTGCCTTCATCCTCTCCATGAAATTGCCACGTGGCATCATAATTGAAAGATTTTAATGTTTTTTGAATTATTTCATTTTTTAATTAAAAAAAAGATAAACATAAAACCCTAAATTTATCTCTCTATCTCTCAATTCTCAATTACTAAAATTAAATTGAGTTATTTTAGAAAAAAAGAATTTAAAAACAAATTTAAATTTTTCTCTCTTATGTTCCTCCCATAATTTTTAAACGTTAATATCTTTTATATTCGAGATTTTTTAAATAAAAAAATTACACCAAATTAACGAGCGTTTTATTATCTTTCCAACGAGTACCGTAGTGCTATATAAAAAACGGAGAAAAAAACGACTATTTTTTGTGGGGTTATGTTCATACAGAAAAAAAAAACACAAAGTGTTCAGGTTATTCATTAATCATGTTTTTTCTTTTAAACCAGGTTCTTATCTACGATGTTGAAATTCAGCCCAATCGCCATACTATCATTGGAATTTTACTCTTCTAAAGATGGATATGTATACTTCATCAAGAGAAGTTAGGAGAACGAATCACGCAACACTGCAACATATGGTGTCACATTATAACAAGGTTATTTTTTTATTTATTTAATTACAAGAGTAATAACTATTACTATTAGTATTAATATTATTAGAATTGTTATATTTTTCAACCCCATCATGAATTCTACATCTATATAAGTCAAAGTCAAATTGTAAACATATTTAAATTACGTGAAGATGATTATATGTTGAAGGTTATCCTTTTAATATTGTATTATGTTTAATATGGTTTATGCTTTTTATTTTTTTAACTTTTTAAATAAATGTTTTTGTAACTAAGATTGATTATGTTTAAGTTATTTACGCTTTTCGTGATTTGAGTTTTCTTCTTTTATCATTTTTTATCATTTTTATTAAATCATATTAAATTTTTCAACCCCGGGACCTTCCCGGGGTAATCAGCTAGTTAAAATATAAACCCATTTCCTAAATATATATTTTTAAAGATTTTACAATTATATTTCCTAAAAGCATATATCGTTTCTTTGAAAGACACACATTACAATTATAAAGAAAGCAGAGTATGCAAAGCAATAATAGCTAAAGACAATGATGGTTATATGAACTCTAGAACCCGCTTATAGGTTTACGAAAATAGAGGGAACTTACAGCACTACAGGCACAACCATAAGAACCTTCATGTTGCATGTGAGTTGCTTGCCACAGTTCATTTGTTCCCACCAAGTGAACATGTTGTACATACCCTGGTCATCGGCATAAGGTGTTCCCTTCTTCTGGTGAAAGAAGTGATGTGTAACCAGATGTTACATATAAGAAATTAACACTTAACTTTAGCTAAATACAAACCACATTTTGCACATGCAAGATTCCAAAAAACATGATCAACAAACAAATAGAGCTACTTCTTAAAGAGATTAAAGTTTGTGTTTATGATTTTTATTTACCAGCAGTAAACTTGTGTCATTATTTAGCAGACCCTGCACTATCATTCTATCAAAGAACCAAGATATAGCTAGAGACACAACTAACATGATATCATCAAATTCGACTACTCGATTTAGTAAAATTAAACAATCTTTAGAAAAATAAATGAACCCCTAAAGGCGTAAACATAAAACTTCTTGACTATATGCGATGAAAGAAACCGTAACAGGCGGCTACGACTTGATTACGATTGGGATCGTGGTTAGGGTTTCAGAACACAAAATAAATACGCAAGAATCATAAAGAAAAACAAACCTTAAATAACAGGAACATTGATCGCTTGAGATGCTATGGAAACAATTATCCTCCTCCTCCTCCTCCTCCTCCTTATTATTATTATTATTATTATTATTATTATTATTATTATTATGATTATTATTATTATTATTATTATTATTATTATTAACACAGTTGCAAAAAAATATTCAACTTCTTTTTCTTTTCTGCAATCATGGTCACTCCCTTTCTTGCCTTTGTCCTCTTATTTTCGATTGTCATTCTGCCCCTCCATCCCACACCAAACAATTGCCGACCTATTTTTTTTCCGTCTTCTGGGCTGCTTAACGATTTCATTTATGGGCTTGTAGGCTACAGAGAGATGATTAAAACAGATAATGGCTGAAAGTTAGTTAGATTCTCGAGCTCTGTATTAGATCCAAAGAGGAGATGAAGGATCGTGGAGAGTTATTGATTGAGAGAAGAAAGTAGGCGGATTTGAGAGGTGAGAGAGAGACTGTGAGATAATGAGGAGGCGTAGAAAATTTTAGGGTTTTATATTGTTCCTTTATTTTAGGTAAAAAAACAAAAATACTCAAAAACACCAAAAACTCTCAATTATTAAGCCACGTGGCACTCTCAAGGGAAGGTTGAGGCCTCCATTGCACATCACGTCAGCATATATCAATTCTTTTATATATATTAATATATATATATATATATATATATATAGGTAGAGGATCCGGTAGAAAAATTGTTTTGTGTAGGAATTGTAGGAAGTATTTTCAACCATTAGATCAAATCTGATTAAATCTTTAGACGAATGGCATTATAGACTTTTTGTCTATTTTTTATTTATTACAAACTCATTAAATTAGCAACTAACATCTAGATATTTATGAAGATTAATCATCCTAAATTAACTAATTATTCATTATTTTTCATAAGAATCGTAAGATATTCATATCAAATAAGTTGATCAATACCCAAAAACTTGTTCGATTCTTCAAACATATAACTCATCTCTATCACTTTTTCGATTATTCAAGTCATGGCAGAAGGTTAACATCAGGAGTGTTTTATAATAACGTCAGGAGTGTTTTATAATGAAAGAGAAACTAGTATGCATTAATAAGGTGTGTTTTATAATATCATTGGGAGTGTTTTATAATGACATCAATAGTGTTTTATATTGAAACTAAACACAGTAGAAGTGTTTTAACATATACGAGTCATGTTTTAGTAAAAAAACACTATTATTCGGTTAGATCAGCAAAAAAAAAAAGAAAAAAAGAAAAGACTATTACTTTAAACCCACTATTATAGAAGACGAAGAATAACCGGTGCAAAGAAGGTTTTGTGGTTCTATTTGTTTTTTTCATTTTAGAAGATGAACAAGTTTGAATGTATGAGAGAGATTATAATCACTAATAATATTTAAGATTGAAATTAAGATGAGAGAGAGTGGGGCATGATTTAAGGGTGATAGTCAAATGGTTTCTATATCAAAATATAAGAAATGACATTACTACCCTCATTTATAACACATATTGGACCATCCTACCCTTAATTATTAAAATAAAATTAGTAGAATCTTAACAAACCCAAACTTTTAATCTCAACCATCCATTTCTAAATCCAATGGTTGAAAACACTTCCTACACTTCCTACACAAATATATATATATATATATATATGGTAGGGTTCAAATAGGAACCAACCATTAAGTAGGAACTATAGGAACCAATCTGAGCCATCCATCTTCAATGGCATGATTGTAAATAAGTAAAACTTTAATTAATTGTTATTTTAATAAAAGGGTATTAATGTCTTTTGTTCAATATCATAGTTATTAGGTAATTAATAAGGAACTCCTGTATATTTGGAAACAGCAAATTAGTGTTTATGGTATACCCAAATATATTTATTGAATATATAATATTAAAACTATATCTCGGTATATATACAACAGTCTACATTGGTGTATATCTTTTTTTTTGTTCATTCATCATCATCATCAACACATATATACAACGGTGTACATCAGTTATACATTGATGTATATCACTTTTTTTCTTTTCATTCAACATCATCAACACAGATATACATTGGTGTATATTTGTTTTTTCATTCATCATCACCAACACAAAATATACGTTGGTGTATATCAGTTTTTTTATCATCATCTACTTAAACAAAACCTCAAAACAAACAAACACAAATTACCAAAGTCGCCGTCAGATCTAGCTTCACTAAAGAAACAATCTTTTTCTACAGAGAAGTTGCTATCGTTGAAGGCAAAACCAAAGTCGCCGTCACCACGGCAAATCATCTTCAACCCCTAATCGGAACCCTAGTTGGAACCGCCGCCACCGTCACCATCTCTTCCTCTCCCTATGCTTATGTTCTCTCTCTCTCTCTTATTCTTTCTCTTTCCTTATATAGGTTTCTTTCCTTCTTTCGAACCAGTCTGGGTGTATAACAGGAGGTTGGGGTGTAATCGGTGTAGAAAGGGGGGGTGGTAGTTGATGGGTTTGAGGATGGCCCGCCGGAGCTCCGCCGTAAACCACCATACTCTGCCGCTGTCCACCGAGCTCTGCCCTCCTCTCTTTCTCCCTCTCTCTCTCTCTCCATATATATATATCATGAAGTCAAATAACTACCATATATAACAATTTTAATTAAATTAAAAGATAATATTTAATTGTCTAATTACATAACTACCCCCTAAATCAAGATCAAAGATGAATGGCTCAGATTGGTTCCTAAGTTCCTAACTAGGGTATTGGTTCCTATTTGATCTTTTTCCTATATATATATATACATATGTTATATATACTAAGTATTATAATCCTAACAAGTCCCAAGCGTAACACGTATCAATATATATATATATATATATGAAATATAATTATAATAAGAGAAACTATCTGAAGATATATCGCAAACCCGTGAGTATCGTGAACTCCCCACTTTTATCGTTTTATTAAGTCTTTCGGGGGAATACATGTCGTTTATCGGAAAACATAGAAATGGTTTACATAATAGAAGTTGTAAAGTAGAAAGGGGATAATAGAAACGACGAGGGCAATACTGTCTGGTATTCCGCCATTTCCTTTCTTGTCCTAGGAGAGGGCAAGAACCATTATTCTACCATTGACAAAGTGGTACCATCGATAGGAATGACACATAATAGAATCGATTTAATAGAATATAATAGAATATCCTCCCCTCAAAAGTTATATCTGTAAAACATGTTTTAATAAAAGAATGTTATAAAAGAATTATCAATAAAAGAACTAGTCATTCACTTTATAAAATACACGACCTCACAAACTTTATGTTGACACAAACTATTTTTGTTATGTGTTCAGGTAACCCGCCATCTATGATGACATGGATCTTGGGAAAGTAAAGGTGTTATTATCCGAATCCGCTGCGCAGCTCTGGTAACCCGACCCGATGACCCGCTCCGACAGCCTGGGTCGTTACACAACGTAAACGGGTCGATTTGGGTAACGGTGTAAGTTTAACAAATGAAAGGTTTAGGCTCAACATGGTTTACTAATGACAAAGTTTGACAAACGGGTCAACACAAACAACACATGGGTATCAACAAACGAGTGGATTCCTACATTGCCTTTCTCATCTATGCGCACATATCATCTAAATCTTTAGCATGCATCAAATTACACAAGTTCTGCAACAAAGAATCATTTGGTCTACTCTCATGAAACGAAACATTTATATTAATTACACATCTAGTAGGCTCAAAATCTCACAATGTAGCGAAATCGGTGTAACATTTCGCGTTTAATAATTGTACGTTACGGAAAAACGACAAGTTCTATTATTATTGTTTGCATTTAATTATTTTTGTGGCATTTTAAACCCTAATACTATGATAATTATTCATAATATATGTATATATATATATATATTAAATATATGTTAAAAATAATTGTCAAAAATTATATGATGAGGCCGGGATTTGAACCCGAGTCCTCAGCCGGGTCATATACACACCTATCCATAACCAGCTGCTCTACACTTATTCTTGGTTTTAAAACCAGCGCGAATTAAATATATCATGAGCTCGAAATCATCTCAGTTGACTTGGAAAGTCAACTGAGATCAATGACTTGCCATAAATCACATCCATCAGCGTGTAATTGATCGGGGATTGATTGGCAACATGATTACCGGCCTCATACGCGTACAACCTATTGTATATACATTCAAAACGTGGTCAAACATTCCAATTATACAATCTAGACCACCTCACTATAAATTGGACCTCTCCAAACCTTCTACACTCGTCGAATATTCACTCTCAATCCTCAATTTCTGTCTAACATCATCGTACGAAGTGTTTCTTGTTCGTGTTGACTTTTTTTTCGTTGACCGAACGATTTCCACGAAATTGTGTTTGTAAGTTATGATTTTCATATGGGTTTTAATCTTCGGCAATCACACAACAATAACCCTATGCTTAATTGGGTTATTGTTGTGTGAATCATTGAATTGAAATAACTAGGGCTCGATTACTATTATTTGGGGAAGAACACGAATTCACTTATGTTATTTATTTTAAAGAAACTGAAACTAAACACAACCACTGGTCTGGACCAGGTGGTTGTGTCTGGTGCCTTCTAACCAAGCCACGCGGGTTCGATACCCAGCCGTGGCAACTCTTTTTTTTTTATTTATTTGTTTTGTTTTTAAACAATCAAATTTAATTATATATATTACTTATATATTTTATAAATTCATTTTAAAATATTAAAACTCTTTTAATAATTCTACAAAAATTATTTTAAGTTAATCTAATGAAAAAGTTTAACTTACAATTTTTAGTTTTCAAAAATTTATTTATTTAATATATTAAATAAATAAATCAATTTATCCTATTATATTTATAAAAATTCTATTAAAATATCAAAACAATTTTATAAATTTCCACAAAAATTATTCTGAGTTTTTGTAACAATAAACTTTTCTGAAATGATTTTTATTTCTGAAAAATCATTTATTTAATATTTTTAATCAATTTTTGTTAGTTTTAATCATAATTAAATCATAATAAATTCAATTTTTAATATTTTTGCACCAAAATTTTATACAAATTATTTCTGATTATTTGGAACAGAAATATAATTTTTAAACTAATAATTCTTTGATTTTAGTATTTTTAAATATTAAAGTTAAATTTTGACAATTTGTAATAAATAGATTTAATATTCTATTGTAAAGAAAATAATTTTATAAAAATTATTTTTATACTTTAAAATCATTATTGTGACCATCTTAAATTCAAATCTTATAAAAAGATTTTTGTTTATTTATTTACTAAAATTCTCTCAATTATCAAACAATTTTATTATTAATCAAACGAGCATTTATCCCCAATTCGAAGCCCTAGAATATATACATTTGTAGAGTAGATAGACTTAGACATATTTATTACCTTATTATAGGGTGATACTTGGCAAATTTGGGCAACACCATTATTCAATTTTTCAACAGATATAACATTTTGCTAAGGTGAGTTTTACATAGCCCCTTTTCTATTTATCACCGTTTTTGGGGTGAAACATGTTACAACATCATATATGCAATTCAATCATCAATGTGTCTATGTGTTTTTCTATGTTGCATTATGTCTTGAACATGACTAGGGTAAGCAAATTCTAGCATAATCATTAACATTGATCAGCCGACAGTATACATTGATAGATCTATTGGACTGACAATCCCACCCGGATACGTGCCTCCTACAAAGGTAGCGTGGGTGTTTGTTATCGCAACATAAACGAGTGAACCATGAGCGTATGGGATGTACCACAATACAACAGTCACAAGGGTTGATTATGCTCTCGATTTACTTCTAGTATGTTTTCACATATGGACTAGACTTGCCATGACACATGAATTGCACAACAATTTTATTCGATTATCAAAACCTATGTAATTCTCACCAACTTTTGTTGACCCAAAATATTTTCAACTTAACATGTTTCAGGTTCTACTTGCTCGAAGATTTGAATTAATGCTTGAAGATGTGTGCATAGTTTTATTCAATTTGATGTACGAACTCTTGTAGAACAATTGTATGTAATTTATTTAAATCATATAATGAAATTTATTGTTTACCATGAGCTACTGAACAATCATCAATACGTGACATCCCGATGTTTCCGTCATCGGTTGGGGTGTTACAATCGGCTACCGACATGAAGCATATGCAAGTTCAATAAGCATGTTACCCCTAGTCAGACATCTCTTTTCATTTCCTCTAAAAATACTCGTCAGAAATACTCTTATGAAACTTAAAGGGACAACCATGATTAAGGATCTCGTATTTTCATATTTGGCTAAATAGTCTTTGGTGACTGAAAATTCGGCTTTTATGCTTGATCAAGCAGAAAAGGGACAAATTTGCAAGAATTTTCATAAAAATTTTCAAGATTTCCAATTTTTCTTGCAAAGATAAGTAATTCCGCCTAACAATCAACGATTTAACACACACTCTTGATAATAATCAGATACAAGACACATCTGATAATCACAAACAAGAAACCCCTAAATCGCCCAAGACCTAGTGAGAAATTAAAAAATAGAGATGTGAGAGATGAAGTAGGTGAGAGTTTATATCAAACTGGTCATCAACCACACTTTTTAATCCCAAGACACAAGACTTGTTTTATAAAGAAAACCTTAGGACCGACTTCCCAATTTTGTTATAAGCCCACAAAGTCAAGCCCCAACAGCCCATCTAGTCTTCAGTCCAACATCATCCTAATAAGCTCACGTCTGGTTCAGTAAAAAATAAACAAACCATATATTAGAATTTTGTCCACTGCTATTTCGTGAAATAGTGAAGAATGTTGTTGGTGAATCATGACTCTTTTTAACTATATACAGGGGCGGATCCAGCGCACAACCAGGGGTGCGGATGTTGCGGCTCAACTTCGCGCGCGTAGTGGAAAATTAGTGAAAAATTTGTTTTTTTTACAAAATTTGAAAAACGTTGCTACTAGAATGAAAAAAATAAAAACGTTACTACTGAAAAATGTTTCTAGATCCGCCACAGTCTATATATTAAATAAGATAGAAAATTGGGTTCCAACCATAGCATTCACAAACACTATAAAAAAAAATCAAAAACCATAAGTCATAAAGTTGAAGGGGGTGGAATCAGGATTGGGGTTCAGGTTCATTGGATTGGAGGGTAGCATCATCGCATTTGGCATTGGATGGGATTCGGGGTCAAAAGGCTAGATGGTGAACCTGCAGATGATACCAAGGGGGTGTTTGGGATTGAATATTCAAAACAGATTATGCGTTTTGGAAAAGCAGGGGTGGAACTGCTTATAGATTATTGCGTTTTCGTAGCCTAAAAAACTGATTATCTGCGATTTCAAAACGCAATCCCAAACACTAAAAACTGATTATCTGCGTTTTCAAAACGCAATAATCTAAAAATCAGATTCAAAATGCAATCCCAAACACCCTCTAAATTAACATGGTTTTTGTAACTTCTCTAACAAGACTTTAATGTATAAAAAACAAATATATATCCTTAAATATAGAATTTAATATATATGTGTGTATTTTTAAAAAAAAGTTCGGGCCCATTTGTGGGTCGAGCCCTGAGCTGGTGACCACCCAGCCATGCTCAGGACCGGCCCTGCGGTCAGGCATATTGCAATACTGAGTTTTACCGTGGCTGGAGAGTCGATCCTGGCCGGCCCTGCGGTCAGGCATATTGCAATCTTTTGATCACACAGACCGTTTTTTACCTGGCCCAAAGCTCTTTGAAGGTCAAAAACCAAATAACCTAATCTGCTTTTTCAACTGTAAGCTTTGGATAGTGGAAAGGTAGCAGGCTGGATATTCAAATCGGGTCGTCTGCTTCCTTTGTGGTGACAGGTGGCACACAACAGCAAAATACTAAAATAGTGTGTAACATACTAGAAATGCCTTTTTTCTATCCAAAATGTTTGTGTCAAAAATAACCTTTATTAAAAATAAATTGAAGAACTTCTAACGTAGACGCAAATATACTAGAATATATCTATACATCTAATAAACAAAAGTCCATGAGTACACTTGGCATTCCCACATTCCTCCTCAATTGTGTAACCAATCAAATAATGCCAAGTGTCTCATTGTGGTATTTTATAAAATTTTCAATTAAAAAATTCAAAAATAAAGAAAATATATATAGGGAATAAAAAACACGGACATAACATGTTTGACACAATCCTCCTCCTCGCCGTCTCTGATCCAAACCCTACCTACCAGGCGATCGCCCAAATCAGGCATCCTACAGCCTTCTTCTTCATCTCCTATCAAAGGTATGATCTCTTCTATCATTATCTCAATCAATTGTCTTTCCTATATCTCTTTTGTCTGGATTTTTTTTGGTTTTGTTACTGATTTCAAAGATCGATTACAGTTTTTTTATACCTCTTTTGTTTGATTTCAGTAATTTTTTTATAACACTTGCATTTACATCTATTATTGGTCAGTTTTATATATATTTATTTTTAGGGTTCATGTTGTATGGTTCATGTTTGTTAATTGTTGTGCGAGTAATTTCTTAGGGATTATATGTATAGATCTGATTTACAATTGAATGTTCATGTATTGTGTGTAATATGGCTTGAATAGGGTTCTTGATTGTTTGATTAGGTTTCTTGATTGTTTGATTAGGGTTCTTGAATGGATATGGATGGACTCGGACATTGTTTTATTTGATTTGGCATTGATGATGTTAGGTGAAAGTTAGCTTTTCAGAATATTAGATTGATGTTGTTTTGATGCAAGTTTTGTATGAACATTATGAATATGAGTCGATTATATAAAGGTTTCAAGATTTTTTAGATTTGTCATTTATGTATTCATCTAATGATGCAAATTTAGTTATATGATTGCATGTTTTAATTTGTTTTAAATGATAATACAGGTGCTTTAAAAGGTCGTCTGAGAATGGTCTCTGGATTTTGGGTCAAATCAGAGGGCAAAGAGCGTGTTTGTATGGTAAGCGACCTTTCTTATGTGTTAAAAATCCGTTGGTTGTTAATTTATGTTCATAGATCACTGCACATTATGAGTTTTGTAGAATATTTATTAACTGAAAATCGAATACATTAGTTTATAATCAACTGTTTTTGGTGTTCATTTGTAGGCCTTGCCTGGCGAATATAACGAGTGGATTACTACTTATGGATTCCCTACAGGCATGACCAAAATTCATACTCTGGATGAGAGACAATTTGAAGTTAAAGTCATTAACATAGCTGGGAAATGGTTTTTTTACAATGGATGGAAGCACATGATAACCACTTTAAACTACCCAAGTGGTTGTCACTTTGTTTTTGAGTTCGAAGAGCTGCTCAACTGTTTTACTATGTATACTTTTCATCAGGATGCTATAGGTGCACCAGGGAAGTATTTCTACTGCAAACTTGACGACCCGCTCACTGATCTGAATCGCCTGGTATGTTTTCTGAATTATGTGTAGAACCATGACATAACGCTTTAAATACATTAATCGACAATAATGTTTCAACATTGTTTTTCAACTTTGCAGCATATAAGTCGCTTCGTTCATCATGGTTTGTACAATCGAAACCCTCCAGCGGAACCGATTATGGTTAGCTCATTTCCAGGTAATCTCATGTATATAATTAGTTATTAGATAATGAGACTTTTTTAAATCTTGATTTTCATAATGATAACAGTGGTTACATATTAATCTCCCTTGCAGGGCATGTTTTTCAGATCCAACTTGAATACGATGGTGATGAGCTTTTCATTACCCAGGGATGGCCTTACATGAAAGAGAGGTTTAAGATAACAAAAGATCATCTGATGGTCTTTGAAATTTACAATGAGGTTTGTTTGTCGATTCTAAATTTCAATAAATATCATTAATTTTGATTGAAATTTACATCAATAATTTGTACACTTCTCATGTTTTTTATTGTAAAATTAACAGAAAACCTTGGATTTGTCCGTCTTTGAGAAAAACCGTCTGACCCTGCCTCCGTATTTGTGGGAGGAAGTTGAAAAGCCTGAGGATGATCACCGTAATCATCGGGTTACAATTGTCGTTTCTGATCAAGGTTTGCAAGCCTCTGACTTTTGCATTCCCGTTATTTTATTTCATTTATAAAGTTCTAATCAGATTAATCATTTTGCTTGGGATATTGATTTGGGTTCTTGAAAACAACATTTACATCTATTATTGTTCAGTTTTATATATATTTTAAATCAGATTAATATTTCTACGATGTTGATTTCGGTTCTAATCAGATTAATATTTGGGTTCTAATCAGATTAATATTTCTACGATGTTGTTTTTTATAACACTTGCATTTACATCTTTTATTGATTTGTGTTCTAATCAGATTAATATTTCTACGATGTTGTTTTTTAAAACACTTGCATTTACATCTATTATTGGTCAGTTTTATATATATTTATTTTTAGGGTTCATTTTGTATGGTTCATGTTTGTTAATTGTTGTGCGAGTAATTTTTTAGGTATTATATGTATAGATCTGATTTACAATTGATTTGGGTTGTTGGTGCCATAATTGCCTTCTTTTTCTTAAACGGTTCACCCTTTCATTTTCGTTGAACGGCTCAAAATTAGTATTTTGACTGAATGGGTCAAATTCTTTGAAATTTTTCTGAATGATCATATTCTATATATTGTCGCTTACCATGTAGCGTTAACATGTTTGGTCCGCTGACTTTTGCGTATTTTGTTTTTCTTTCTGATAATGATGGAGAAGAGTATTCAGATGATGATGATACGGAAAGTGATGATGATGAATCTGGATCGTATGCTGATGTATCCGATATAGACGATTGGGCCCCTCCAATTGTCTTTGTAGTTGGCAAGCATTTTGTAAGTATTATATGTTAAAGCAATATATTATAATGATTTTGATGGTAAGTAAAGCTTTTTTTAACAAATTTCATGTATGGTTATTGTTTTAGCGGATGAAGACACAATGGGCGAAGGACAATCGTTTGAACAGGCCGCGATCATTGACAATTAAGGATGGAGAGCAAAATAGCTGGGGTGTGTCCGTTGGTATTGAAGACAGGGGATCGAGTAAGCGTTATTTCATCAAAGGTATGTCTGTTTTTGTTGCGGATAATGATTTGCAGGCCGGAGATCAGGTGCATTTCAATTGGTTTGAAAAACGAGGTGTGTTTAAGCTCTCTAAAGTAGTTAGGGTTGATGGTAATTAGTTAGGTTGCTGGTGGTAGTTTTTTGGATATGAATCACATACTTTTGCTCCAAAGTCGTGGTGGTTTTTGTATCTATATAGCGGTTGTGGGTAACTCTAAACACGATGGTTATGGTGGTTTTTGGGATGATGGTTAATGTTAGTGGTCACATACATTGATTTGGCATTTTTTGGGTTGATATGTGTTTTGAAAAATATATTTGTGTTATGGTTTGTGTTTATCACATATGATCTTCTATGGTTGAATAGTTGTTAGCAAAATTTGGGAAATATGTTTTTTTTAGAATTAGGTAAATATGTTTAATATGATGTGATTGCTATAATTAGAATTAAAATTTAGACAACTTTAGATTTTACAAATTGACTTTCTTAATATTGTTGATTAAAACTTAAATTTGGTAAATAAAATTACATTAATATTAAACAATCTGATTAGTAACATACTTAAATTTCGTAACTTTGACTTTTTAGTTGAAAAATTTCAAAGTTTTTATATCTTCCATTTTAAAAGAAATATAGATCTTTTTAAATGTTTTAAAGTCAAAAGTAATTAATAATTGTCAAAGTCAAACCGTTTTAATATTAAGAGACAAGAATTTTGGAAAGACAATCAATTAAAGATTTGTAATTTACTAATTTTTATGGTTTCAATCAAGCTATAATTTATGTTTTTGACATCCTAATTTATGGCGTTGACTTTTTTCTGTTAAAAGTAGTTTTACTGTGTAACTGTTACCACCTTGCTATGGTTGTTTTTTGGAATGTGATTAACTGTTAGTGGTTACATACATTGGTGTGTTTTACCTGTTGATATGTCGTTTGAGAAAACTAAGTATGAATTTTTATTTTTTTTTTATACATATGAATGGTTATTAACAAACTCAACCGTTTTATTTGAAAATGTTAAGTTTTCCGAATACCATTTAAAAAAAAAATAAAACGGTTTTTAATATTTTAAAAATCGAAAGTAATTAATAATTTACAAATTAAAAACGTTTTAATTTGACAAACAATAATTTTGGCAAGACAAAAAATTAAGGAAATCTAATTGATTACCTTTTATACCTATTATATAAATCAAACGTTAATTTAGTATTTTCATAACCAAATATTAGTCGTTGACTTTTTTACAATAAGATTTAAGAAACAACATTTATTTTCATAATTTTGGAAACTTTGACCACTTAATTTGATTGAAAATGTATTATGGAAACTTTTAAACTTAATCAATTAGATTGCCATTTCATATTTTGTTTCTATTTATATAGTCTATACTAAAAATACAACATTTCTTCCTTATTTGTGATAGGTATACGATTATATATATATATGTACAATTCAATCGAGTACTAACATTTTTTAGTTCGCGGTTATTTGTGATAAATATTACACACGTGCAGGCAGATGGATCCAAATAATGTAACATTTTTGAATGACATAACATGGCGGCTGAGTAATTACACAATCAAAGTTAAGGTACTTAGACTTTGGAAGAGAGCAAATCGAAAGATACCAGGTGAAACTCTTGCCATTGATATGGTTGTTATGGATGAACAGGTTAGATTTGATATCATCATTTCCTTTGTGACAACATATATGTTACACGAGTCCATTTAATATGTTTTCTGTTCAAACTATGTTTTCTAATTACATACTATTCACGCAGGGTTCTAAAATGCAAGCGATTGTGTGGAATAGATACATGAAGAAACATGAAAAATTTCTACATGAAAATGAAGCATATTATATCTATAGGCCACAACTTGCGGATAACAAATCTCTTAAACACTTTTCTAAAAATGACATATTATCGTTTACTTTTGAAACAAGTCTTACAAAGTGTAACAGATTTGATGGTAGCCAATATGGTTTTAATTTCTCTTCTTTTGAGTCTATTAAGTCTGGTAACCTTTCTCAGGAACAAAGGATTGGTAGTTTTCGAGAACCTTAATCTTTTATATATATTTATTCTTTTAATAACATTTTAAATATTTTAGATTTCATTGGGTTTGTTGAAGAATGGAGTCCACCCGAGCCTATCGAAACAAAAGCTGGATTGAAAATGAAAATGAACCTATTATTGATTGATCTAGAGTATGTGTTTCATTTTTCCTACTCATAATTTATTATCTCATAATCTTTCATGTTATATTCATGTGTCATTTGTACGATTAATACTTAGTAAGAAATGTTTAAAATTTATGCATGATCTAATTAAACATGTATTTTATGTAGTGGGGTAAAAATGTCATGTTCTTTGTGGGATGAATATAGTGAACAGATGTTTGAGTACATCAAGCAGAATGAAGGTGAAGTCCACGTTGTTCTTATTGTTCAATTTGGTAGCTTTACCAATTATAAAGGTTTGTCATTTCTTGCAATTTGTTTTACATTTGACATTTTTTGTTACTTTTTTTAAAAAATAACGCTTGGTTTTTTTTTTCAAAGGTAATATAAGTTTGCAAAATGGGTTCAATATAACTCGCCTGTTTATCAACGAAGATATTGACGATATTCGTGCTTTTAAGAAAAGGTGCTATGTTTAAATTATCCTGTAATTATTTACATATATCTAAATATTTGAGTTATTATATATATGTTATATTAATTGTTTTATGTTTACAGTTATATTGAAAAGTTTTTTTCTATGGAATCATCTTCTGTACAACGATCTATTGGATCGTCTGGTAGTATGAATATTAATGATGAATTCTTGAATAAAACCCCTTTCAGCACTATTCGTGATCTTCCTTTGATAACAGAGGTAAGACTCAATTGATTTATCATATCATTATATACAACTTTTATTTAAAATTCATTTCTCAACCGATTTATGTTTCTTTTGTAGGTTGACAAACAGGTCATTGTTCTTGGAACCATTAAGGGTGTCGATGATAAAGATCAGTGGTATTATTTGGGATGTGAGCACTGTAATCACAAGGTGGAGCCGACCTTAAGTTTACCTGATGATAATGAAGAATCAGATGTTACTTCTTTCAAACAGGTGTTAGTTTGCCCCAATAGAGAATGTCCAAAGCACATCGTCTCTGCTGATCCAGTGTATGCTTTATTTTAAATATGTACATCTTAAAGTAAAACAATATTAAATTTGTTTAATAATATTTTGTAATTTGTAAATGTAGGTTTAGAGTACCTTTAAGGGTTCAGGATTTTACTGGTATTACATCCCTTACTTTGTTTGATCGTGAAGCAAAGAAATTGCTGGGAATGTCAGCAATGCAACTTTTAGAAAAATCTAAGCAGGTAAGTTGTTTATATTCAGTCCAAAACAAATTGCTTATTTTGCTTTATATTATGTATGTCATTTGTTGTTAAGGTTTCTGGTGAAGAAAAAACAACTCCAGCTGAGTTTCATGCTCTTGAAGACAAAAAGTTTGCGTTCAAAATTAAAGTGGGTCAATTCAATATTGACAAGCACCTAGACGGCTATAATATACGCAAGTTTACGAATGAGTCATCGATACTTTCTTCACTAGAACAAAAGTTCTCCGATATTCAGGTTTTTATTGCCATCCTATATTCGTTTATAAGTTGATTTTATAACAATTTGTTATTGTTTTACTATATAGTCTGACACATACAAATTCTTTAATGTTTTTAGGTGGATCAACCTGGATTTGAAAGCTTGGATGGAGTTGAATCGTCTACACAAAATGCAGTCTCTCTTAAGGTTCTTTTCACCTCTTAAATCACTCCCGCAATTAAATTTAAATTGCTACTATTATCAAACTTTTTACCTTTCATTTACTTTTGTAGGATTCTGTTGGAGATAACAACACTCCAGAATCATCTTGCAGAGTTAGTCTGGTCCATGACGAGCAGGAAGTGAAGCGTAGCCTCGACAAAGTTTACGGTGTAGAAGATGATGCAAGTGAGTCTACTACCAAAGTGCGCAAGGGGGATAAGAAAGTTTGCACGGACAAATCAGTTGAGATCCCCCCGTTGATCCCGAAGCTTGAAAAATAAGAACATTTATCCGTTTGTTTACTATTTTTTTGGGGATTTTTTCTGGATGTTTGTTTATGGTTTGAGACAATTTGTTTTTTATTATGGTTTTTTTGATGTTTGCTACTATTTTTCATTTGAATAAATTGTTGGTTTGAACATTTATGTTTTTTTCCTTACCTTTGGCAAATGATTGTTGCGTTGTTGAATAAATTTTAATTATTTATATCTTATGTTGAATTGTCTATAAGAATCGTAACATTATTTATAAGTCCACCTATATGTAATTCACATTTTTTTATCATATTTATATTATTTACAAACAATTTATCAAACATAAAGCTCTAATACATTCAATAACATTATTCAACAAAATATGACAAATATTTAATTATATTCTGTTTTTACAAACATTTTTTTTAAAAAAACCGTTTTTAAGTTACTTTAATATAAAATTATAAGTAATATGAATAAAGATTATGTTAAAATTACAAAGTTGCTATAGTATAATTAAGTTAAACAAGTGTATTGTAATTACATAGTTAATAAAAAAAAACATCAAAAAATGTAAATATAATTAAGTTGACTTTTTCGTTTACTTTAAAAAAAACATCAAAAAATGTAAATAGTATTTCTTTAATAATGGTAAGTATTTAAGGTTAGTAATAAACATTTTTAAATAAAAATTCTTTGTAATTAAACACTTGCTAAAAATAAAAATCGCTACATGTCCATAAATTCAAATTTTCGAAAAATTTGAATTGTAATTAAACCAAAAAATTAAAAAAACTTAAAATTCCTTTAATCATGGTAAGTAATTAACCATATTAAATAATATTTTTGACTAGAAAATTAGACGAGTTTTAACAAGTTTCCGAAAATATGATTGCCATAATTATATTATAATTAATGTTATTAAAAATATGAAGTTAACAAAAATATATTCAATAACTAATATCTATATAAATATGCATTTATACTTCTCTTTATATACATTTTTTTTTCCGCAATATGTTAAAAAACGGCAATTTAGTGCAACCCTCGATTTAGTTTTTACAATTTTATTTTTTTATACGGTTTCTTTATATATTTTGTTTTTTTTTTCGCAATATCTTAAAAAACGGCAACTTATTGTTAATAACTTAATAATTTTCAGAAAATTGGAGGTTTTTAATAACTTTCCGAAAATATGATTGCCATAATTATATTATAATTAATTATTACTAAAAATATGAAGTTAACAAAAATATATAGAATAACTAACATCTATATAAATACGCATTTACTTCTCTTTGACCACATTTTGTAACCATCGGATTTTTGGAACGGCTTTTGTAACCGTCGATTTTTTTTAATAAGGTATTATTTTGTAACCATCGAATTTTTTTTTTATATCTTTTTTTTAACATCAGCTTTATATTTTTACTTTATTTGTATTGTTGTTTTTTTTTCTGCTTTTTTCGATTATACAGTAGGTTTTATGTTATAAAATACACATATTATTTTCGATTCTCTTTGTTGTTGTTTTTTTATCGGCTTCTTTTTTAATTTGTAAAGTTTCTATGTAACAATTGTGGCCGATTTTCGTTTATTAAAATTTTTTTAAAAAAAATATTTGAAGATACTGACAAAAATCGGTTTGCTCTTTATAGGTAGTCATGGATATTAGGTTCTCTCACATGGTGTACAATGGTGCAGTTCTACAACCAGTTAATTATTGTCAACTCTGTGACGTCCAATGTTTGGATGATGCCCAATATGCACAACATGTTAACGGCAAAAAACATCAAGCCAAGGTATTACGTTTAATATATATATATATATATATATATATATTTATTAAACGTAAAAATAAATGCCTTATTTGTGTATTCATTTTTTTTATAATAATGGTCCATATATTACGATTAATATATATATATATATATATATAAGTTTTATATATATATATATATATTTATTATACGTACAAATAGGTATTTTATAATATTGATCCATATATTTCGTTTAATACATATATATATATAAGTTTTATATATATATATATTTATTATACGTAAAAATATATGTCTTATTTGTGTATTCATTTTTTTTAGGTTGCACACGCTCATGGCGATGATGTATTCTATTGTGGTATATGTCAAGTCAGGTGTACCAGTCAAACGAACTTAAATGCTCATCTTGATGGAAAAAAACATAACAAGGCTTTGCAGAACATTGGGTTTATTAATATTGTTTGATGATTAATTTTTTTTAAGTCATATTTTATGTTTTATTTCCGAATTTTGTATTTTTAGTACTCTGGTATTTTGTTTCACATTGTCGGTGCTATTTTTTTTCTTAATAATATTATCATTTGGTAAGTGTTAAATCGTTCCCAATAAGTGTATTCAACAAAATATGACTAATATTTAATTATATTCAGTTTTTACATACAAATATTTTAAAAAAACGTTTTTAATTTACTTATACTGGATGCTGATGGGAAGTGATGACTAAAACAAAAAATGTTGTTTCTAAGGAAATTTTCAGCGATATTTGAATAAATGTGTATTCGTTGCTTTTAAATCTTAATAAAATATTTCTGCTACATTTTTTATATGTTTTACCCCTCAAAATAATTGTACGTGGGTGAACCGCGTGTAACGCGGGCAATTATCTAGTTCAATACCATACCAATATGAACATAATATGCTTGAAGTACATTTAACAGCCAAGTCTTAACGTGAAAACATTATGCGAAAACGAAGAAACTTTCAAACTAAAACACATAAATTTCCATGTTCACCTTATGAGTATATCAAGGCTGAGGGTATTAGCCAGAGTGGAGTGAGATCGTAGCGATGCTTTCAGCATTCTTAAGCCCTGCTAAACTAAGTGATAGTAAAAAAATTTAAAACAAAAATTAAATCTCAAATCATTGTGGTTATGTCATATTCCCCAACAAACCCAATGAAGCATCAAGTCATATTCACCAACAAACCCAATGAAGCATCAAGTCATATTCACCAACAAACCTCATGGAAAGGACTTCAAAAGTTCAAGAACCATTATTCAAAACCTCATATCAGATTATAACAGAAGTTGTCAGTTTTACTAAACCCAAATTACGGAATCAAAAACAAAGAACACTCAAACCATTGGGCTTATATGATTTCACATTTATAAAACCATGTGAAACAACTCTTGATCACCAATATAAGCCTCATCAAGAACACATCTTCTGCAGCTCAATAACCACAATTGAATTCATCATCATCATCATCATCATACTCAGTTAATCCCACCTATAGCAAAGCTAAGGTAGGGGATGGTAAAATGTAAACAGTCTTACCTCTACCCCTAAGAAAAGGGAGGATGCTTCCAGTGAGACCCCCGGCTCAATGTAGTTTGGTATCAAGCCTTGGACACAAGGCACAAAACACTTAGCAATCGGGACAAACCTGATCGGTGCATGTACCTCTTTGTCTTTTGGTTATCCACGTCACCACATGATGCATGATTAATCGTTCGTCGTTTTTTACTTTATTTTCACGAAATTAGTAAAATAACGTTAAAACTAGTGCAACTTTACTTTTGCCCCCCCAAAGGCACACACCGTAAGTGGGGCGTGAATAGCGCAAATGATTAATTCAATAACCACAATTGAATTAACAAACCTTATTAAACCTTAATTTATTTTAAAACATGAATGTATCAAATGATTCTACAAAATCCATATAATACTGGGTGTAGTGGGGGCCTTATATGGCATTATAAACAAAAATAGCGTCCCCCCACCGTTACGCGGGGGGGGGGGGGGGGGGGGGCTATTTGGTAAAAAGGGGGGCATACGTTTTAATTGTAACGCCAAATCACAATTGAACCAACCAATCATATAATGCCACGTGGCATAGTGAACCAACAAACCAATCCTTGGCAAAAAGGGGGAGTCGCTATTTTCCCCTTTACCACTACACCCCTTTTTCACTTCATTTCCCCATGCTGACTCAGCTGCCACGTGGACCAATCAGAATCAGAGGCGATATAAATAACTCCCTCCACTACACATGGTCTAACAACACACCAATTCAGAAAACTCTAATCAATGTACTTATACAATTTCAAATTTGAAAGATAAAAAGGTTCCTTGAAACATGAAGTCCTGGTCAACATCTTCTAAAGCTCAACAAACCCTATTAAGAAACCTCATAAAACACTAAATTAAATAAACTAATAAATAAACCAATTAAAGTTTTGGCTTGTGGAATGGTTGTCAGCTGGATATTCGAATCGGGTCGTCTAGTTCATTTGCTGTGACAGGTGGTAAACAACAACAGCAAAATACTAGAATAGCATGTAAAATACTAGAAATGGCGTATTTTCCATCTAAAATGTTTGTAAAAAAATAACCGTCAATAAAAACAAATTGAAGAACTTTTGCTTAAAAGTAACATATACGCAGTTATAATAGAATCTATTCAATACCAAACCAATGTGAATACGATATGCTTGAAGTACAGTTAGCAGCCAAGTTTTAACGTGAAAACGAAGAACGCGTTGTAACCAAAACACATAAACTTTCCGTGCTCACTTTATGAGTATATCAAGGCTAAAAGGCTATTAGTCAGAGTCGAGCGAGATCTTAGCGATGCTTTCAGCATTCTTAAGCCCTGCAAAAGAAAGTGACAGCAATATTTTTTTTATCTAAACAAACATAAAAGATTGAAGATAATTTATAAGGAAATCTAGGTTATAACTATGTGATACCTCTATTAAGCCAATGCTAGTCTCATATTTCTCAATATCATCAAACGGGACTTTCAAATGGTTTAGTGTATTCAGAGTCGAATTTGATGAGGATGGGGTTACGATCAAGTCATCTGTCACAATAAACAGTCCAGATTGTTTTACTAGTCCATTGTCTATCCTCGGATCTTTATGATAATAAACCTTCCAATGTAACGGGGTGCATGCCAATGGAAAAAGCTGGTGTTTCGAAGAATACTGCTGACCGATATGAGGCTTAAGCAACATATCCTTGATATCTTGTGACTTAAGGTATCTTCTTCCTACACTCATGTTTGTAATGCTCTTGAAAATGTTATCCATGCAAGTTACAGAAGAAACCCCTTTCATCAGTTCCCCAATTACCGTTCCTAAAGGAACTGACAAACAACAGAAAAGAAAGTCAACAAAATCTTCTTCGGATTCTGCGAACAGTAGCTTTCCAGTTGACTTTTGCAAAGATACTTCCAGAAGCATTTTTGGAGTTGCTGGTACCTCTTTTTTCATCAAATCGGGTTGATCAAGTGTAACGGTTTGATCAACTAAATCTGGGATCGGTATAATCCTATTGAAAACTAAATACGTGAACACACCACCAAGTGATAATGCCATCTTTAAAAGAAGTAGAATCTGAAGGAAAAAAAACGCAAATTAATTATTTTAAAGTCAGAATTATGTTATTTAGTACTAATGTACTATGTAAAAACAAAATGCCTCTGTTTCAGAATTTTTAGTGTTCTTTTGTAGTTTTTTAAGTAAAAGTTTATAAAATTGATTTAGCTTTTTGTTAAAGAAATGAGATGCATTAACAAAAGTTGCAAAAGATCAAAATCTACTCCTCATACTTTGTTATCACTATGCATAGTTAAAGAACTAATTAACACTCATATGCTTAAATTTTTGCGTATTTATGGGTCACGATAATTTTCTTGTAGTGTAGAACATCTTAATATAGGTATATATAATATGAGTGAGCAACTTTTACCTGTTCATGGCCCATATCTAATCTAAGATCCTCTAAACAGCTCTTGTCATTAATTCCAAGTCCAGTCAGCAACCGAATGCAATTTGCAGAAGTATAAGGCATCACACAAAGATCGTCGGTTACAATAAAAGTTGCCATTTCAGAAACAAACACACCACCACCAATAGCACACACATTGGGTTTCTCATATCTAACTTCCTGATTCATCAGCTTGCCACATTTCCTGCATTTAGCTTTGGTACTAGTGCTGAAAAATGATTGATGCCGATAGCCCGTTTCACATGCAGCACACTGAAAGTATTTCAAGGGCTCTGTATCGTCTATTTGCAGTTTAAGATTTCTGCAGTGATCATAAGACAAACTTCTCGGGTTAAGAAGCATATGTTTGCATTCTTCTGTCGATAGGTAACACTCAGGAAAATTCTCCAGACTCTGGTACAGATTTTTCAAGCTCCGAGGAGCCTCAAACTTTTTATCATCATGTTTCTCCAAGATCCTAACAATTGTTCCCAAGGGCAATGTCATGAAGCTAAACAGAATGTCAACGAAACTGTGGTCAGCTTCAGCATACACCACTCTCCAATTCACTTTGTCTATTATTACTTTCACAGAGATTACAGCTTCCTTTGCTTTCGTGTCAGCCATAATACTAGCTTGATTCTAGATAGAACCGTAACGAAGATTTGATTAAACACTAGAAAAGGATTGAGGCTGTCCTGCTGATGATGGTACCGAATCCATGTTCTACAAAATATAAAACATATAAATGAATCACACCTTCAGGTTCACCAGTTAACAAGAAACCCAAATTATGACATATTGATACAAAATACTGTTTCTACCAAAGTAACTTAATTGTTAACAGAAATTCTTAAACCTGCTGAAAGAGTATCGCCCCAACTAAATGCTTACAAACACACAAAATTCAAAGACATGGCAATTATTTAATAGTGCAAGACAAAAAAACCGACAAGAATACTAGACTAGGATTGGAGTTGTCCTTCTGTTTAATTGTAATGTTCTACAAGATATAAAACACACATATGAATCACCTTCAAGTTCATCGGTAAACAAGCAACAACCCAAATTATAAAGCATGTCGATAGAAGTCTACAACAATTAACCGAATACACACTGCATTAAGTCCATAAACAATATATTAATAATTTAATATAAAACAATACTGTTTGTATCAAATTAACAGAGTTAACTGTTTTTACACAAGAAGATTCATAAACTCACACAAATTAAAAGAGTATCGCCGTAACTAAATGGTTACAAACACACAATTCAAAGATATGAACATTGCATTAGCAAACATATCTAGCTGCAGTCAGTGCATTGTAATTATTCAATAGCGTAAAACAAAAATTCGACAAGAATAATTAGAATGGGATTGGAGATGTCCTTCTAATGACTGGTAATGAATCCCCTTCAAATTCAACAATAAACAAGCAACCCAAACTATGAAGCATATTGATACAAGTCTACAACAATTAACAGAGTACATAATACAATAAGCTCACAAACAATATCATCATCATCATCGTACTCAGTAAATCCCACCAATAACAAAGTTATGGTATGGTTTGAGGAGGGTAAGATGTAGACAACCTTACCTCTACCCCGTAGGAATAGCCAGTGAGACCCCCGGCTCGATAGAAGTTTTGCATCAAGCCTTGTACATAGGGCACATAACACTCAGCAATCGGGACAAGCCCGATTGGTGCATGCACCCCTTGTCTTTCGGCTATCAACGCCACCACATAATGCTAAGCTCACAAACAATACATTTCCCAAAATACAATAACGTTTGTACCAAATTAACAGAATCAACTACTTCTGAAAAAGAAGATTCATAACCTCATAGGAATTAACAGAGTACAATAGTATAGCAAACATACAAAATTAACTAAAAATATGAATACACAATACATTAAGTTCACAATAATTGACACACTAACACAAAAATAACATAGCAAACTCTCGGATTATAACAGAAATTATGTATAGTATACACACTCATTAAGTTCATAATCAACACATTCACATTCACAAAAACAAAACACATTAAATTCCTAATTAACACAATACTTTTTGTACCAAACTCACAGATATTAAGACCAATAGTATAGCAAACTTACTACATTATAAATACACTTATACACAAATGCATTAAGGTCACAATTAGCACATTAACATAGTACTATAGTAGAGCATAGCAAACTTATTACAATATAGCATATCTTCAGCAATTAAAAGAATAAACAGCACATTAACATAAATTATGAATCATATTGATATAATCTTCGACAACTAACAGAATAGACAACACGCTAAGTTCATAATTAACACATTAACACAACTGTTTCTACAGAACATGCTTTCTGAGTCATAAAATCACAGAAATCAACAGAAATTGTATATTCGTATAGCAAACCCTAAGTAAATGTTTACGAGTTACGAACTTATGGAATTCAATGATAGGAACATCGCATTAACTTCAATAACAATAATAATGCAGGAGCTACTAAATAACAGAATGCAAGAATTAAATCAACGAACAGGTTTTATATACGATATTAACTGGTTTATAGTGTACCTAATTAGTATTGAGAGGCGATGAAATCCAACGGTTTCTTCGATTTTGTTGTTCTTCACATCGATTTTTTTGAATTTTTGTTATGGTGTGGTAATGCGTCTGCTGACTTGAGAAAGAAGCAATATATGTATATTCATTTTTTTTTAAAGGCGAAAATCTTTTATTCATCCTCAAAATTTAGATTGGGTTGTAAAAACAAAACACTAACTTGGGATTGATTATTCAAAACAGCTTATGCGTTTTGAAAAAGCAGGGGTGGAGCTGCTTATAGATTATTGCGTTTTAGTAGCCTAAAAAACTGATTATCTGCGTTTTCAAAACGCAATCCAAACACTAAAAACTGATTATCTGCGTTTTCAAAACACAATAATCTAAAAATCAGATTCAAAACTCAATCTCAAACACCCTCATAAAGTAACACACTCAAAAGAACACAATGCAGATACTACTACTAGGGCATACGGGGTGGTCTGTGATGGCCACCCGTGATAGCGTGATGGTCGCGAAATACTGCCCTGTCCAAATTATCACTGCCGTGAAAAATAACCACCGTGATATACATCACGGGAATAAACAACCATCACCAAAATCAAAGTTTGTTTTTATTAGAAAAAGTAGGTGGTGGTCCCCACCAAAACACATTCTCTCTCTTAAATTTTATTATAAAAAAATAGTGATGGCTGTGATAGGATGAAGTGTCACAAGTTTATTGGCTGTGATGGTTTTAGTGATAATTGTGAACAACACCACATGAGTTTAGTGATGAAATGTGATAGAATGTGATAAAATGAGGTGACACAAGATGATTGGGTGTGATAGTGTGATGTGTGTGATAAAATGATGACCACCCCATGTGCCCTTACAAGAAAAAATGTTTCTACCTCATGTCATAAAAATGACTCATTTCATCCACTTAGCATTAATTTATATGCTACATCGTAACACATATTTTTTCATTTCATATTAAATTCGTCTATTTCTGAAAACTCTCGGGATATAATCTAGTTTATACACATATTCATGCATTCTTTTAAGAGTATCAACATTGGGTAAATTGGACTGGTCCACTTGTAGCGGGCGGATTAAAGCGGATGGCTCCCATTGGAGCCCTCGTCCGGTAGGTGGTTTTGAAGGGGTTGGTTTGGCAGAGTGGATATTTGATTTGGAATATGGTGAGGCTATTCTTACTTTTTGACTGAGTAATAAAAAAATTGTGTGTGAGTATAAATTAAATAAAAGGAAAAGTATGTAATGAGGTGGATATTTAGAATTGTTTATGGTTGTACGAAAAAGTCGTTTGTTAGGGTTGTGGTTTGAAATGATACGGAGGTAACAGTTTGGAGTTCTAAACCACCTTAACCAAAAAGGCTGATTTTTATTTTTATATTCATTTATTATTTTATTTGTATAATTATCTAAAGAGAGATGATTGTTTTAAATTTTAGAAAAAGATTGCAGAGAATGATAACGTTGTGGCCTCTTATACGTCACGTGTAGGCCTATACGTGGCATATAGATCCTGACATGTCTACGGCTGATGGGCATTAATGATGCGGGGAGATTGTGCAACCCTTCTATACGCGGTGTATAGAGATATACGCCACGTATAGAGGGGTGTGTAACCAATTTTGCGTGTGTACTATTACCACCACCCTTTATTATTATGTCATATGATAGTCTATTACATATCACTACAAGAAAAAAGAGCAATAACGGCGACACCTTTGCTCTGATCCACATCTAACATGATCAAATGGTCAGGCCTAGTCGCCCCTGAAGGCCTATCATTAGCAGCGATAAGGGTCGCCGCTAAAGGCCTCCTTCCTTATAGTGATATCATACCTCGTTCAAGAACTTAAAAAGCACCCCTAATTAAACATAATTGCTTAATTTACCAGATGTAACATAACCATTTTAAGAAACAACTTCTACATACATGTCTCGTAATCATGTTTACTGGCTTTTCTATAGTGTCCTATACGTATTGTAAAGGAAAACAAAATGTACCATAGTAATTTTACTAACTTAAATAAACGTTACAATATCATAAGTGCTGATCCCCCACTCAACCAACAAAGATACCAATATCACAATGGATTTACAAGGTTGGCGTACGAATATGTTTTTGGGTTCCAAGTCTTATGGAATTAACGTAATTTGGAGGGGCATGAGCAGAAAGGCCAGGAATGGCCAAACCGATGACTCGCATTAGTATGCCTTCCCAAGACTCTTTGTATTCTGGCCCATATGCCATTCCCATTCCCACACCTCTCACTAACTCCCATACAGCATTCAGATACTCTGGAACCAGGTACCACAACCCAAAGTAGTTCCTGTTTGGTTCCTCATCCATTTTCTTCATTCAACAACAAATAATAATTAGTGTTTAAAATGATTTAAGATATATATGTCTTATTATACTAAAAAGCATTAGAAGCCTGATAAGAAACCAGACGTGCCACATGTCCCAAGAAGTGGGGGTAAATACATCAAAAAAACCGTTTAGAAAATCTGGATGTGAAAGACGCTAATGCATTGTTGAATTAATCCTAACGCATCGTTAGAAAAAGCTTGACCCGAAGGACACATTACGAATTCTAAACATTTTTAGGAAAAATAAATGTGACAATACTATACTTATATTAAATATAAATATAAATATTCATGATTTTATGATATCTTTTAGTGTAGCGATGTGTAAAAAGTTATTTACGTTTTAAAAAAATGTGAAAAAAGTAAGTTGATGACTATTACCCTTTAGAAAACCTTGCCATTATTTGTGGACCTTGATCAGTGGTCCACAAATTCTTTTTACGCTTCTCACGACTTTAAGACTTTTTACTATAATCGAATGCTCTTAAACTTACTTGCTCGACGAATAAGCTATCGTAGTAGAGGCACACCCCAAAATGCTTATACAAGAATGTATTGTCATCATAAGGCAACCGCGGAACAAGATCATTGCAGTAGACCATTCTATAATATTTCGGAGTGGGTTGCTGTAACTTTGACTCCGCATACCTCCCTAGTTCCCTGTTCCCAACTCTGGGCTGTCCAAATGTGTGTACACCTAACAACCTCTGTAACACAACCTCTTCGTCATTTAAAAGGAGCACTGTTGGGAATAATATGGCAAGGGCCCCGCCTAGGCTATGCCCGGTCACCATAAACTTTGCATTCCTATGCTCCTCAAGTAAGCTTCTTAGCTTGCTCCTCACAATAAAATACGCGCTCATCTCCACCATCACGGGTAAAACATTCTTGTCGACATTCGTGTTGGTTAGTTGAAGACGTTCCTGGAACGAAGACGTATCTGATCTGTTCCCAAGACCCAAGGCTTCTAGGAAACCCATGTGGACTTTTCCTAGATTTGGGATCTCATACCAGGAGTAATCAAAATCAGTAATCCAGTCATCTGCATCAAATGGTTCTGTCCCTCTAAAACTAATCACTATCAAATTTGCATCTCTTGGCTTGTCACAAAATATGAACACTTGGGTTGATCTGTCCTTCTGATAGTCTGCATAAATCCAATACATAATTAAAGATATCATCAATGTGAAACAATTTTAACAAACTCTATTCCGTACCATTCCAACAGTTGAAGAAGTCCACAAAATGCATCTGTTACGCAGCAAACTTAAAGATAGTTAACATCTAAATAATATATATCAACAAATTAAAAGAAAAGAAAACTAGCCTTCCAGTGTAGATTCACAACATTCTTAACAACAGTAGCATTCTCGTAAGCTAATTTAGAAGCCATCATACATAGGTCCATAAGCGACTTGCTCCCGGGTTCTAACTCGATAGAAACATCACTAGGATCCAACTTTATTCGTCCATCAATATGTCCAATTGTACTGATAAATGTTGCTGACCCTCTCTCTGGAATTACTACCATCTTCCCTGCAAATATCCTCAACACATTCACACTTCCTTACATAATTTTCTTTTTCATTTCCATGTTGCCTAAACGATCCACTTTCATAAAACTCAACATGATATACTAGACTGGAAGTTTGCGTGTCAAGGTCACAAAACTCATTTGCTATATATCACAATGCGTCGTGGCTATATAGGTAGCATTCAAATCAACATAACCAAATTTAAGCATCCCATATATTAAAACTTTATGATGACCCAACTAGATGTATCATCCACTGGGTCGGAACTAACCGAACATCAAGATGGCCGCTGACTTCTAGTCGAAAAAAATTGTTGGATTTTATATATAAATCTGAAGGAAAAAATAAGTTGAACCCTATATTAAAACTTTATGATGACCCAACTACAAAAAAATATTGTATCCACCATTGATTATCTCTAAAGATAGTAGTAGCTAGCCTGAGTGTTATGCAGCTACATTATAGTTTTTAACTGTAGGACCATAAATCTAACGTTCAACCATGTGTGGAATAAATACAAAGTGATAGTCTAGTAACTATATAGACAAGGGTTGTGAATTTCTAACACATGACACAAAAGCATGATACCAACGTAACACGAAAATTAAATTAGTTTGTTAGTTTATGCCAAATTTAAAATTGAAAAGATTTATAAATGTAATTGTTTTATAGCCATTTTTTTTAAATAAGTGTTTTTTTCATTTGATGACTGTCAAATTACATCAAAACAGGCAGATGGGCAGCAAGCTAGGCCGCCACACATTTCTGAATCGCAAACTCTAATCTACTAAACACAAATCCCTGCTCCCAGGAGTCGAAACATTGCTATGAATAACCCGTTGGACCCTTAGCATGAAACAAATAGCTTCCGGTGCCAAGGAGCCAAAGGTATCAAAAGCCAAGGGGACGAAAACATGTTGGTTATCTTCGCAAGCTTTGGCGTGTTTTTCCACTTTCTTTGATTCTGCTCTTTTGTTGCCTGTCTAGCCACGAAACCATTATCTTGTAAACCAACTAGCAGGGACACACCTATAAGGTCAACAAAAGCGTGTTTCCCCTCTGCCCAACCAAAGACCACCAAATCCGCAGGGCGCAGAGTAGACCTGCCTTCTGTGGGGTCCGTAAGGAAATTCACTAGAGCATCCTTCTTGGTCGAAATCTCAGCTCGCCTTAAAATATCCTATTGAACGTCCCGCACCCAGTCATCTCGGTATTTGAAACTGGGAAGCTCCTTGCAGTGGACCGAGTGCTCCCCATGTGAATCCTGACAGACTTTGCGGTAGATCAGACATGCTTCATCCTTATTCCACAGGAAATATGAGAACCATCAGACAATATTTAAGAATTGTCCTGTATTCAACCGCGGACATGCTTTAGCTCAAACCTTCAATCGAGATAACAATTAGGAAATCATGGGCATGAGGACCTACAAGCATTCAATTACCGCCATTTGGCGGGGAGACAAACCAAAAACTTCTCCCAAATTTTGAGCAATTTTGGTAAAAGGGCATTCGCTAAAGTTTTTTGTGGCTTTAGAGGGGTGGTGTCCTTATTAGAGAAACCGCCAAGATCAAAATCTAGGAGAGAGTTATTTAGGCGTTCGAGGGCCTGCACATAATCTGAGTCCAGGCCGACAACCCGCCATTCCGTATGATGTTATCCTGCAGCTTCCAAGACCGAACTCTCGACGCAATTTGTATTTTTGTTATAAAAATGTAAATTTTAAGTATTAATGAAGGAATGTGTAATTCTCTGCCCTTTTCTCATTCATTGGTAATTAATATATAGATACAAGTTATCTCCTATTTTTTGGGAGATTTAAATTACATCAATGACCACAATCATTTATAAAACTTTAGATAAATATATACATCATCTATTACACCCCCGCAGTCGAAGCATAGGGAGGACGAATGCTGAGACTGGATCGAAAATCATCAAATAGAACCCGTGGAAGACCTTTAGTGAAAATTTCTGCAATATGATGACGGGATGGGACATGGAGCACACGCACAACGCCTTTCTGTACCTGTTCTCGAACAAAGTGGATGTCAAGCTCTATGTGTTTAGTGCACTGATGCTGAACCGGATTTGCTGACAAGTAAATGGCACTAACATTATCACAGTAAACCAGAGAGGCAAGTGTGATAGGATGATGCAGCTCTAGAAGTAGATTGCGGAGCTAGCAGAGTTCCGCAATCACATTTGCGACTCCACGATTCTCGGCTTCGGCACTGGACTGTGAAATAGTGGATTGTCGCTTGGATGACCAAGAAAGAAGATTGTCACCTAGGTAGACACAGTAGCTGGACATAGATCGTCGTGTGTCTGGGCATCCTGCCTAATCAGCATCAGTGTAGGCAACGAGAGAGAAATTCGGAGTGGGAGCTAGATGAAGACCGAAATCTATGGTGCCTTGTATATACCGGATAATGCGTTTTAGGGCATGCCAATGTGCGACCCAGGGAGCATGCATGAACATACAAACTTTTTGAACATCGTATGATATGTCAGGTCTGGTGAAAGGTAAATATTGTAGAGCACCTGCCAAACTATGGTAAGTGGATGGGTCATCATGGAGAGGACCTGAATCAGCAGATAGTTTAGATTGTATATCAACAGGAGTTGCTGCCGGTTTGCAGGAATCCATGGCAGCTCGACTAATGATGTCTTTAGCATATGCCTGTTGAGATAGAAACATAGTGTCTCCTGATCGTGTGACCTGAATGCCCAAAAAATAAGAGAGAGGTCCCAAGTCCTTCATAGCAAATTCACCTGCAAGAATATGTAAGAACTGCTGGCGCAGAGTGTTAGTAGAGGTGGTGAGGATATTATCATCGACATAAATGAGGAGGTATGCGATGTCGTGGCCGTTTTGATAAACAAATAGAGAATTATATTTGCTTTGACGAAACCCCTGAAAGGTGACAAAATCTGTAAAATGCTGGTACGAGGCATGTGGGGCCTGCTTGAGACTGTATAGGGACTTCTTTGGGAGGCATACATGATTTGGATAATCAGGATGGCGGAAACCCATCGGTTGATGCATATAAACCGTTTCCTCTAAATTACCATGTAGAAATGCATTAATGACATCCAACTGATGGATTTTCCAAGATTTTGCCAATGCTAGAGAGAGAACCAGACGAATAGTAGCCGGTTTTACAACCGGACTGAATGTTTCCCCACAATCAATACCTGGTTCCTATTTGCGACCATCACAAACCAACCGAGCCTTGTAGCGCTCCAAGCTACCATCGGTCCTATACTTATGTTTAAACCATAGTCACATAAACCGCTCAATATCCCACGATTTTCATATTGGATCGTTTCATACCAGATCGGAAATCGCCATCGTTCTGATCGGGTATGGCACGGCGACTGAAATCGGACGGTACGGTGTTCCATCTCGAAATCCCAATTAATCAAATCTTTGTGTGGTACGTTCAAGAGATCGATTTTATAGGTCTGTGGAACGATGTTTTCAGCTGGAAGAAGAAGAAGCAGCAGCAGGTCAAAGGTAGAGAAGAAGGAAGAAGAAGCAGGGAAGAAGAAAGAAGAAGCAGGAGGGGTAGACGGTTGCTGCACATGTGTTTTATCCATCTAGGGTTAAATAAGTTTAGATATTTCAACATTTAGCTCCTTTACCTTTTATCAGCTTACATTTAGTTGCTAAAATTTGTAATTTTTTATTTAAAAAGTGTAAAATAACTTTTTGTATTTAAACAATTAACCCCCTCTATCTTTACTAGTTTACATTTGGTACTTTAACTTATAAATTTAAAGTAAAAAAGTAAAAACTTAACATTATATATATATATATATATATAAATTATAAATAGGTATTTATGTTTTAATTTGGGTACACCAATTTGTATTCCCCCTCGTACCGAAATGAATCTACCCCTCTCCGTAAAAACTTTAACTTATAAATTTACCGTACCACTTCGTACCGAAATGAACCTACCCCCTCCGTACCGAATTCGTCTAGCGTAGCGAACCGCGTACCCGAACCGCGTTCCCGTACCGGAGCGAACCGCGATTTAGGTGACTATGGTTTAAACAACCACATGCAACGTATTATATTCATATGAGAATAGCGTGGTACAAGCTCCCAGGTCTTATTTTTAATAAGGGCACTAAATTCGTTAGCCATGGCATTGTACCATTCCGGAGTGGCTAAGGCAACCTGTGGGTTTTTAGGGACGGGTACGATAGAGGTAGTGTGAAGGTTAAAGGGCTGCTTTGGTTTAGTAATACCGCTCATAGACCGAGTTTGAATGGTTTGGGTGGGAGGATGTGGTGGTCCTGGTATGGGAATCGGGCTCGGTATAGGTGATGGGCTGGAGTCGGAAGAAGTAGGTGAGGGGGTGGGCTGAGGGGTGTGTGGGGGCGCTGTGAGGAAATGGGACAGGATGTGAAAGTGGGCCTGGGGGGTTCCAAGTGTTGGCAGCGGGTGGGGAGGTAGGGGTGTTGGTGTGGTCTGATGGGCCGAGAGAATATGGATTGGATATAGTAGGGGTTGGGCCTGTGGGAAGTGGTGAACTATGTGGGCCGGGGTGAGGGGAAGGGATAGGGGGCGGAGTTTTGTTAGTGGAGTTTGGGGTAGTTTTTAAGAGTTGTTCCCACATAAGAGGGTGGATGGGGGGGGGTTAGCAATTCGTATGAGTGTGGTGTGATGGGAGATTGCATGGAGAATGGGAAAACGGTTTCTTCAAAATGTACGTGACGGGAGATTATAATTGGTGGGAGGTGAGATCGAGGCATTTGTAGCCTCGATGGTTTGCATGCCATTTTGGTGACAAAAATTGTAAAAATTTTGATTTGCATATTCTTCACCCTTGTCACGCTAAAATTGTTTTATTTTTCTTTTGAATTGGGTGTTTATTAGGTTGTGAAATTGGGAAAAAATGTGAAAGACTTGGGTTTTATTGGCTATGGGAAATGTCCACAAAAAATTGGTGAAATCATCCAAAAATAGGATGTAATATTTATGGCCACCCGTGCTGAGGACGGGTGATGTTCAAAGGTCACTGTGCACAATATCAAATGGCAAATGAGTACAATTATCTGAACCATAAAATGGTAATCTAACACTTTTACCAAAAATGCAAGATTGACAAAGATGTTTATTGAGTTTTGCATAATCAATAAAAGAAGAAAGTTTTAAAGATTGCCGTAATTGTTGCCAGGATGACCCAATCGTTGATGCCAACGATCTTGAGAAATAGTAGCAAAGGCTTGTGGTTGATTGAGGTTTAGAGGGAGAGGCTGTGTGAGAGGGTAGAGATCGCCAGTACTATTGCATTGTAGGATAGAAGCCCAGGTTTTGAGATCCTTCACAAGAAAACTAAAAGGGTCAAATTCAACAGAAACTAAATTATCAGTTGTTAGGCGACAAACTGAAATTAAAGTTTTAATGATATTGGGGGAAAACAGGACACTATTAAGTTTGAGGGGTGGAAAGGGTGGCGGTAAAACTTGGTTGCCTGTTGCCAAAACTGAAATAGACATGCCATTATCAACAGTTATATTTTTATTAGTGCACGAATTAAAATTAGACGGGGAGTATATACCTTGCTGGTTGGCTGAATGAGAGGATGCCCTGGTGTCATGAGGTCGTGATCGGGCGGGTTCAGCGACATGGTGTAAAGAGCTTGCTCGATGTCCGTGGGTGTGTAACCAGAGTAATGGGCTTGATCAGGACGTGCACCGAGAATCCCTTGAGAGTTTCCTGTGGGTCGAGATGGATATTGCAGGGTGGGGAGTTTGTTTGTGGTGACCAATTTTGTGCAGGCCCATAGTTGCGAGGAGGTGCATTTGAAAAGTTGGTCGATCCATTAGAAATCCCGGCCCATTGCTGCTGAGCCCAATTAGATGGGAAAATATGGGGCATTTGGGAGTATTGAACAGAAGGTTTAGCACCTCTGCCGCCTCGACCAAAAGAAGCTGATCCAGTCCTCCCTCGGCCGCCGTCGTGGCCTCGTCTTCCACGGCCACGTCCACGTTCAGAAGAGGTGTAGGTCGGGTTAGCAGAATTGTTGGGTGTTGGTATGGATGAGACGGAAGTGTTCAGAGCGGTCGCAGACACTTGAGCCGAGTGGGAGGCTTGGTGTTTCTTCTTGTTTTCTTCCATTGTCAGTTGGGATCTGAGTTCATTAAAGGAAGGTAACGGGTCACGGTTTTGTAAGACGATTGAGATGCCGTCGTATAATTCCATGAGACCTGTAAGAATTTTGACGGCAAGAACATGGTTATCAACAGGGGCCCCAACACTTTCCAATTGATCAGCAATGTGTTTGGCGTGTTGAAGATAATCAGGCATGGAAGAAAAGTTGTCGAGGCACAGGTTTGCAAATTCCGGACCGAGGAAGACGGCACGGGTGGTTTTATTGTCATTGAACTCGTTTTGTAGAAGAGTCCAAGCGTTTGTGAGCGGTCTGTCAGGGTACAAGGATAATGTTTAGTAATGGGGAAGAAATCGTGGCATAGATCCACTGATGAACAATGGCATCGAGACGAGACCAAAGTGCTTCGATGGTCGATGACGGTGTTTCAGTATCAGGGGAGGATGAGGCGGAGACAGTGGGACGGGGAGATAGATGGTCAAGGACCTCGAACGCCCGACAATGAACTTGGAATAAGGTTGACCAAGTCGTGTAGTACGAAGAGTCTTTTTCGAGAAGAAGGGGTATGTGGGTTTTGATGTTTGACACAGTGAGTGCCGGGTGAAGCTTGGTATCCATAGCGAATGAGAGGGGAGGGAATATCAGAAAAATAAAAAAAAATCAGAAGAAGAATAACTAGTCTCCCAGGAAGATGGTCGACGACAAAGATTTAGGTGGTAGGGCTTTGGAATGTAGGCTGTGATACCATGAAGGAATGTGTAATTTTGTGCCCTTTTCTCATTCATTGTTAATCAATATATAGATACAAGTTATCTCTTATTTTTGGCGAGATTTAAATTACATCAATGACCACAATCAATTATAAAACTTTACATAAATATATACATCATCTATTATCTATTAATTAATATATTTAAAAAATAAAAAAAAATGGGTTAAACATTTTTTTGTCCTCTTCACACAATTTTAGGTTCGTATCTTGTTGGACCCACCAACAAACAAACACGACCCGTCTAGTATCCGTGATATAAACAAATGGGAATATAGTTTTACCTTGCAAAAGATTGACGAACAAATTGAGGAGGCCGCCATTTAGCGAGAGGAAGTTTAGTATAAACTCGACAAGGCAACCGGTCCATTCCATGGGCTTACCAAACATCTTTATCAACTTCCTCATTATTATCGAAACTATAATCACCCACCTATGGTCCGGCATCTCCCCTCCTTGTCCCGGTCCCCGCGACAGCTTATGTTGATCAGAGCTGTCTAGGAATTTAGCACCGCTCGCTTTGTTGTTAAAGATTGCATATCTAACGAGGTCCGAGATGCCACCATTGTCAGGCCGCACGATCAGGTGCCTGAAATTGTTGTCACTTTGGATAGTCATATATAGTAATAAAAATGGTAATGAAATTTGGATAAAAGATTTGGATGTGATTTTTATTGGATCGAGTGGGAATGCATATATAACAGAAGAAGATGTTACTAGTGTCGGTCATTGGTGTTGGTGTGACGCCTTGTGGAGCATCTTGGTAACAGAAAAAGGGTGTAGATAAGATAACGTAGAGAAGAAAAAAAGAAAGTGAAGTTTATACTTTCTCAAAAGAAAGGTGAGTTTAATGGATGAGATTAAAAGAAAAAGTATACGTTGAGTTTTTAAAAGAGGAGGAGGAGGGCAAATAGGTATAACCCACAATGGTTGAGTTTCATCTCATTTTTTTAACGTCTATAACTTTTTCATATGACATTATTTAAAAAAAACACATCATAAAAACAAGTATTTTATCCTCTTTCATTTGCATACCATATTGCTATACTTTAAAAAAAAAATTATTGGGTTGATAGTACTTGCGTCTAAATGTAAACACTTGATATTATTAGTTGTATTTAAACATTACATTGTTGTTTTTGTATGTAAAATGCTACTAAACAATAATAAACATTCTGAATGTAAAAGGCTACTAAACAATAACTTTACTTTACATTGTTGTTTTTGTATGTAAAAGGCTACTAAACAATAATAAACATTCTGAATGCAATAATAGCTTTTTTGTTTTTTTAGTTTGTTTTTAATATGATGAGAAAGTTAGAAGAGCTTTACATGGGAGAACTACAATAGTTTTATTAATTTATCGATTGAGGAAAATGTACATTTACGTAAAGTATTACTCCTATTAGTTAGTAACTTTACTTTACATTGTTGTTTTTGTATGTAAAAGGCTACTAAACAATAATAAACTTGATATGTATGTAAAAACTTGATATTACCTATTTGCGTTTAAACAATAATAACTTGTGTCTAAATGTAAAAAGTTGATATTACTTACTTGCGTTTTAGCATGTATAACTTGCGTTTTATCATTTATAACTTGCGTTTGATCAGATCGTCTTATCAGGTATAACTTGCGTTTCTAAAACGCAAGTATACCCTCAATAAAACGCAATTTATCAACCAAGAAACAATTTTTTTTTAAAAAAAAGTATAGCAATATGGTATGGAAATGAAAGAGGATGAAAAACTTGTTTTCATGGTGAGTTTTCTTTTTAAAAAATAATGTCGTATGAAAAGTTTATGGCCGTTTAAAAATGTGGGTGGAACTTTAATGATGCTAAGAAATTATCATCATGCCCCTGATTATCAAATTTAATCCTACGGTCTATATTGTTTCTTACACTTTGTACAATAAGTGACCTTTTACGTTGGCCTCTCCCAAATAGAAAATAGGCCCAGTCCATGGAACTTTTTTATGAGTACATAGATATCAATCAATATTTGCTAAAATAAATACAGCATTAATTATCCAAAGTTACATTTGTCATATAACCATCATATCTATAACTTATAAATAAAAGAATTAAGTTTGTATGATGTGGCATTCAATAGGGGCGACATGTGGCATCATGTGAAGTTTTTTTTTAAATTTATTTATTTTGTATTTTTAAATAAAATCTATATCTATATTATCTTAAAATTTCAAATATGCTAATTAATATTTTTTCCTTATTTTTCCCTCACATTTTTTAAATGTTAGTGAACTATTAATTATTTTAAAATTTCAAATATGTTAATTAATATTTTTATTTTTATTTTTTTCTTTTTTTCCGCTCACAATTTCTAAACGTTAGTAACTTTTATGTATGACATTTTTTTGAAAAAAAAAACTTACACCAAATTAACGATCGCTTTATTATATTTCCAACGAGCACCATATATGATGCTATACAAAAACGAAAAAAAGTAGTGAGTTTTTGTTCATACAGAAAAAACACAATGTATTTAAGTAATTTCTTAATCATATATAGGCAAGTCACTAATCATGTTATGATAGTATATATGTTTTTGAACATACTATTACATATAAGAATTGCCCATGTTCATGTGCTATAACGATATGCTTAGCATTAAAAGAGGTTGAGATTTTTTAATCTGTTGGGAACGCAGCATGAGAACCCCTTTTGATAGTATAAACATTAGAACAACTTTCTTTAACATTAAAAGAGGTTGAGACTGTTTACTTCTTTTATCCTTTTTTATTAAGTAATATTAGATTTTTCAACCCCGGGACACTCCCGGGGTAATTAGCTAGTAACTTATATTAGATTACTTGATTAATGCCCACGTGAATACGTGGTTCAATAAATTTTGGCATTTTTAGGGGTAAAATTTAGTAAGACCATGGGGTGTGAATCGGTAAACATGAACGGTGAGATGAGGTGGGGGGCTTCCCACTCAGGGAACACCCCCCCTATCGGTGCCAACGGTGCATTATCTCCGTTCTCCCCGATCATATAATAGTATTATTATTATTTTTTGTCGTTTTCCCTTTAAAAAATATTAAAAAAAAAAAGAAAGGGCCGGGAAGGGGGAAGAAGGGGGAACCATTTCCTGGTTTGGGAGAGAGGGAAAGAGGGAAATGACGTGGCGCTAATGTGGACAAGGGGGAAGGGGGAAGGGGGAAGGGTTCCACACGTCATAGCTTAAAACATAAAATATAGTGAAAATATTTTGATAAATTGTTAAAAGTAAGAAATACATATATAATTCAAATATCATTAAATATTTTCTTATACACTACATTTTTTTTTTTATTTATTTCCTTTCCATCGGTATCAAGTAACTTAACCTCTGCCGTGCTCTTAACTTTTGACAATATTATATAAAGATGGCCATGTGTGAATCCTGAATCCGTTTATGTGTTTGCATCTTAGTCCAAAAATATATAAATAATGTCATCCATAATTATAAAATATATAAATATAGTAGGATATCTCTAATTTAAAGGTAATAAGTAGGTTTAATTGTTATAATTATTAACTTAAATTCACAAGTTTGAAGATTTTAAAATATTCTATTCATTCAAAATTTCAAATTGAATGCCTTAAATAAGTTTAATTGCTAACATTATTATCTTAAATTCAAAATTTAGAAATTTTACAATATTAACCAAGATTTAAAAGTTGAAGTTATAGATATTAAAGTTTGAAATTATATACTTAAATAGAACATTTAATATTCGAATATTTTCAAAGTTGAACTAAAATCAATCTTTTGAAATTATAGTATTTATTTGAATTTAAACTTGTAACTAATTTGAAAAATTTATAACCAATATTAGTATTTGTTAAAATTAAATATATAAGAAAATGTGTAATCTAAAGGTAATAAGTAGGTGTAATTGTTACAATTATTAACTTAAATAAACAAATTTGGATTTTTTTTTAAATATTCAAATCATTCACAATTATGAATCCAATTTAGTAGTTAATTCTAAATTTTACCAAAATTATGTTAAATTCAAATATTGAATTTTTATAATATTAACCAAAATTTAAAAATTAAAATTATGAATATTAAAATTTGAAGTTAAATACTTAAATAGAACATTTAGTATTCGAATAGTTTTAGAGTTTAACATAAATGTATAATTCCAAATTGTAGTATTTAAATTTTAATTTTGACTTATAACTAATTTGATAAATTTATAACCGAAATTATTACTTGTTATATTTGAAATATAATAGGAAATCTATAATTTAAAGATAATAATTAGGTGAAACTGTTACTATTAATAACTTAAACAAAAATATTTTAAAAAAAATTAAAAGATTGTATTTAATCAAAATTTTGAATTAAATGTAAAAAATATTTTAATTAAGTCTAACTTTTATCATTATTATCTTTAATTCAAATTTTCAAAAGTTTATAATATTAACCAAAATTTAAAAATTAAAATTATATATGTTATGATTTAAAATTAAATAGTTAAATTTAAAATTTCGTATTTGAATATTTTTAAAGTTTAACTGAAATCTATAATTTAGTACTTAAAATTTGAGTATTAACTTATAAATGATTAGAAAAATTTATAACCGAAATTATTAATTAAAAAATTTTAAATATATTAGAAAATCTCTAATTTAAAAGTAAAAGTACGTGTATTTTTTTTACCATTATTAAGTTAAATTCAAAATTTTGATTTTTTTTAAAAGATTTGGATTATTCAAAATTTAAATTAAATTTAATAAATGTATTAATTAACTCTAACTGTTACATTTATTATCTTAAATTCAAATTTTAAAACTTTATAATATTAACCAAAATTTAAACCAATTAAATCAATTTTAAATTTGAATTTTCAAAAAAAAAAAATTGTTCAAAATAAATCAATTAGAATTAATGTTATAATCTTGGTAACCATTTAAACGATTCCTACAAACATGTAATCTATTACTGAACATAAAAAGTAAGATCAAAGATAAAATTCAAATGAACATTCAAAGAGCAATATCATGATCTGTATGAACATGATGAACACCAAGATAATAAGGGTTTTTATTAACATAAACTCATCCACAAAAGAAGAAACAATAATATTCAACAAAATCGAAAATAATAACATTGAAAACCTAAATCAGTTAACACTAAATCGTTAACAGAAGATGAGACTAAACAAATGCCTTTGGTATCACTAAACGGAGCAGCGATACAAAGGATTTTGGTATAAGGAAATAATAATACGGGGATTTGATAGGAAGCGTGTAAGATGGGGATACATATAAATAATAAAATTTGTAAGATGAGGATATATATAAATAATTTATTGAAGATTTATGGTTAAAAAAAAAAGATACAAAAAGTAAATTACTTACCATTACATTAATACGGATAAATATATTTATATATGCATCTATTATCTTTGATCTATGTTTTTTCTCATTGCAATGTTCAAAAAACTGAGCGTCGTTAAGACAATTCACATTGCATATTCCACAATACGTAATTTGATGTAGAATAACGTCGTTGACTACCATTTGGGCGGTTCTATGATCCATTACAACCTAACAAACAAATAAAAATTATAAACCTAAACACATAATGTTAATAATATAGAAAAATAAATAGATGAATAATTTTTAAAAAAGGGATAGGATCAAGAAACCTGTTTTGGTAGAAACATGTTTCACTAGTAAAAAAAAGAAAAAATTACACCGTTAGTCCTTATGGTTTTCCACCAAATTTCAATGTAAGGTATTAAGGTTTTATTGTTTCACTTTAAGGTATTAACCTTTTAATTTGTTTCAATGTCAGGTATTAGGGACTAACCTAGTTAAAACTTAACTGAGTTTGAGGGGTATTATGGTCCATTCACCTGTTTATAAAGAAAAACAAAATAAAAGCCAAAACCCACTTGTACAAGACTCGAACATGGGACCTTGGCTTATTAATAGAACAAGCAAACCAGTTGATCTAAGCTACCAGATGGTTATTATTCCGATCAGATTCTTTATAAATGAAATCGATGCAGGTCATATTCCCCAATTCAACCCAAACCAAACCCTAACCCTCGAACCTTTTTGGGTTTGGTTTGGACAACTTTCTTATCACAGGCGATCATCCTATCTTAGGCTTATGGGATCCAAACAACGCCCTTCCCTTAACTTGGTCCCATGGCCATCTCTGGAGGACTGCACATCTCGTATGTTTTTTTTAATTCTTTTTCTTTTTCAAACTTTAAAAAAGACTATTATCCTGATGTTGATTTTCGTTCATTAGGAGATACTTGTAGGAATATGCATCAAATTCAAGTTCATTCTGCAACAAACCAACGGTGAATTCGTGTGGCAGCCTGGCCCTGATCGTCTTTTCCAATGCTTTCAAACACAAAACATTATAATTTATGTGAAGACTGGGAGAACCCCGATTCCAGGATAATACTCAAAACCGACCACCCTCCAATTGATCAAGATATCCAATTTGTCGAACCATCTACTGTTACCCAAGAACCAGAAGAGTGTGCAATAAACATGAAGGAAGTATTGATGTCTAATGAAATGGTGCCTGTTTTAGTACCTGGTTTGACCCAACTGCCGCTCGATGAAGGTCCAGATGACGAACCTAAGCCCGTGAATGGAGCCGCTATGGTGTCTGCAGGACCTGATACGGCTAAGGTAGTACCTGGTTTTGTTTGGGTTAGGGTTTGGTTTGGGTTGAATTGAATTGGGGAAGATGACCTGCATCGATTTCATTTATAAAGAATCTGATCGGAATAATAACCATCTGGTAGCTTAGATCAGCTGGTTTGCCTGTTCTTTTAATAAGCCAAGGTCCCAGGTTCGAGTCTTGTACAACTGGGTTTTGGCTTTTATTTTGTTTTTCTTTATAAACAGGTGAATGGACCATAATACCCCTCAAACTCAGTTAAGTTTTAACTAGGTTAGTCCCTAATACCTGACATTGAAACAAATTAAAAGGTTAATACCTTAAAGTGAAACAATAAAACCTTAATACCTTACATTGAAATTTGGTGGAAACCATAAGAGATGGAATAATGAATGTGTAATACCATCATTATATAAACATTGGGTTATGTTATTTTTGTAATATTTGTAATAATAATCTAATATTTGTTTGTTTCCAAGAAGTTAAAAAATCAGAGAAAAAAATGTGAAACTTACCTTGAATTAATAACGAAATTTAATGACTTCCTAATTTATATTATTATTACAAAAATAATATGGCGTAAAAAACATTTTTGGCGTAATAAAGATAATAATATAAAAATACATATTTAATGATTCCTAATTTATGTCACTTTCCTTTCCCATTCTTATTTATTGATTTTTGTTTTTTAAAAAAAGAAACAAGATAGAAATTCTCTGGTAGTGCCACTCGTCCAAATGAGGATTTGAATAAAATTGAACTTGGAAAAAGAAATTGACAAGTGTCGGTAGGGAGTTTATTTTATTAGTACCTAGTAGGATGCCCGGGCAATGTGGCGGGGAACATATCTACTTCTACGGGTACGTATGGTTTGTTTCAAATCACTTATTAGCCTCAACCAAAACGGAAGTCGTCAGTTAATCAATCTTATTAACTAATCGATTAATTGGCTCGGTTTATTAAATTAGATATTCTGTTTCAGTTTGGTTAAGTTAGTTTTGTCAATAACCAAAACAAAACTTTAGCTAAAATTTGTGTAGAAGTACATGGAATTGAGGTATAAAGACCAACAATATATGAGTATATGATGTGTCACACCCGCCTAGGCAGAAACTCGAGGTGCGACTTCGAAAGATTTCCAAGCACAAAGGTCACACGAGCATTGATTAAAATAAAGTGGGAACTTTCATTAAACAACCAGATTTGTTCAACATAGAGTTAATTGTTTAAAAATCACAACCATTGTTTGTAAATGTCTAGGATTAAAACAACAACACAACGGTCCAAAAGAAGGTATCCCACAAATGCTCGCACGCGACCCCCGCAAGTTCCATTATCCATGATAATTTCCTGATAAACATGCATTAAAGGAAATATGGGTCAACATAAAGTTTGTGAGTTCACGGGTTTTCTATACGGTGGACATGTAATCCAAAACCGACTAAATCATTGCCTAGCTAGGGCAATAATCCATATGTGATTTGACATGAGCCCATAACCAAACCTTGACATGTTGTGCCTCGCCCATTGTACACTAAAGACAATGAAATAATGTGAAATACAAGCACTCTTTTGATATCTGTCATCCGGTCAGAGCGACTGACCAAGAGTGGGGGTGTCAACCCAATAGATCTATCCCGGTGTTTCATGGCTAAGTCCATAGCTAATGGTTATGGTATAATGTATGCACGAGGGCTTAATGGATCCTGAATTGTAATGTCTCATGTTCACATAATAGTCATGTACTGTAACTGAAAACTGTACGCATGTTTTTCCTCCGAAAAAATGTAAAATCTGTAAAAAGGTGACGTGTAAACTCACTTGATGTCTGGATGCTAGACTGAACTGAATCTGGTACTGTGTGTCTGGTCTGGGATGCCCTAAGTTCATTTAAAGGCAACCTTACGTCTATGCTTTGTTTTAACTACCATGCAACTGTTCACCCGACTGCAACACCCATGGACTAGGGGCTTCTGTACCACTATCGACGTGTGTCACACACTGTATGTGTCAGAAATGTTCCTTTTGTTGTTAATGTGACGATGTTTTAGTCTATTTTTGGGTAAGACAAATTCCTTGTCTTACTAAATATTACCAAGTGTTACTTATGTCTCTGTTATGCAAGTCTAGGGTGGGATATGGACATATCCATTGACAGTTTTGTATAATAATGATACTTTTGGATGTCTTATTCTTGAATTACACACATGTTAGTGTTTATCATAGATTTTAGAGAAAACTCTTGTGTTAAGCTTGTTAACACACGTTTTAGTGTCTTTAACACATGTTTTACAAAGCAAGCTTTTGTATAAGTTACAAAACTAATCATGTTTGGCTTAGCTTGGGCCGGCCTCGATCCCGTACTCTCACGCATACTACCTCATGTATGTGGGGGTACGTGAATGTCCATATGTATTCTAGCTCGATTGGTTAGTTGGCCTAAGTTTCTTTTGAAATGCTTGGGTTTAATCCCTACTAGTTATATTTGGAGAACATAATGAGAAATGAGGGATGACTCTTGGCCTATAGTCAGGAGTTCGAGTCCTGATCTCGCCTGGGTTTTACCGGTTCTTCACAGCAAGTCTTCGGACGGGTGGAGGATCGGGTTTTTCTCGGTTCGGGAACCACTATCGGACGAGGCTCCCAGCAAGGGAAGCGAATTTGCCAGAACCCCTTGTAGGAGTCTCGCAATTATTGTGTTGGCCGTTCTAAAAAAACACACTTGAAAAAGGGTAGATACTACTATTAAAAGAAAAATGTTTTTACCCCATGTCATAAAAATACTCATTTCATCCGCTTCGCAATAATTTTTAGTTTATACACATATTCATGCATTCTTTTAAGACCTACCGTAGTCGAGCGTTATTGGGGCAAAAAATTGAAAAATAGCGCCCCCCACACCGCTACGGGGGACGCTATACCTTCCAAAACAGCCCAAGCGTTATAAAAATAACGCCAAACCAAAATTGAACCGTCCAATGAAGGCTTGACACGTGGTGAGGGGCAAAAAACGGTCAAAAAATTTTGACCGTTGGAGGCTTTAAATTTTGAACGGTAATTTTATTTTTTTAAGATTTTATATATATGCACACAATATACATATACAATACAAACTAAAAACCACACTACACAAACACACTAAAAATTTATAAAAACTACACTACAAACACCCTACAAACCAGCTATGGGTGGTGGATTTCCAAATGACCTTGCCGAGCCGTCGAATCTCCGGAGATACACTCGCCTGAGACGTCGTGCACCGGTGTTTTCTTCTCCTCCTCCTCCTCCTCAACAACTGTTTTTTCTCCTCCGCCTCCACGTGTCTCCAACCCCGTCCCCTCCATTCCTCCACTCCCTGGATACACTCCCACACACCCTGATGTTGATTTCACTGCAGAGGAGATTGTGTGGTGCGTAGATTATGTTATGGCTGAGAGAGGATTGGGGCGTCTACAGTTTGTGGAGACCCAACCGAACCCCACCCCCACCCCAACCCCTCATGATTGGGAGCCAACCGAGGAGGACCTGGAAGCTTTAAGGGATGCAATAGAAGAAGAACGAAACAATTTTTCCCCTCCTCATGAGTACTGCTGCATCCCCTCGGATGCGAGGTCTGACGTTCGCGATAGCGATCGTTCCGTGTTCCCGCCGTACTACAAACTCATGGACTGGGACAATTACTATAACAGTACTGATTTCTGGGAGATTAACATGGACCTTTGTATGACACCCTAGGCAAATCCCACATCGGCCGTGGCCAGGAGAGATCCTTGGTTCATAAGTAATCCAAAGCCTCTTAAATCACCAACGCGTTTTGGGCTTAATGCTAGTGGATGAGAGGAGAACTCCACAGTTAAGCATGCTCAGGTGGGAGTAGTATCAGGATGGGTGACCTCCTGGGAAGTCTCCACCGGGGCGACCAAAAACAAATTCGTGAGCTCTGGATGGACAACCCGTCGGGGCAAAGCGGACAATATTGGTGGTGAGAGGGGCCGGATGTTACAATTACTCTCTATAGGGGAGAAAATTAAGATTAATTATGTAATGTTTAAATAAGTAATTTAGGATTATATAGTGTTTAAATAAGTAATTTAGGAATATGTAATGTTTAAATTAATATTAGTTGTAACTTTTATTTTTTTAATATTAGTTGTAACTTTTTTTTTAATATTAGTTGTGTGTTTTTAATATTATTTGTAATTTTTTTTATATTTATTTGTCTTTTTAAATTATTTTAAGTTAAAAGATTAAAAAAAATAATAAAATAAACAACCAATCAGAAACAGGGGCTTTATAAATAAAGCCCCTACAACTACACTCCTTTTTCACTTTCTTTCTCCATGCTGACTCAGCTGCCACGTGAACCAATCAGAAACAGGGATTTTATAAATAAAGCCCCCACTATACATGGTCTAAGAGTGTTAACATTGGGTAAATTGGACTAGTCCACTTGTAGCGGGCGGATTGAAGCGGACAACTCCCATTGGAGCCCTCATCTGGTAGGTGGTTTAGAAGGGGTTGGTTTGGCATAGTGGATATTTGATTTGGAATATGGTGAGGCCATTTGTACTTTTTGAATAAATAATAAAAAAAACTGTGTGTGAGTATAAATTAAAGGGGAATTGGATTTTAATGACCCAACTGTTTAAAATTGGCCGATTACACCCCAACTAAAAACTGGCTATAACATCAAATATTAGCATGTTGGATTATAACACCCACTAATGGTTAAGCCACTAACGCCGTTATTGGGTTTGCTGACGTGGCATGATGATGTGTCACTCCACGTCAGCAAACCCACTAACGTGGAGTGACACATCATCATGCCACGTCAGCAACTGGTGCCACGTCAGCGAACAACGACGTTAGTGGCTTAACCGTTAGTGTGTGTTAAAATCCAACATGTTAATAGTTTAGGTTATATATAGCCAATTTTGTAGTTGGGGGTGCCATCGGCCAAATTTTGATAGTTTACGTTATTGAAATCCAATTCCCCTAAATTAAATAAAAAGAAAAGTATATAATAAGGTGAATAATTAGAATTGTTTATGGTTGTAGGAAAAAGTCGTTTGCAAGGGTTGTGGTTTGAAATGATGCAGAGGTAACGGTTTTGAGTTCCAAACCACTTTAACCAAAAAGGCTGATTTTTATTTTAATAGTCATTTATTATTTTATTTTTATGATTATCTAAAGAGAGATGATTGCTTTAAATTTTAGAAAAAGATTGTAGAGAATGATAATGTTGTGGCCCCTTATACGTCACGTGTATGCTAATATGTGGCGTATAGATCCTGACATGTCTACGATCGATGGGCATTGATGATGCGGGGAGTTTGTACTGGTACCACCACCCTTTATTATTATGTCATATGATAGTCTATGACATATCACTAAAAGAAAAAAAAAAAGCAATAATGGTGACACCTTTAGCTGCGACCCGCGCTATTGCTCTGATCCGCGTCTAACAAGATCTGGATTGGTTAGATGATTGAATGGCCAGGCCTTAGTTGCCGCTAAAGGCCTCCTTCCTTATAGTGATATCATACCTCGTTCAAGGACTTAAAAAGCACCCCTAATTAAACATAATTGCTTAATTTACCAGATGTAGCATAACCATTTTAAGAAACAACTTCTACATACATGTCTCGTAATCATGTTTACTGGCTTTTCTATAGTGTGTCCCATACGTATTGTAAAGGAAAACAAAATGTACCATAGTAATTTTACTAACTTAAATAAACGTTACAATATCATAAGTGCTGATCCCCCACTCAACCAACAAAGAAACCAATATCACAATGGATTTACAAGGTTGGCTTATGAATACGTTTTTGGGTTCCAAGTCTTATGGAATTAACGTAATTTGGAGGGGCATGAGCAGAAAGGCCAGGAATGGCCAAACCGATGACTCGCATTATTATGCCTTCCCAAGACTCTTTGTATTCTGGCCCATATGCCATTCCCATTCCCACACCTCTCACTAACTCCCATACAGCATTCAGATACTCTGGAACTAGGTACCACAACCCAAAGTAGTTCCTGTTTGGTTCCTCATCCATTTTCTTCATTCGACAACAAATAATAATTAGTGTTTAAAATGATTTAAGCTATATATGTCTGGTTATGCTAAAAAGCATTAGAAGCCTGATAATAAACTAGGCGTGCCACATGTCCCTAGAAGTGGCGGTAAATGCATAAAAAAAACCTTTAGAAAATCTGGATGTGAAGGACGCTAATGCATTGTTGAATTAATCCTAACACATCGTTAGAAAACCTTGACCCGAAGGACATATTACGGATTCTAAACATTTTAAGGAAAAATAAATCTCCCAATACTATACATAAATTAAATATAAATATAAATATTCATGATTTTATGATATCTTTTAGAGTAACGACGTGTAAAAAGTCATTTATGTTTTAAAAAATTGTGAAAAAAGTAAGTTGGTGACTATTACCCTTTAGAAAAGCTTGCCACAATTTGTGGACCTTGATCAATGGTCCACAAATTCTTTTTGCGCTTCTCAGGACTTCAAGAATTTTTACTATAACTGAATGCTCTTAAACTTACTTGCTCGACGAATAAACTATCGTAGTAGAGGCACACCCCAAAATGCTTATACAAGAATGTATTGTCATCATAAGGCAACCGCGAAACAAGGTCATTGCAGTAGACCATTCTATAATATTTCGGAGTGGGTTGTTGTAACTTTGACTCCACATACCTCCCTAGTTCCTTGTTCCCAACTCTGGGCTGTCCAAATGTGTGTATGCCTAACAACCTCTGTAACATCGCCTCCTCCTCATGTAACAGGAGCACTGTTGGGAACAATATAGCAAGGGCCCCGCCTAGGCTATGCCCGGTCACCATAAACTTTGCATTCTTATGCTCCTCAAGTAAGCTTCTTAACTTGCTCCTCACAACAAAATACGCGCTCATCTCCACCATTAGCGGTAAAACATTCTTGTTAGCACTTTTGTTGGTTAGCTGAATACGTTCCTGGAAGGAAGACGTATCTAATCTATTCCCAAGACCCAAGGCTTCTAGGAAACCCATGTGGACTTTTCCTAGATTTGGGATCTCATACCAGGAGTAATCAAAATTACTAATCCAGCCATCTGCATCAAATGGCTCTGTCCCTCTAAAACTAATCACTATCAAATTTGCATTTCTTGGTTTGTCACAAAATATGAAAACTTGGGTTGATCTCTCCTTGTGATAGTCTGCATAAATCCAATACATAATTAACGATATCATCAATTGAAACAATTTTAACAAACTCTATTCCATACCATTCCAACAGTTGAAGAAGTCCACGAAATGCATCTGTTACGCAACAAACTTATAGACAGTTTACATATCTAAACAATATATATATATATCAACAATTAAGTTAAAAGAAAAGAAAACTAGCCTTCCAGTGTAGATTCACAACATTCTTAATAACAGTAGCATTCTCGTATGCTAATTTAGAAGCCATCATACATAGGTCCATAAGCGACTTGCTCGCAGGTTCTAACTCGATAGAAACATCACTAGGATCCAACTTTATTCGTCCATCAATATGTCCAATTATGCTGATAAATGTTGTTGACCCTCTCTCTGGAATTACTACCATCTTTCCTGCAAATATCCTCAACACATTCACACTTCCTTACATAATTTTCTTTTCATTTCCATGTTGCCTAAACGATCCACTTTCATAAAACTCAATGAAAGTAGATTGTTCAATTTGACTATTCTCATTGATTAGCAATCCTTATATAATACAAAGTGTGATCTCCTATCATTATGGAGATATAAATACAATAAATTACATTGGCAATTTACTACATATAACACATATTATTATACCCTGTAGTTGAAACGTCGGGAGGGCCGATGTTGAGACTGGCACGGAAATCGTCAAATAGAACTCGAGGTAGACCCTTTGTAAATATATCAGCAATCTGATGACGGGATGGAACATGTAAGACCCGAATGTGTCCACGCTGCACCTGTTCGAGGACAAAGTGGATGTCGAGCTCGATATGCTTAGTATGTTGATGTTGAACGGGGTTACCGAAGAGATAAACGGCACTAACGTTGTCACAATAGACTAAAGTAGCTCGAGAAAGGGGATGATGAAGCTCGAGGAGAACATTATGTAACTAGCAGATATCAGCAACAACATTTGCAACGCCTCTGTATTCTACATCAGCACTGGATCTGGAGATGGTGGACTGGTGTTTGGAGGATCAAGAAATGAGGTTATCTCCCAAATAAACACATTAACCTGATGTGGAGCGACGAGTGTCTGGGCAGCCAGCCCAGTCAGCATCTGTATAAGCTAGTAAAGATAGATTGGGAAGATAACCAAGATGAAGACCATGGTGCGCAGTTCCCTGGAGATATCTTATAATACGCTTCAAGGCGTTTCAGTGATCCAGTCGAGGTGCATGCATATGCATGCAAATCTACTGCACAACATAAGAAATATCTTGTCTGGTGAAAGTAAGATACTGAAGAGCACCTGCAAGGCTTTGATAAGTAGAAGGGTCATCATGAAGGGGCCCGGAGTCAACAGATAATTTGGACTGTGTGTCAACCGGGGTGGCCACCGGTTTGCAAGAGTCCATGGAGGCCCGATGAATAGTGTCTTTAACATAAGCCTACTGTGAGAGAAACATAGTGTCACCGTCCCAGGTTACTTGAATGCCCAAAATATAAGAGAGAGGCCCCAAATCTTTCATTGCGAATTCACTGGACAACGTGTGTAACAACCGTGTCCGAAGAGTTTCGGTGGACGTGGCAAGGATGATGTCGTCCACATATATAAGAAGGTATGCAATGCCGGATCCATGATGATAAATAAATAGAGAGTTGTCTGACTTGCTTTGGCGAAACCCTTGCAAAGTAACATAATCTGTGAACCGCTGGTACCAGGCCCGTGGAGCCTGCTTTAAACCGTAAAGAGACTTTCTAAGGTGACAAACATGATCTGGAAAGTCTCTATGCCAAAATCCCATAGGTTGATGCATGTATATGGTTTCTCAACTGATGAATAGGCCAAGACTTGGATAATGCCAATGAAAGGACCAACCGTATGGTGGACGGTTTGACAATTGGGCTAAATGTTTCGCCACAGTCGATGCTCGTCTGCTGTTTACGACTATCACACACTAAATGAGTTTTATAACGCTCCAAACTGTCGTCCGACCAGAATTTATGTTTGAATAACCACATGCTATGTATAATATTCATGTCAGGGGTCCTAGGTACAAGCTCCCGGGTCTTATTTTTTAATAAGTGCACTAAATTCGTTGGACATGGCGTTGTACCATTCTGGAGAGGACAAGGCAACCTGTGGATTTTTCGGGACAGGGACGATAGTGGATGTGTGGAGGTTGAATGGGAAGGAGGTGGGGGGGGGGCATTTTGGGCCGACGAAAGGGTTGGGACATGGGCCGAGGAGTAAGTATTGGTTTGGGGCTGGAGGCGCAGGTGTTGGGGTGTAGGAGTTTTGTGGTGGAATTGTGGTATGGTCCTGGGAGGGTTGAGAAGGAGTTGGGCCGAGGGAGTCCACTGGGTGAGGAGGTGAAGTAGTTGGGTTGGAGGTGGGAACAGTGGGTGAAGTAGAGAGTGGACTAGGAGAGTTGGTCGGTGTAGTTGGGCCGGGAGATGGAATAGTGTCAGAAGGGGGTGCGGTGGGAGGGTGGGGTTTGTGAGAGTGTTGTAGGTAATCCCGAACAAGGGGGTTAATGGTGGGGTTGAGGAAGTCATAGGAAGGTGGTTTAGTGGGTGATTGTATAGTGTAGGGGAAAATTGATTCTTCAAAGTGGACGTGTCTAGAAATAATGAGTTGATGCGTGGTAAGGTCAAGACACTTATAACCACGGTGATTGTTGGGGTACCCAAGGAAGACACAAGGGTGGGAGCGGTAGTTGAGTTTGTGAATGGTGGTAGAAGGGTTGAGAGGGTAACAAAGGCACCCAAAAACACGAAGATGATCATATTCCGGGGTGCAGTTGTAAAGTAGAGAGGTAGGAGAATTAAAGTTGTGAAGTTTGCTAGGTAGGATGTTTAAGAGATATGTGGCGGTTTCAAGAGCATGATGCCACATGTTAGGGGGTAAGGAGGCTTGGGCAAGTAGGGTACGGATCATGTTGTTTATGGTGCGGATTTTGCGTTCCGCTTTACCATTTTGGGAGGAGGTGTAGGGGCAAGAAAAACGGAATTGCATGCCGTTTTGGTGACAGAAATTGTAAAAATTGTGGTTGGCATATTCTTTTCCATTGTCACACTGAAATTGTTTTATTTTACGTTTAAATTGGGTGTTAATGAGGTTGTGGAAAGTGGCAAAGGTGTGAAACACTTGGGACTTATTAGACAAGGGAAAAGTCCACAAAAAATTGGTATAGTCATCTAAAAATATAATGTAATATTTATGACTACTCGTACTAAGTACGGGTGAGGTCCATAAATCGCTGTGAACAATGTCAAAGGCAGAATGAGTATTATTGATAGAATCATAAAATGGCAAGCTAACACTTTTATCAAAAATGCAAGGTTCACAATGCGTTTTATTAAATTTTCCATAATCAACAAAAGAAGATAGTTTCAAAGACTGTAATAAATTATTGCCAGGACGACCCAATCTCTGGTGCCAGCGATCTTGAGACACAGTAACAAAGGTAGATGGTTGGGTGGACTTGAGTGGGAGAGGTTCAGTCAATGGATAAAGATCGCCAGTGCTATTGCATCGTAGGATAGGAGCCCAAGTTTTGAGATCCTTCACAAGAAAACCAAATGGTTAAATTCAACAGACACTAAATTATCAGTGGTAAGGCGACAAACATAGATAAGGTTTTTGATAATATTAGGGGCAAACAAGACATTGTTAAGTTTTAGGAGAGGGTAGGGTGGGGGAAGTACTTGGTTGCCTTGGGCCAATACAGAGATGGTTATACCATTACCAACTACAATATTTTTATTAGTGCATTTATTAAAATTAGACGGAGAGTATATACCTTGCTCATTGGTGGAGTGAGAGAAAGCACCAGTGTCCATGAAACCATGATCTGGAGGGTTGAGGGCAAGAGAATAAAGTGCCTGTTCAATGTCGGTTGGAGAGTAGCCGGTGTGATGGGCTTGGTCAGGGCGTGGGACAAGAATACCTTGAAAGCTTTGGTTATTGGGCATGGAGGGGTAAGGGCATGGGGGTTGGGCTGCCGGGTTCTGATTGAGAAGTGTAGCCCATTGCGACGCAATCCAAGAGCTAGGAAAGACAATGTAGGGGTGACTCAGATTAGAGGGTTGTGAAGAAAAGGATCGACCATGGGTGTTAGTGGATCGGCCGCGACCGCGGCCACGACCACCATGGGTCCGACCCCGGCCTCGGTCCGAAGGGTAGTAAGGTGGGTTATTGGATTGGTTTTGTGAGGTGGTTGATGTTGTGGTATTGAGAGCGGTGGCTGCCGATTGTGAAGCCCGAGTAGCGTGCCTTTTCTTTTTTCCTTTCTTCAATATTCAGGCGAGACCGAACATCACTAAAGGCGAGAAGAGGGTTTTGGTTTTGAAGGACGGTGGATATGCTATCATAAGGTTCGGTGAGGCCCATCAAAACTTTGAGTACGAGCATTCGATTGTCAACAGGAGAGCCAACACTCTCAAGTTGATTAGCCAAATACTTGGCCTGTTGACAGTAGTCATCCATAGATGAGAAATTCTTAAAGCATAGGTTTGCAAATTCTTGGCCAAGAAAAATAGCCCTAGTGTTCTGGTTATCATTAAACTCACTTTCAACCACAATCCATGCATCATAGGCGATCTGACCCGGTTTGAGTATGATGTGAAGAAGGGGCTGTGAAATAGTGGCATATATCCACTGAAGGACGATGGCGTCCAGACGCGACCATAGGGATTCGGGCTGCGAGGGCAGCCTCCTCGGCTTTGGCGGCGGAAACTGGATCATACGAGGCCGGCACAGAGGTGACAGCCGGTTTAGGGGCAAGGTGATGAAGCACCTCATAGGCTTGACAATGAACCTTGAATAAGGTTTTCCATGTCATGTAATGGGTGGAGTCTTTTTCTAAGATGAGAGGGGCATGGGATTTTATGTTTGTAACTGTGAGGGCGGGATGGAGGGTTTTGGGATCCATGAAGGGATAGAAGTGAGAAAAAACGAGAGATTGAAAGAAAGAGGATTGGCCACTGAAGAACACGCGGCGGCAGAAGGTGATCGAAGAGGAGGAGGGTGGCGGAAGCCAGGGTTTAGGATCCTACTCTGATACCATGAAAGTAGATTGTTCAACTTGACTATTCTCATTGATTAACAATCCTTATATAATACAAAGTGTGATCACCTATCATTATGGAGATATAAATACAATAAATTACACTGCCAATTTGCTAAAATGGGCATTCGCCAAAGTTTTTTGTGGCTTTAGGGGGCGGTGTCCTTATTAGAGAAACCGTCAAGATCGAACTCTGGGAGAGAGTTATTTAGGCATTCGAGGGCCTGCACGTAATCCGAGTCTAGGCCAACAACCCCGATATTCCGCAGGATGTGGTCCTACAGCTTCCAAGACTGAACTCTCGACGCTATTTGTATCTATACTATATTATAAAGCATGAGGGAAGGATTCCAACAAAATTTAAGTAATTACAACATATATTGCATATGGTGCAACAACTTAATGAAGTTAGCTAGGGGGCAAAATGGTATTTTTACATGAACATTAAATTGATAATGATTTTTTTAATGAAATGCATATATTAAATTGGAGGGGAGTATTAAAGTTTTTTTTTTACTAAATACATGAATTATTTAAGATACTCATTATCAAGTTTTTGTTCTTATTGCAATTTATTTGTAAACATTTTTTCTCCCGACTAAATTTTCCATTAACATTGTAATATTTTTTTAACTTAAAAAAATAAAACAAATAATAATAATCCCATAGTAATAATTATTGCACTAACAAATTAGATTATATCTATAGCCTATGTATATAGTTAAAATTTAACCGATTAAATTTTCCATTAACATTGTAATATTTTTTAACTTAAACAAATAATAATAATCCCATAGTAATGCCTATTGCACTAACAAATTAGATTATATCTATAGCCTATGTATATAGCTAAAATTTAACCTATGAATTCGGAACATAATAGAGATATAGTAAATTAATTTTTGAATGAATTTAAATACTTTGTTATTTATTTTGACTCAAATGATAAAAATAAATCTCACTACATACCTTTTATCCTAAAACCTTTTGTTAACTCTTTATATAGTTACTTGAATTTATTATTTTATAAATGAGGGTATTAAATTTATAATTATAAACTGACACATTCTTAATTTTAAATGAGGGTATTAAATTCTTCTCCTTAATTTAACCATTGATGGTAACCGTTACTTAATGTTTATTTGCCGTCAGTTTCGTCCAAAACGGAAGTTGTTCCATTTCTTATCATTTAAAGATCAACTCCTCTTCAACCCTATAAATTACGAATTCATCTCCATGGTTGTGATCACACCTTCTCCACTCTTTTTTTCGGCTCACTACAAATCCATCCTGGTTGGAACATGGCGACCGAGACTAACAACAACCAAACCACAACCTCTGATGTTTGAATACTAACAAATTGGTTTCAACATTGTCGATAGCCTCCGTTTCAAGCCACCAAGAGCAATGAAATAGTTGAGTAGTCCACTAGGGCAGTCCTCTATGTTCCTATCGCACTCCAATATGCAGTTAAGGTAATCTCATGAACTCGAAACATAGTGAGTAATTATGTTTAGTAATATACTAATGCGTTATAAGAAAACAAAGGATTCTAAGTTGTATGATGTTAAAATGGGAGTTAGATTTACAATATAGTAAAAAGAAGATGAATTAAATATTTTTTTATTAAATTCTAAATATAAAAATTTGTGCACTGTGAGGCAGTTATTTAATTTAAGTTTTAAGGATTTGAAAGCTTGTGATATTTACTTTTTCAGATTATAAAAAAATTTGTGGCACTATGTGTTAGTTAATTAAAACTCACCCACTATTTTACCACTGCCCAAAATTTATTTACATATATTTATTTATTCAAATTATTAACCATAAATATATATACCAATCAGTGTTTGGTTTACCAATATTTTGTTTGTTGTTATTGATGCGTGTTATGATTCGCATGTTTACTGAGCAATTTTTACCTCAACAGTACTGTCTTTGATGTTTTTCTTTGCTTGTATGACAGAAAATCAATGGTAATCATGTGGATGTGTGAAAAGAGCAATCAAGAAATCATGATTTAGAAGATGATGCGATTGATAAGACTTAGATCAACTTCGTAATAATAAATCGTCTAATTAGGTCTTTGAAATTTGTTTGTGAACCTTCATGATTAATGAATTTTGAAATTATGTCTTTCATTTGACTTCTGTAATGGTGACACATCATCCTTAGTTGGGTTAAGGTGTTAGTAACAGAGTGTTACAAAGGATTGTTTCAATGCTATTTTGTTCAAATTACAAATTAAATAGTTGGTCACCAAGACTTGAAGTTGTTTCATATGTGTGGCAAAATTAAGAATAATGTTGGTTTTAATTTGATACTTTTTATACTTCTTTGTCACCCAGTTCCAAATTCTACATGTATGCGTGTTTTCCTTATATGTATTTTATCGTTGTTGTATATGGTTATCGCACGAAACCGGTTCGAACTGAATCACCCCATGTACACCAGTGAAATTAGCAACCTAAGTGTTGTGCTTTCCCGCCGCATCGCGCGGGCACCCCACTAGTTTTTGTTATAAAAATGTAAATTTTAAGCATTAATATATCTATTAATATATATAAAAGAATTGAACATTGCTGACATGGCGTGCAATGGTGCTTTCAACATCTCCATGAAACTGCCACGTGGCATCATAATTGAAAGATTTTAGTGTTTTTGAATTATTTCATTTTTTAATTAAAAAATATAAAGATAAAACCCTAAATTTATCTATCTATCTCTCAATTCTCAATTACTAAAATTAAATTGAGTTATTTTAGGAAAAAATAATTTAAAAACAAATTTAATTTTTTCTCTCTTATGTTCCTCTCGTAATTTTTAAACGTTAATATCTTTTATATTCGAGATTTTTTAATAAAAAAATTACACCAAATTAACGAGCGTTTTATTATCTTTCCAACGAGTACCATAGTGCTATATAAAAAAACGGAGAAAGAAATGACTATTTTATGTGGGGTTATGTTCATAAAGAAAAAAAAACACAAAGTGTTCAGGTTATTCATTAATCATGTTTTTTCTTTTAAACCAGTTCTTATCTACGATATTGAAATTCAGCCAAATCGCCATGCTATCATTGGAATTTTACTCTTCTAAAGATGGATATGTATACTTCATCAAGAGAAGCTAGGAGAAAGAATCGCGCAACACTGCAACACATGGTGTCACCTTATAGCAATGTTATTTTTTATTTATTTAATTACAAGATTAATAATTATTACTATTAGTATTAGAATTATTAGAATGGTTATATTTTTCAACCCCCATCATGCATTCTACATCTATATAAGTCAAAGTCAAATTGTAACATATTTTAAATTACGTGAAGATGATTATATGTTGAAGGTTATCCTTTTAATACTGTATTATGTTTAATATGGTTTATGCTTTTTATTTTTTAACTTTTTAAATAAATGTTTTTTTAACTAAGATTGATTATGTTTAAGTTATTTACTCTTTTCATGATTTGAGTTTTCTTCTTTTATCATTTTTTATTAAATCATATTAATTTTTTCAACCCCGGGACCTTCCCTGGGTAATCAGCTAGTATGAAATAAAATAAAAAAAAAAGTGGGTTAAACATTTTTATGTCGTGTTCACACAATTTTAGTTTCGTATTTGGTTGGACCCTTCAACAAACAAACATGACCTTTCTGCCAACAAACAAACACGACCCGTCTAGCGTCTGTGATATAAACAAATGGGAATATAGTTTTACCTTGCAAAAGATTGGCGAACAAATTGAGGAGGCCACCATTTAGCGAGAGGAAGTTTAGTATAAACTCGACAAGGCAACCGATCCATTCCATGGGCTTACCAAACATCCTTATCAACTTCCTCATTATTATCGAAATTATGATCACCCACCTATGGTCCGGCATCTCCCCACCTTGTCCCAGTCCCCGCGACAGCTCGTCGCGAATGATATGTTGATCAGAACTGTCTAGGAAATTTAGCACCACTCGCTTTGTTGTTAAAGATTGCGTATCTAACGAGGTCCGTGATGCCACCATTGTCAGGCTGCAGGATCAGGTGCCTGAAATTGTTGTCGCTTTGGATAGTCATATGTAGTAATAAAAGTGGTAATGAAATTTGGATAAAAGATTTGGATGTGATTTTTATAGGATGGATCAGGAATGCATAACTGAATCTGTTACTAGTGTCGTCATTGTTGTTGGTGTGACGCCTTGTGGACCATCTTGGTAACAGAAAAAGGGTGTAGATAAGATAACCTAGAGAAGAATAAAAAGGAAGTCGAAGTGTATATTTTGAAGCCTAAATCTCAAAAGAAAGGTCGACGCAAATAGGAAACAGGCCCAGTCCATAGAACTTTTTTTTATGAGCAGATACTTTGGGGGAAATTATTAATTTAAACATTGACCAATGATATTTGCTAAAATAAATTTATCATTAATTATCCAAAATGCCCTCGGGGTAAAACTAAAACTACATTAATTTCAACGTTATTTTACTAATTTTGTGAAAATAACGTTAAAAAATGATGGACAGTTAATCATGCATCATGTGGTGGCGTTGATACCCATGACCTCTTGGTCTAGTGGTATGGTGTCCCCCCTTACAAATGTGAGGTTGTGGGTTCAAATCCTTGCAAATGCAAGGTTAGGTTGATATAAGGTGGTATAAAAATTTGCCGTTCAAAAAAAAAAAAATGTGGTGGCGTTGATAGTCAAAAGATATGGGGGTACATGCACCAATCGGGTTTGTCCCGATTGCTAAGTGTTATGTGTCTTATGTCCTTGATACAAAACCACTATCGAGCTGGGGGACTCACTGGATGCAGGCTCTCTATTCCCACATGGTAGAGGTAAGGTTGTCTACATCTTACCCTTCTCAGGCCCTATCTTAGCTTTTGCTATTGGTGGGACAAACTGACTATGATGATGATGATTAATTATCTAAAAATTATATTCCTAATATTTTTTTTTTGAAAGGTAATTATATTCATCATATAACCGTCATATAACTTATATTAGATTTACTAGCAGGAACTCGCCCGTTGCGGCATGATTACACAATGTTTGGTTGTTGCATTTGATTATTACTTAGGAACCCGTTGTTGTTTTCGGCATGATTCGAAGCACCGTCAAAATGGTTCGGAAAGGGGAGTGACAATATATGTAGGCTGGTTGGAGTACCTAAGCAATCATCTGTGGTTAGGGTAAATGCATAAAGACAAACAATTAATGCAAAATGTGGGGTAGGTCTATTGAAATGAACCTTTCATATGCTCAGGGGCAACATCATGCTCTGGAGGGTGCATGTTTAGGTCGACGAGACCATGGTGGGAGGATTCTACCAACATGTTGTTATATGGGCTATTCGATTTATTATTACTAATGGTCGGGAATTGAAGTGACAATGAATGTCGCTCAGTTGGAGTATCTAAGTAATGAAGTAATGATATGTGATTAGTGCAAACATAAAAAAGACGAACAATATATTGAAGGTGTGTGGTAGATATATTGAAACGAACAATCTGAATGTTCTACCGCATCGTCGTTACCAGGTAGGAGTATGTTTATGTCGAGAAGCAGGGGAGGTTGGTGTCGATGTGTTTTCACTAAGGAGACGATTGGTGCTATTCCCATATTGCAGGTGTTGCTTAAGGGTTCTATTTGCAGCACTATAAGTTGAATGGACTGTTATACATGTTATACATTGTATAAATACTTGAAATTTATATTGAAATTAATACGTAGTTGGCTAGTGTATACAAAATTATTAACTTTAATATAAAAAATAAAATTTTTGTAACTTTAATTTTTACGCAACATATTTAGTTGTGTTTTATAAGAAAAATATTTTTTAGGGGAACAACTATCTTTTGCCATTATATAAAAGATATACTCTTAATTACATTTTTACCCATCTAAAATGCATTATATTATTATTATTATTATTATTATTATTATTATTATTATTATTATTATTATTATTATTATTATTATTATTATATGTGTAATGGTCAATTTTGATATAATGTTCCTAATAAGTAATGCAATGCTTTTTGGAACCGTTAGGGGTGAGCAAATGTCGGTTCGGTTTGGTTTTTACATATAACCGAAACCGATAACCGAAGTTCGTTTTTAGGAAAAACCATAACCGAAACCGATCGGTTACGTCACGTCGGTTACTTCGGTTAATATGTTGGTTATCGGTTCGGTTTCGGTTATATTCGGTTCATATCCAAACATAAAACTTGTGCAAAATTATAAACTTAGTAAAGTGTTTGGATCTTTTTCAAGAAGACAAATATATATGAAAACGCAAGAAAAATGCATGAAATACCGAGGAAACAAATTAAAAAAATGCTTCAAATATATGGATAAATGAAAAAACATGAGTTACATAAAAGATAAATTTCCAATACATAGATTACATGAAATATACCGAAAATACATGAAAATATGTTCCAAATACATAGATATATGTATGAAAAATACTTAAGTATATAACTATCGATTCGGTTATTTCGGTTACGGAAGAAGGGAAAACCGAAACCGTAACCGAATGGTTCGGTTTTGGCCATGTGTTAACCGTAACCGATCGGTTAATTCGGTTTTGGTTATTTTCGGTTCGGTTATCAATTTTTTTCGGTTATCGGTTTCGTATGCTCACCCCTAGGAACCGCCAATCTAAACAATTAAATATTTTAAACATTTGATAAACAATTAAATAACTAAATATTATTATATACCATCAAATTTTGTTATTTTAATATAAAGAATATTATTATTTTACAAATCATTAATATTATTATTTTAATTTAAAAAACAAAATATTTTCAACGTGCCGTATCAAATTAAAGATATGATACTTAGAATTGATAACTTTAAGTATGTTTATTTGCTCCTTAGCTATTTTTAATAACATAGTAGTATAAGTTATTGTGTTTTATAAATTACTTTAATTTTTTTTTTGTTTTGGTTATATATGTATTTCACATAGAGTTTTTTTTTTTTTTTTTTTTTTTTTTTTTTTTGTATTTATATAATGCAATAACTATTGTTGAAAAAGTGCATTTAGTGCTTTTAATAATAAGTTTATTAAATAATGTATTGATTTAATTAAAAGTTTAGTAATGTGTTTTAAGTTTAAGGTAAATTACAATAATACCCTCCCTAAATAAAGTTAGATTACATTTTTACCCATCTAGAATGCATTATATAGTAGTATATATATAAAACTAATTATTAAATAAATCCGCAGTACAATTTTTAATAAGAATAACAATAACAATTCTAACTCATGAACTATTGGTCTAGTGGTATGGTCCACCCTTATAAATATGAGATTATGAGTTTAAAATCTTTCAAATGGTGGAATTAAAGGTGTTAAAAAGTTTGTAGTTCAAAATAAATAGGAATAAAAATTCTATCTTTTGACATACAAATCAATTATTTTATATATTTACTTTAAATACAAATTGTATTTATAAGATACATAAACCGAATGGTTCGACTTCATAATCCGTACGAGTTGATTTTTGTTTGATTTCAGTTAATGAATCGGTTTTTGCTCATCCATATTTTTCAATATTTAACATGTGTAATACACATGATATTATGGTATTTCAGTATTACTTATTAACATTGGCCGGTCTTGTGATAAACTCAAGTTACTTGTCACTACAAAAATCTGGGCTAATAGCGGCGACCCTAAGTCGCCGCTAATGCTGACGCAGGTCGTCACTATTTCCTGGCCGCTATTGCTCTTGTTGTCGCTGCTATTAAACCCTGACTATTTGACCACTCATCTGATAAACGGTCCAGATTAATTGTCCAAACAATCGTCAGCTTTTGAGAAACAGTGGTGACCAGTCGCCATTATTGCCTAAATTTCTTATAGCGTGTGTGATCTACTCTATGGTAAAAAAATATATATTAGTATAGCTAAAGTTTTTTACAGATTACATACTTATAACGTATGTTTATAATATACAACCCCATATAATATACGAGTCTATAACGTCTGATATATACTGAAAAATATTAAATAAGATGGGAATGTCATAATATAGTAAAAAAAAAAAAGCTTTTAACAAATTGCATTGAAATAGAAAAGTCTTTTAAGTTTTTAACAAATTGCATTTTGGAATATCTAGGTGTAGGAGGCGGGGTATGTTTGTGGGTTGTAATTAATTGTTGTGGTTCAAAAAAAAAAAAAAAAGTTGCTTTGTTAATCGTAACTTGGTTGGAAGCCAAGAGGTTGTGTACAAGTTCCAAGGTTCACACAAAGATACTTTAACCTTAATTACCATTGAACATCCTCTATAGAACGCCTTTTACTATGAGGTATGTTATTTACACAATAACAAAAAGGAAGTTTGCACAGCCTTCTACGGCCCGTAGAGGGCTCTACGGGCCGTATAGGGGGTCAGTGTAATAAATGCTCAACCCTCTACGGCCCGTAAAGCCCTCTACGGGCCGTAGAGGTGGGTTGGTCGAGTGCATTTAAACCCTAGACGGCCCGTAGCGGGCTCTACGGCCCGTAGGCAGTACGAGGTACGAGGTCATTGAATGAAGTGTCTGACATTCAGTGTGTCAGTCTGAAAAAGCTAACCCTCTACGGGCCGTAGAGGGCTATACGGCCCGTAGAAAACCAGGTTGTTGGGAGCATTAAACCCTATACGGCCCGTATAGGCCTCTACGGGCCGTAGAGGGTCCGGATATATTCTTCTTCCTTGTCTTCTTTCTTCAGTTAACGAAAGAAAATTTAAAAACGCGGTGCACAAAAATCCGATCGATTCCAAGCTACCACGATGTCTTCGGGTCACTACGGTAATGTTTCGGATGAATGGGAGCATTCGTTTAGCCTATCTCACGTCTCGGAAAGCCTTTTCGGAGCCGTGGTGGAACGTGGTGAGGAGGAGGTTAGCTCCGTTGTTCGCTATGGTGACGGGAATGCACTACCCGATTTGAACCTGCTGCCCGATTTGAACCAGGAGTACGTAGAAGAACCAGGGTCATTTTACTTGCCTCCGCCAAGTCATCCACAGTACGAGGGAGGTGATAACGGTGGCGAGGAACCTGTCCCGGATGTTTCGTACGAAACGAATCAGGTGTGTTTATGAATTTGCACTTGTTTATAATTTAGACCCGTGTATATTTAGACTCGTATATTTAGGGTTTGTGAGATATTTAGACCCGTGTACATATTTAGACTCGTATATTTAGTCCCGTACCTAAATTTGTTTTAGGGTTTGTGAGATTTGAACTCGTATATATTAGTTGTTTTTTGAACTCGTAGGGTTTGTGAGATTTGAACTCGTATATATTAGTTGTTATTTGAACTCGTAGGGTTTGTGAGATTTGAACTCGTATATATTAGTTGTTATTTGAACTCGTAGGGTTTGTGAGATTTGAACTCGTAGGGTTTGTGAGATTTGAACTCGTATATATTAGTTGCTATTTGAAGTCGTATATAAATTTTGCAGGTATTCAGGTCTCTTAAAGACCTCAAAGAGTGGGTTTATCAAAGAGCAAAAGAAAATGGTTACATTACCGTATTCGGACGTACTGTTTCTGAAGGCAGGGGGCCGAATAGGAGGGTAACATCGGCATGGATACGATGTGACCGTAGTGGCGTACATCATAGTGTAGCCACGGTTCGAAAGACGGGCAGTAAAAAATGTAATTGCCCGTTTCAACTAATAGGGAGATACCACTCCGGCCACGATGGTTATATTTTGGAGGTCCAAAACCAAACACATAATCACAAACCTTTCCAACACATCGAGGGTCACGCGTATGCTAGGAGGCTGGGTCCGGCTGAGTTAAAATTGGTGGATACACTTTATTTTCAAAATGTTACGCCAGTAGACATACATTCGGCCGTTAGAAAACAAAACCCGGATAGTCCCTGCATCTTAAGAGACATACATAACACAATAACCAAGGTTAAGCATTTGTTATACGGCGGCAGGACTCAAATGCAGGTATTATTATTATTATTATTATTATTATTATTATTATTATTACTTCTTTATTATTATTATTATTATTACTTCTTTATTATTATTTTTTAATTATTATTATTGCTATGCAGGTACTCGAAGCCACATTGGTGGAAAAAAAATTTGTTTACTTCACCCGGAGGAATGACTCGACAAATGCGATCGAGGATATTTTGTTTGTCCATCCCACCTCGCACAGGTTATGGCGTGCGTTCCCGCATGTGCTGATGATTGATGCGACCTACAAAACGAACGAGTATAAACTTCCGTTTGTTCAAGTTGTGGGTATGACATCAACATCCAAGTCGTTTTGTGTCGCCCATGCATTCATCTCCCGTGAAAAAAAGGATAACTACCTATGGGTGCTACAAAGGCTTAAAGAGTTGCTAGAAGATAGTACGGAGCCCCGTGCTATAATAACTGATTGTGAGAAAGCCTTGATGAATGCATGCGACATTGTATTTCCAGCAGCTTCGAAGTTGTTATGCAGGTATACATATTATTATTATTATTATTATTATTATTATTATTATTAAATATTTTTATTATTATTTTTTTTATTATTATTATTATACATTCAGGTATCACATTCAACGAAATATATTGAAGCACTGCAGACAAGCCTTTGGAAATGCAGATTGGGAAATATTCGTGAAATCTTTTAAGCGATTATGTAGATCTTCATCTCCGGAATTTTATAGTCTCTGGTTAGACCGATTCTACAAACGACTATGTCAGGACGAACGAGCTGGTACATATTTTATTAATTTAGTTTATAACGCATACATACACACATTAACAAATATCTTTTTTCTATCTTTTACAGGTGTTTTTGAATATATAGACCGGGTCTGGCTCCGTGACTACAAAGAAAGGTTTGTTTCTGCATGGACAGACACAAACTACAACTTTGGTCAGTATACGACCAACAGAGTTGAGAGCCAGCATGCAAGGTTTAAGATGCACATTAAGGGGGCTAACAACTCACTCCACAAACTTGTGATGATTGCAGACGATGTTGTAACGTCACAAGAGAGGGCAATAAACCACTCGTTTGAAGAGAGTTTATCTGTGAAAAAGGTGCACCATGACATACCTCTTTTTGAGGACCTACTCGGTAAAGTTTCCCATGCAGCGATCGAGAAGTTGATAAAAGAGATAACAAATATAGAGAGGTTGAAGGAACGAAAAATGAGTTGTGGTCACCAGCTTTTCACGAGTTCTGGGTTGCCGTGTGCATGTCAATTAGATTCGTATATAAATAAAGGTAATACCATTACTTTATTATTATTACTATTATTATTATTATTACTACTACTACAACTATTATGTTTATGTTTATGTTTATGTTTATGTTTATGTTTATGTTTATGTTTATGTTTATGTTTATGTTTATGTTTATGTTTATGTTTATGTTTATTGAATACAGGAATAAAAATACAGCTGTCCGAAATAGACGTCTTCTGGACACGACTGAATTACGAACCGGAAGTAGTATGGGGGGAACGTGACCTTGCGAGTGAGTGGGAGATAGTCAAAGAGACACTGATGTCTCAATCACCACGCGTTCAAAGAAATATGTTGTCAAAAATAAAGTCGGTGGTAAATCCAAGTATGACTGACACTCAACCTCCTGAGGTACAAAAGAATACTCGCGGGCGCCCAACTACAAAATTAAAGAAAAAAAACAGCAGGAGGATGCGCAAGAAGATGTTAGTATTATTATTATTATTATTATTATTATTATTATTATTATTATTATTATTATCCATTGTAGGAAGACGAGCCTGTTAGAAGACGTAGGCCATCAGACCCGGGTAAAGATAAAATGAGAGTGTGTAGCAAAAAGTATCCACTCTTAGTAGGGGACAGGTACATAAATAACTATTTATACATACATACATATGTACACATCCCCTAATCATGATTTCCCAATGTTTGGCGGTGACAGGTATAAATTTGTGCTTAGACAATTTAAGCATCAGATTGATCCCCTTTATCGACGGTTTGTCACGCATATTCAAAATGTTCAGCCAGACGGTAACTGTGGGTTCCGATCTGTAGCTTTGGCTTTGGATATGGAGGAGGAAGACTGGGATTTGATCCGCCACCTTCTTAAAGAAGAGATGATGGGTCAATACCATGAGGATTGGTACGAGATTTTGAACCAATTCGACGATAACGGTTTCGCCCGCATATACTCGTCCTTAGATTGGACGGGAGTCGGGAACACACCTAATTCAAAGTGGATGGAGATGCCTTTGACTGGATTAGTGATTGCTCAGGCATTTGGTGTGGTCCTTCAATTCTTCAGTCCTCTTGGAACGAGCACATTCTTCCCTATTCACAAGCATCCTCAAAGCGTGCCAGAACATCGGGTCATTTCGATGGCCTTCGTGAACGGCAACCACTTCATCATGCTAAAGCTAACAGACGACGCTCCGATGCCTTATCCGAATGGAACATGGAGGCGTTGGGTAGATGTAAATCACAACCCATGGTTAGCACTATACAGGGATCGTCTTGATGAGGGGCGTAGGCTATCTCAAAGAGATCCAGAGTTGTTTGACCTAACAGGCTGTCCTGATTCTTCTGATAGTTCGGTGTAAATTTGTTTTTATAATGTATAATGATTTATTAAATACATTTTTTTATTTTTTATTATTATTTTACATATACAATATGAAATGAAAACGTTATTTTATAAAAAAAACCTATACCACCTAATTAAAACTAACAAAATTTAAAAAAAACAAAACTTCTATTGGGCCGTAGAGGGATCTATGGGCCGTAGAAGAGATTTGCCTACGGCTCGTAGAGGCCTCTACGACCCGTAGGCTTCTGGGACAAGCTCGTAGACACCATCTATGGCTCGTAGAGGCCATTGAGCCTACGGGCCGTAGAGGCCTCTACGAGCCGTAGGCAAAATTTTTTGATTTCTAAAAACTTTGTAAAGTTTATAAATATAATCAGTAGTTTTTTAAAAAAAATATGAGTCTACGACCCGTATAGGTCCCTACGGGCCGTAGACGAGGATTTTTTTTAAAAAAATTGTGGTTTTCAGTGATATGTTATATTTAAATTTTCTGGATATAATTCCAGCGAACTGGTAGCCCAGATGGTTTATATATGTGTGTATATATGCTCTTGTATATGTGTGTGTGATAATGTGCCCAAGTTCGATCCTTGTCCCACCCCGTTTTTTTTAATTTTGTTTACCTTCGGGCCGTAGAGACCTCTACGGGACGTAGGTAACCAGTTAAAACACAAATACACAGATCAGTCGACCATTTCCCAACCCTAACCCCCCACCGCCCCCTTCGACCAAAACTACCATCACCACCCTAATCCACCACCACCACTTCCTTCTCCACCACTGCAACCACCACGAAGTGCTAATCCACCGAAGATTATATCCCAACCCTAACCCCCCACCGCCCCCTTCGAAGAAACAGGTTTTTTTTTTTTTTTTTTTTTTTTCTTCGTTTTTTTTTTCTTTAAATGATGTGTGGGGTGGGGTGGGTGTGTGGTGGTGGTGGTGGGCTGTTGTGGTGGTGGTTGGGTAGGGTGAGTGGTGGTGGTTGGGTAGGGTGAGTGGTGGTGGGTGGGTGGGTCTGTGGTGGTGGTGGGTGGGTCTGTGGTGGTGGGTGGGGCTGTGGTGGTTGGGTGGGTCTGTGGTGGTGGTGGTGGTGGGGCTGTGGTGGTGGTGGGGCTGTGGTGGTGGTGGGGCAGTGGTGGTGGTGGGGCTGTGGTGGTGGATATAGTTTTGGCGATTTCTTTTGAATCGCCAAAACTATATTAGTTTTGGCGATTCTTTTGAATCGCCAAAAACTATATAGTTTTGGCGATTCTTTTGAAACGCCAAAACTATATTAGTTTTGGCGTTTCTTTTGAATCGCCAAAAACTATATAGTTTTGGCGTTTCTTTTGAATCGCCAAAACTATATTAGTTTTGGCGATTCTTTTGAATCGCCAAAAACTATATAGTTTTGGCGATTCTTTTGAATCGCCAAAAACTATATAGTTTTGGCGTTTCTTTAGAATCGCCAAAACTATATAGTTTTTGGCGATAAGAATCGCCAAAAACTATATAGTTTTGGCGATTCTTTTGAATCGCCAAAAACTATATAGTTTTGGCGATTCTTTTGAATCGCCAAAAACTATATAGTTTTGGCGTTTCTTTTGAATCGCCAAAACTATATTAGTTTTGGCGATTCTTTTGAATCGCCAAAAACTATATAGTTTTGGCGATTCTTTTGAATCGCCAAAAACTATATAGTTTTGGCGTTTCTTTTGAATCGCCAAAACTATATAGTTTTGGCGATTCTTTTGAAACACCTTAATTATAGAAACGCCCTAACTAACTATATATTCTTTGATTTTGCAGTTATGGCAGATTTTCTAGACGAGCAGTACATGGGCGAGGAGGAGGAGGAGCAGCAGCAGGAGGAGGATGAGGCCGTGGTGCAGGCGGGGGCTGCCATGGCAGGGGGTGACTTGTCAGGCTATGAGCATTGCAGTTTTCTGCGAGTCGATTACCCGGGTGCCAGATTTCATAGGTTGAGGAAGAAGAAGATTGGAAAGGCGCGTGGGATTTCTTGGGACGCGCTTCGGGAGTGTAGGGGTGCTGAGGCGATTGCCCGACAGTGGATCCCGGAAGGGAGCCCACTGGACAGGTTTTTCGACGACTTTTGCGCGCCGTCCCATCGGCCGTTGGTGACAGAGTTTCTATCCACCTTTCGGTTTCGCCCGCCCACCGCCGGATCGTCGGGCGCCGGATCGTCAGGCCGCCCACCGAGGGATATTGAGTTTTCCATACTCGGCGTTGAGTATGGTTATTCTCTAGATGGGTGGGCTACGCACATCCGGTGGTACACTCGCGACGACCTTGTAGAGGTATTAATATTATTTTTATTTTTATTCTTATTATTTTTGTTTTTGTTCTTATTCGAAATGTTAATGTTAATGTTAATGTTCAGGATGTCTACACTAGGGCGGTGACTACTGTCGCTGATGACGTCCTCTATGCGTGGTGGCCCACCATTGGCGGTCCCGAGTTCGGCAACCCGGCACAGAAGTATTATTATTATTATTATTATCATCATCATTATTATTATTTTTCAATATCTTTGTTCTGATTATTATTACTATTATTATGCTGTGCAGGGAGAGGTGTGACAGGGCATCCAACATTCGTCACCCCGTAGTTCGTTACATTCACCGTTGCATTACTTATTCACTAACGGCACGGGGAATAGTAACGAGCGGGTGACGAAGACGGACCTGATGTACCTGCATTGTATACTCACCGGCACGCCGATTGCCTTGCATCGGGTCATGGCCGAGTTTTTTGCCTCCTTCCCCCATAAGCCGTTGAAGGGAAACATCCCATGCGGGGGGCTCATCAGCAAGATTGCTGAGCGCTGCGATGCCGTGAAGTATTACGGTTATGTTAACCGTAATCGGTTTCCGTCACTACTGCCCAGGTATTTCGGTTATTAATGTTATTATTATTATTATTATTATTATTATTATTATTATTATTATTATTATTATTATTATTAATGTTTTTGAGTTTCTTTCAGCCCAATAGGTCTACAAACGATGAAGGCTATGCTTTGTGCGGCGAAGAAGGCGAAGACGCCGGATCATGATGAGTTCCACTATCTGATTGGTCCCGGTGGCGTGGAGTTTGTGCATGAGCCGTTAGTACATCAGGGCCTTAGAGGTATTATTATTATTATTATTATTATTATTATTATTATTATTATTATTATTATTATTATTATTATTATTATTATTTGGGAAACTTGTAGACAACTTGTGTTGTCTGGTTTGCCTAAAAACAGGGGAAACTCTGCCCAATTTTTTTATAAAATCCTGGAATATTATTATTATTTATTAATTATTTATTGTTATCCATTGCAGGTGATGCTGTGGAGGTCGGGTTGCAGTTTGTGCATGAGCAGGAGGGGGCGGTCTTAGGGACGTCGAGATGCCTCAGCAGCAGCCTGAGGACGTGCAGATACCGGCGCGCGTTTATCACTCTCTTAGGTTGCCTGTTGATGTTAGGGCGGACGTTCGTGCGGCTGCCGAGGAGGCTGTCGAGATGCGTGCGTGGCGTCAGCAGATGGACACCTGGCGTCAGCAGCAGGACACCTGGCGTCAGCAGCAGGACACCTGGCGTCAGCAGCAGGACACCGATACGCGTCAGTGGCGTGATCAGCAGGACGACGCGATGCGCTGGTTGATTGCTGGCCAGCAGGATATGTATCGCCACCTAGGCATGCAGGCTCGTGTCCCACCGACTTTAGGGACCAGCACGGACGAGCCCGTGACGTCCTCCCAGCAGCCCGAGACGTCTTCGCAGCAGCCCGGGACGGCGCCGCCGACTGACTCTACGATGTTTTATTTCTGATCATCTTATGTATTTAAACAATCTTTTATTTTGAAAGCTTCTGTTAACGTTTAGTTTTATTTTTTTGCGTATATAAACGATTAGTTTTATTTTGAACGTTTCTGTTAACGTTTATTTTACACGCTTATCGAGACGACGTTGGTTTATATTGGTTTATGTTATAAACAATTGTGGTCACGTTTTACATGCTTGTGTTAATGTATTACACGCTCGGGATTAATTATTACATAATTAAAATGATTTAAAAAAAAAACCCCTATCTACGGGTCGTATAGACCTATACAGGCCGTAGAGGCTGCCTAAGACTGGTTTATGTTATATTAAAACTTTCCAACTAAGAAACCAGCGAACTGGTAGCCCAGATGGTCCCCATATACTTAATAAGACTTTGTGTGTGTTTGTGTGATAATGTGCCTAAGATCGAACCTCGTCCCAAACGTTTTTTTTTTTTTTTTTTTTGTCTACGACCCGTAGGGGCCTATACGGGCCGTAGGCACCATAAAACATCAATCTTCTCCTTCTTCATTCTCAAAAATAATAAGACTACTTCTACGAGCCGTAGAGGCCTCTACGGCTCGTAGGCAATCATTACCAATGATTGTATGATTACCAATCATTGGTAATGAGTACCTACGAGCCGTAGAGGCCTCTACGGCTCGTAGAAGTCTGAAAAAATTGGCTCTACGACCCGTATAGGGTTGTCTGAATAAAATTGCTACTTGTGCAAATATCCGGAGCCTTTACTATACCCCCAGCAAATTTGAATTATACCCATCTTAATTGCATACTTTCTTCACCAAAAAAAATCAGTATCCTAAAAAAATGTTCTCTCTTCTTGGTTGGGCTTCTAGAGTTATGGCTGATGCAACAGCAAAGGAACCAAAAATCTCTATAAAAGTATTTATAGACAAAGTGACAAAGAGAGTTGTATATGCTGAAGCTGATCGCAGTTTTGTTGACATTCTCTTCAGCTTCATGGCACTGCCCATGGGAACAATTGTCCGAATATTATCGAAACATGCTGATAAAAATTTTGATGCTCTAGGGAGCTTCAACAACCTGTATCAAAGCCTACAACATTTTCCTGATAGTTACATTGCTAAAGGAAAATGTAAATTTATGCTTCTTAACCCAAGAGGTCTATTATATGATCACTTCAGAACTCTTAAGCTAAAGTTAGATGACACAGAGCCCATGCAGTTCTTCACGTGTAACCTTTGTTGGAGTTCTTACGCGCATTATTGTCCTGCCATACCATTCAGCATATGTAATAAAGCTGTATGTGATCCATGTAACCGGTCGATGAATGCACTTGAGTCCATCGATTTCACTAATTTGTATGTTGGTGATACCTTATTTGTTTCTAATGTGCCAATAACTTTCATTGTCACTGATGATTTGTCTGTGATGCCTTATTCTGCGGCGGATAGCATTCGATTGATCACTGAATTTGGTATCACTGAGATGAGCCACATCGAGGAGAGGAAATTAGACATCGGTTGTGATCAGGTAGCTCAAAAACACTTTTATTTGAATTAATTACATGAGTTTTAGTTTTTTTTTTTTTTTTTATAATAAGTAAGCTTGCCAAATCTAAATATGGGTCGGGCTGTGGCGAAATACAGGCTGTGAACATAGGCAATTTGATAGTCATGAGGTTTATACAGAAATGAAATTACCGATGTAACAAATGATGATCCGTATGATATTCTTTTGCCCCTTCGCATCACCTGTTTGACCCATACGCCTAGTATGATGTGATATGTGGCTTGGTGTGCCATTAACATCACCTTTTAATAATGTTTGGATACACATTTTTTTAAATCAACTACTATTTTAGTAACTTTTTTAATGTTTTCAGATGCTTCATCTTCTAAGGATGGCACTAGCACTTGATTCTCCTTTGACTCATTTAGTTTTTGGTAGAAAAGATTATATTCGCGATTCAGAAGGTCTTTGCCAAGGAACTATGTTTGATCAGTGCAGTTTATTGAAAGAAAAGACATCTACTTACTCAAAGATGCTTCTGGAAGTATCTTTGCAAAAGTCAACAGGAAAGGTTTTGTTTGCAGAAGCCAAAGAAGACTTTGTTGAGTTTCTTTTCTGTTTATTATCAATACCATTAGGAACGATGATCGGGACATTGTTGAATGGAGCTTCTTCTAAGAGTTGTTTGAATAATATTTTCAAAAGCATTTCAAATATGAGTGTGGGCGATTACCTTAGGTCAAAGTATGCAAAAGACATGTTAGTTAAACCTCATTTTGGGCAGCAATACACTTCGCAGAATCAGCTTTTTCCTTTAGAAGGCACCGAATATATAAGTCTGTATTCTAGTAAGACTTATAAGCTTAAAAATCCAAGGAGGGATGATAAGTATTTAAAACCTTCTGGGATGTTTTTGGTGATGGATGACTTGGTCATAACACCATCAACATCATACTCGACTAGGGATGCTCTGAATAAGTTAAAAGTGAAGCTTGATGATATCGAGCGTCATCAAGTTCGCATTGGCTTGGAAGAGGTATCACATAGTATTCCCATGATCTTTTATTAATATATGGACTTCTGTTGTTGATTTATTTGTATAGATTATGTTATACCACTTTATTGTTGTAGGGTTTAAGAGTTTTGGAAGCATCGCTGCGATCTAGGTCTACTTTGACTAGTATTATTGAGCCTCAACTGAAGAAGTGAACTTGGAATTTGATGTGTGTCTAAGTAAAAGAGTTTTTATGTTTTACCTTTGTTATTTTAGCATTGTATGGCGTCAACTGAACACATGAACATCGAATTTTCGTTTGTTTCTAGTTGAGAAGTGTAACTTGAGCATCAGTGAAGAAGTTAACTTGGATTTTTTATGTGTTTCTAATATCTGGCCTTTTTGTTTGCCCTTCAATGTTTTTAGCTACAACATTTAGCAGTTCACTAATGTTCCAAAAAAAAAAAAAAAACCAGAATGATGACACTATTATATGTTAAAGATTGCAACGATGATGACGGCTGATAAAATAAAAATATTCATATTTAATAGATGATGATGGCTAAAAAAATTTCGTATGTATGCGTTATGGTGCCAAAAGAAATCAAGGCAGTAACCTTGCAATCAATCTTTCAGAGGATGTTGGCCAACCTTGCAACCAAACATGGACGGAAAAACAATTTTATTTTACGGGGCAACTTTTATGCACTCTCCTGGGTTTTTTTAGTATTTTGTAGATACTTTATGCTGTGAATATGGTAAAGATAACTATAGTACTAAAATACAGTATAATTTCTTTTGAATAAAACAATTTCGGACATTGTAATCATTAGACCATGGTTTAGGCAAAACTAGACCTCTTTACCCGTTTGACCCATTCTGTCTCGACTTAGTTTAATACATATTACTTATTTCAACTGTTAGAAACATAGAATACGAGCCGAAGTATCTTGTCAAACTGGGTTTGGCTCAAAACGGGCATATATTATGCGCTGGTGAACACATGCAAGGCCGTGTTGAGCTGAGCTGCCAGCACCTTCCTGCAAGCACGCTTTAAATCACCTGCAAGCACGAGAATCTCCTGAAATGTGGAGCACGCAGCCAAGTCATAAACTTTCAACCATATGCCAAGCTGCCACCATAAGGCTTTGAATGGTAAACATGACACAAGCACATGGTCTACCGTTTCTGGCTTGTGACTGCAACATGGACATAAGTTACTCCCAACCTGAACTCTCCTGTCCAGCTCCACCCTGCAGCACTCCTCCAAACTAGTGTGTTGACCATCGGTAATGCCTAGCCGCACCACTTAATCAGATATCCATCAAAATTTTTTACAATTACCGACCCGTCAACACTTCCCTGTAAAGTTTTCTTATTTTGTATATATTTATTATTTAGTGTATTGTATACGATTAGGAGAATTGCAAAGCGCAAGTAAAACATAAATCTTTAATAAAATGATTTAAGAGATTGAAATACCTGAACATGGACCCTTTTGACCCATTTCGTATTTGGCTATATTTTATATCTCACCTTATTGAACATGTTAAAAAATAAATTACAACCCCAATTGACACCTTTAGTTTCAGGATTAGCTACGCGTAGACGACCCACGAAGCCATTGGACTTTGGTCGATGAAGGTTCCACAGATGATATAACTTTTGTTGGTATTTTATCAGCATGCAGCCATGCTGGACTAGTTGGCCTTGGTTCACAACATTTTTACTCCATGATCCATGATAATCAGGATTACAAGATTTCACCCAAACTACAACACTATTGTTGTCTAATTGATCTTTTAGGCCGGGCCGGTTTTGTATGAAGAAGTCATGGCTGTTATAAAAAACACAGATGTGAACCCAGATGGTAAGATCTGGTGCTCTTATTGGAGCTTGTATGTTAAACAAACAAATTCAGTTGGGTGAATATTTTGCTGAAAAAGTTCTCGAATTGGAGCCCAATGGTTGGGCTACTTCTCACCTAATATTTAGCTATTATAAGATAGTTTGATGTTTAGTTTCTACCCTTCGTTTATCGAATACAGAGACCTTCATCTTCATTTACTGTCTGCGTCTTTCATATTCATACTTTTCGTGAGTGTGTGTTGTGCGAGTGTGATCAAAGAGGCCTGTACAAACAATACTTAAAAAACACATGGTTGATAGATCCGTCCCAAAGAAAGCAAAGATTACACACGGGATGATTGAAAAGAAACGTTACTGATCAAACAAAAAAACACATTAACCTGCCAAGTTTTAAAAAAATAAAAAATAAATACTAAGAAAAAGAGAAGCACAACAAATTTCCATCTTTACTTTTTAAGTTGATGCGCAAGGCTATCAGCCAAAGTCGAGGAAGATCTCAATGATGCTTTCAACAATGTTAAGCCCTGCAAATGAAAGCAGTCTTTGTAAAAATCAACACAAATAAATAAATTCAACAACCCAACAATAGCATTACTGTGTGAGTTTGTGATATATACCTCTTCCAAGCCAATGCTAACTTCATATCTCTTGATATCATCTAGTGCGACATTCATCTTTCTAAGAATATCAATAGTCGAAAGTGACCTTGACGGCGTTATGATTAAGTCATCGGTCACCATAAACATCCCAGATTGTTTTAGGAATTCTTCATCTGGCTTTGGATCTATTATATGTTCACATGTTTTAGTTGTGAGTTTTAGAGGGAAAATCTGGTTTTTTGAAGAAAATGGCTGCCCAAGATGAGGTTTAAGTAACATATCCTTGATATATTGTGAGTTGATGTATCTACCCACACTCATATTTGAAATGCTTTTAAAAACATTATCCATACAACTAATAGAAGAAGTCTCATCCAACAATGTACCAACTACTGTTCCTAAAGGAAGTGATAAAATACCAAAAAGAAAGTCAACAAAATCTTCTTTGGCTTCTGCAAATAAGAGTTTTCCGGTTGACTTTTGCAAAGAGACTTCTAGATGCATCTTTGAAGTTGCTGACACCTCTTTTTTTCTTAAATCACACTGATTAAAGGTGCTTAGTTCTTGGCAAGAACTAAATAAATTTCGGATAGGAGAAGTCTTAGAGAAAACAAAATATGTTAACGGACAATCCATTGTTAGCGCCAATTTTAAAAAGTAAAGCATCTGCAAACAATAAAAATTAAAAAGCTAATGTTTTTAAACTACATTTAAAGATCTCAATTATGCATAGTAAACACATAAAAAAGTGTAAATAAGTCCAGCGCAACAAATAAAAAAACATTTAGCGTCAAGTCAGCGTAACAACATATATAATTATAAATCCAATAAGTAATTATACGTACTTTAAATTTAACTAGAAAATAACAAAATGACCATAGTATTGTTCATAACGTTGCGCTATTAATAATAGGTAATGTTTTTAAACTACATTTAAAGATCTCAATTATACATAGTAAACACATAAAAAAGTGTAAATATGTCCAGCGCAACAAATAAAAAAACATTTAGCGTCAAGTCAGCGTAACAACATATATAATTATAAATCCAATAAGTAATTATACGTACTTTAAATTTAACTAGAAAATAACAAAATGACCATAGTATTGTTCATAACGCTACGCTATTAATAATAGGTAATGTTTTTAAACTACATTTAAAGATCTCAATTATACATAGTAAACACATAAAAAAGTGTAAATATGTCCAACGCAACAAATAAAAAAACATTTAGCGTCAAGTCAGCGTAACAACATATATAATTATAAATCCAATAAGTAATTATATGTACTTTAAATTTATCTAGAAAATAACAAAATGACCATAGTACTGTTCATAACGTTGCGCTATTAATAATATGTAATTCTTTTATTATATACAAAAAAACCTTACAACTGATAAAAAAAACACACTTTTGAAGGTTTTCATGCGAAAACAAAAAAAAATGCCACATATGCACAAGAAATAGACAAAATGATGATTTGTACATAAATTTATAGTTTCTTGGTCACTTATGAATTCATATAAGTGGATCAACTACTACCTCCTAGATTTTAGGCATAAATAGACTGATAACCTCATGTGTTCACCATTAAAAAAAAAAAAAAAAAAAAACTATTACCTGGTTAGAGCACATGTCTACTTTTATCTCTTCTAAATGGTTCGGGTCATTGATTCCACAATCTGTGAGCAACCTAATGCCGCTTGCCGCAGTATAAGGTTCCACAGAAAGATTGTCACTAATAATAAAAGTTGCAATATCAGAAACAAACACACCACCACTACTACTAATAATGGTTGCACATCTTTTCTTTAATTTCTGTAAAATGCAAATATGGTGAGTACATTCAAAGTATTCCAAGGGCTCTGTGTCGTCTATTTGCGGTATAAGATTTCTACAGTGATCATATGATAAACTCCTGGGGTTAAGAAGCATAGGTTTGCATTCTTTTTTGGATAGGTAACACTCAGGAAAATCCTTAAGACTTTGGTAAAGATTGTTCAAGCTCCCAAGAGCCTCTAACTTATCATCTTCAAGGTTCCCCAAGAGTCTAACAATTGTTCCCAGGGGCAATGTCATGAAGCTGAAGAGAATGTCAACAAAAGTGTTATCAGCTTCAGCATACACCACTCTGCTGTTCACTTTGTCTACTATTAGTTTTATCGAGATTTTAGCTTTGTTTGTCTCTGTGTCAGCCATAGTGTTCAAGAAAAAGATCTTGACAACTATATCTGTGTGGGATTAGGATATTATTATTTTCTGGTGGTTTAATATATGTATTTAAGACTGGTGGTCAATGGTAGAAGCAAAGCTTCTAGGAACACCTAAGGGGAGGTCATGGGTTCAAGTCCCACAAGGAGTGAAATTTGCCGTTCAAAAAAAAAAAAAAAAAAAAAGACTGGTGGTCAAAGTGGTGTGAGGTAACCAAAAGACTTTCATTAAGCGGTATTTAATTGTGGTTTATGATACATTTAAATTTGTAGACCTCTTGGTTTCTTTCTTTCTTTCCTTTTTTTTTTTTTTTAATCAGCAAACAGCATCAATGCATTTCACCAAAAGAATATATACAGAGTATGTCTAGTAAATAGTAATAGTATGTGGTGGGGGCGGCTTGGGCTCGATGCTGGCGTTTTGGGCCGGCCAACACTGCCCTGGCTGCCCCTCATGCGTCGAAAACGGCTAATATTGGACGGGGAAGCCGGCTCTTGTGATTCATTGATTTGTTTGTGCCATTCAATTCAATGATCATATGACCGTTATTTAAAAAAAACAAATCTCTATTTATAAATAACCACACCATTTATTTTTAAAAAACCACACTACAACCAAATCAAATACTCTTTGCTCTTCTCATTTCTTTCAACCTTTATAAAAAATAATATGGATCCCGTCAACCAATATAACCCAAATAACCCGAACAAATCTCCTAATCCAAATGCGAATCAAAACGCGAACTTCTCGTTGAGTTTTAGTGGGTGTTATCGACCCGAAGTGCCATCCTCCTTTGTGAACTACCAACAATCATCCTCCAACGCGTTTCAACAACTAAGTTAAATGCAAATGCAACAACCTATGTTTACTACTACTTTTACACCAACTCGATCACCTCAACCAAGCCCTTCAACACCACAAGTAGCTCGTCCCATGGGACTCGTTAACGAGGAAGATGATGATGAGGACGAAATTATTCTGGAAACGCAATCATCACCGCCACTTAAAAAAGGCAAAGAAAAGGCAAAGGGTAGTAAAAAATTGCCTAAGAAACCATGGACGTGAACCGAAGTTGAGGCGTTGATTCTAGCATGGCTAGAAACATCCACATGCCCCATTGTTGGTAATTACTTTACTACGTTTTTTTTATTACATTTGTATATTGTTACAATTTTTTTTTTTGCATAGTCTATACTACATTATAAAGAAGGAGGCATGGGCAAATATGTTCAAATTGTTTAAAGTTAAGATGACATACCAAGAGTTTCTTTACAATTTCCTAAATTTTATCACTTTTCTTCCCTAAATGCCCATAGAAAATAATCAACTTTTATATTAAAATGGAACTCACCCAAACTAAATAAACACACGGGATAACAATATTATTTAAAAAATTTCATATAATGGCAATGAAAGATAATAATTTATGTTACCACAATAAATAATCTTATCTCAGCTAAATTGTATGAGTTTTAAAACTTTGCCATAACAATACTTATATTATAAACCCTTTTCATATATATGCGTCTACCCAACGGCAAAGTGGACGAGATGGTTCGGCTCACTGGCTACATTGGGCAATTGTTTAGCTGCTGGGTCAGGTTGGGCAAGTCTATTACAAGCTTACAAATCACAACTTTTCATTTCTAAATGGACAGTGACCTTCATATGATAGTGTATGCAATATCATATTATTACTACATGCTTTTGTCATGTAAATGAACTTTATTATTTAGCAAGGTGTCTTCAATAGCATGGTTATGTATATATGCAATGACCGCACAACTTATAAAAGAATGATGTTTATGTTCATATTGGTCTATTACAGTAACATACCTTTGGTTCATTAAGATTTGTTTAATAATAAGTACATGGTTTTTTTGGTGAACTACAATCAGTTGTAAGCGGCGGTGCATATTTCTTTTCTTTTCTTTATACGAATACTTGTTAAAACATAGTGTGCACATTTCTATTCTTTTTGCGTAACTTGCGGCAAAAAACCTAAGTATTATAATGTTGTATTGCAACCAATTTGTGGATCCCGCTGCAATGCGTGGGTAAACTCACTAGCATTTAAGTATTACTTTACTACTCATAATAAAATTTAATAACTTTACTATTTGTAAAAAAAGTAGGCACCAACCAAAATGGCACCGGTTTTTGGAAGAAATGTACAAGCAACTTCCACAAAAAAATGGAAGCACTTAAGCCCTACCGAGACTTAGACTCGGTTAGCAGCAAGTTTAGGAAAATAAACAAGGTGTATACATTATTTATCGGTTTCTATAATCAAATCAGGACGAACCCCCTAGTGGATACAACGAAAGTATGATTTTTAATGACGCTATGAAGAAGTGGAGTGATACGCAATCGGGAGAATTCAAATTTGTTCGGGCTTGGGAACTTTTGAGGAACGAACCAAAGTGGGCGACGGTCCCAAACCCCGTGTTAAAAGCAAAACGTAGAAAGACAAATGCTAAAGCTTCACACGTGGGAAGCTCTAGTCATCGTGTGGTAACCGACATCAACGAGGAAGCGGAGTTTGATATCCCGATCGAGGAGGCTCATCGTCCCATGGGTTTGACCTTTTTTAAAATTTATTCTACTTGTTAATTAAAAGTTATTATATTCTTATTTCGGTAAATTAAATAGGCCGGGATAAAGCAAAAAAGGCGGCGGCCGCCAAAAAACAAAGCGGGTCAAGGATCGGTAGCGCAATGAAGATTGACGTTTTGACGGCTCAGATCGAAGCTTTCAACCGAGTCAACGAGGAAAAGCTAAAGTGAAGAATGAAAAGCTCAAAATCAAGAGGCGAAAGGTTTTTGCAATCGACACAAGCACCATGCCCGAAACGAGGCGTCGAGTTATTAAATAATTACCAGAAGATATTATTAGCAAGTATAGCTATACGGTTGTTTTTTTTTTTTAAATTTATGGTCTCGTTTATTTTGTTTTTGTAATGTTGACTTTAGTTTTAATATTATGTGACTTTGTTTTATTTGTAACATTTTTTTTAATATTTTGTGACTTTTTATGTTATTTATTTTAATTATTTATTTAAAAATTAGAGAATAAAAAATAAATTGTGGCCAATAGGAGTGAAGAACTACCCAAGAAAGACTACCCCACACCCTTGGATAGTCCTCAAGTTATCTAAATACACGGGTGGCCCACCTTTCGGTGACGTGAAGGCATGGCTATCTAAGATGGGCCTCTACCACACCACATAGTCTAAGGTACTAGAACATAGAGCTTACAACACCAAAACTTACCCCAAATTAGACTATTACAACCGACTATGTAAGAAGAACATTAAACCCCACCCAATTTTCCCGGCTACAATCGCTTTGCCTCGCCCTGTGTTTCTATCAAACAAAGCCAAGACTAAAAACCTTTCATGTGATGAACGATCTCTCATAAAGATTTTTTTTTTTTTTTTTTTTTTAACGAGAAACTTGTTTCACATCCTTACAGATTTTCTTTTCTAATAAGTTAAATGCTTTCCTCATTTATTAATGCTTTGAGGAATTATGTTTGGATATTATTTTTGAAAAATAACAAATTTTATAGAAGTGGCTAAATTATTAAATTAAAAAGTTGAGCTGATATTTTAGAAAATGTGGATTGGTTGGTTATTTTAAAATTTAAACACATGTAAGTAAAAAGTAGGGGTGTAAATGACACGTAGCGGCTCGGGATCGGCTCGGGATCTGTCACACCCTCAAAATCCACTTGCGGAGTTTTACCGCGAGGCGCATGACAAACCAGGATTCAAACCAACGATCACAATAAACAAATCTAAATGTAATTAATGCAATACCAAAACATAGTTTTAAAATCCCGTTTACAGCGGAAGCTTATTCAAAATAAAGTTCAACATAAATAAACCAAGTTCAATGTTTGTGAAATCATGCAACTCTATCTAGACGCCGTGCAGACGCGTGCGCCCTAGTTCCCCTGTGCTACCTTAGCGACCTGAGAAAACATGTAAAAGTTTACGTCAGCACAAAAATGCTGGTGAGTTTACAGGTTTGCAGTTCAAGTACCAAGTCCACCTGTCCATACTATAATAAATAGAAAACCAGTATACGCTAGCTAGGCGTACGTTTTGCTACTACCACGATTGGAAAACCATTACTAACACGTATACCAGTTTTGTGCCCGAATAGTTCCAAATGTTCCTGTTGTTCCTGTTTGAGACAATATGCACTCGCCCGGCCCTCCAAGCCGACGAGCGGGGTTGGTCACTCCCAATAGCGCTATTCACATTTCCCCGTTGTGCAAACCCGCACATTCATGGTTCCCCCCGGGACTTCCAAAGATCGTGTAGTACACAGTGTAAACCCATAGTATGACAGTAATTACCAAATAATCGTTTTAACACATGTTTTCTCCCCCGAAAAGTGTAAACCAGTTTAAAAGAGGGGCCGTAAACTCACCTTAATTTGCTTTACTCCTAATCCCGAGTAAACTCAGCTGCTATGTTAGTCCCGTACAGTGGCGACCTAACATACGACAGTACAAGTACTTAGACTAATAACCCGCAGGTTAATTAGTCCCTAGATGTCCAGACCATAACCAAGTTCGTTTAAAAATACCGTGACTGTTTAACTGACCCAAAGTACAAGACTCGACATCCCATTGGTGACCCGAGACTCCCCGTGTTATGTTTACGCTCCAAAACATACAATAACGCAAGTACACTTAACATACGTTAACACACAACAAGTTATAGCACATAGTTCACGTATCACCGAAATACCTCCAAATATATGTTACCAAGTTATTAGACATGTTACGGGGTTCCTAGCATGTTACTACATGTTAAATCGGGTCTCGGTATGCTAATATACACTTACAGCAGCAGTACACGCGATTAGGGAGGCTAATCGCATGACATGTCACACGAGTTGGGCTAATCGCCCCTTAAGCCATGCGAGTAGGGCTACTCGCCTTTGTTGCCACGCGAGTAGCCTACTCGCCCCTATAGTCAGGCGAGTGGGGCTACTCGCCCCTGTTGTCAAGCGAGTGGGGCCTAATCGCCCCTAACACAGGCGATTAGCAAGGCTACTCGCCTGTAACCTTGCTGTTCCGGTTTTTCGCGCGTTTAACGTTCCAAATCAGATCCAGAGCGTGTGTAACTACCCAATATCATCCCAAACACTATCCTAAACATGTTTAACCCAAAACCCTTCGTTCATCCTCGTAAAATCAGTCCTGCATGCAATCAAAGCAATCCAAACACATACACATAGCATGCAACATTCAATTAACGCATGTAATCATAACCCTATTATTCAATTAATCAGGTTTCTATCATCATACTATCAATATCAATTCTGACCTAGCATGATAACACATCAACACATCATCAAGATTCATAAAAATCCTATCTTTCTAATCATACATACCCATAACACATGTTTATTAATTATAATCCGATTAATAACTCTTATTGACGATTTTCAGAAATCTTTTTCGTTTATGAACAGGTCTGGACCATTAGGGATTGATTAAAAACGTTTACAAAGTATTATGGATGAGAATTAAACCTTGGAATTGCAAAAGGATGATGATTAGACCTTGAAACCTTGTGTTTTTGATCAAAATCGCCTTCCAGAGGTTGTTTAAGTGTTTGGGGCGGTTATGGGACGACTAGGGTTTGTCTAATTGAGTTTAGGAGGTTAAGTGTTGTATTTATAGGCGTTTCTAGTCGTCCAGCCCGTTCCACGCGATTATGCAGGTTTATACGCGAGTAGGGTGCCTAATCGCATGACTGTTCATGCGATTAGCCCTATTCGCATGTAGGGATTCCCCTACTCGCCCCTAAGTCATGCGATTAGGCTATCCCCCAAGCCTAATCGCCTATAGTTCCTATGTTGGTGTGTTTTGCGCGTTAAACCCCGTTTTAACATATGTTAATGCATATTCATGTACCGACAAGTCATATAATGATTGTAAACACATAACACAAGTAAATACACATATTTACACTCGTTCACCAATTCCCGGGACTCGAGACTCGTATGTTCCGTATGCCCTGACGATCCTACCGATCGTCACCGTTTGTACACTTGGTTAAGGACCGACATCTAACGAACCTCTAGACCAACATCCAATGATCTTCTAGACTAACCAATAGTTCCCGAACCATAACCCGACTTAACTAACCCAGTTAAGTACGATATACGCGTGACTCGCTAAGGTAGACTTTCATCTAGACAACATTGTTAATCCGAATTTGCCAGGTGTCACATCATCCCCACGTTAAAAGAATTTTCGTCCCGAAAATTGCGTAAGTAACAAAAGAAACAACGAAGGGAATAAACAAACAGATAGGAATCAATAGAGAGTAGAAATCAAGAGAGAGATTTACCCGAGGTGTCACATCATCCCCACGTTAAAAGGAATCTCGACCCGAGATTCATTCAGCTGCCGAAGAGACATGCCTCGACTCGAACGCTTCCTTAGGGAAGAGATGAGGATACTTAGACTTCATCTGATCCTCCCGTTCCCACGTATATTCCGGTCCCCGGTTCGAGTTCCACCGAACCTTAACGATACGAATCTTGCTGTGACGTAGGCTACGAATCTTGTAATCAAGGATCTCCACAGGTTCTTCCACAATCCGAAGACGATCATCAACCTTGATCTCTTCTAGTGGAACGATGAGAGACTCGTCAGCCAGACACTTCTTCAAGTTTGACACGTGAAAGACGTTATGTACGTTACCGAGCTCCGTCGGTAGATCAAGTCGATATGCCACCGGTCCAATCCGTTCCAGGATCGTAAATGGGCCGACATATCGTGGATTGAGTTTGCCACGCTTCCCAAAGCGTATGACGCCCTTCCACGGTGAGACTTTTAGAAGTACCTTGTCATTGACTTGGAATTCCAGTGGTTTGCGACGCTGATCAGCATAACTCTTTTGCCGGTCCCGTGCCGCCGCCAACCGATTTCGAATCTGTACGATCTTTTCCGAAGTTTCGTACACTAGTTCAGGCTCAGTGAGTTGACTCTCACCCACTTCAGCCCAGCAAAGAGGAGAACGGCATTTCCGTCCGTACAGTGCCTCGAACGGAGCAGCTTTGATGCTCGTGTGATAACTGTTATTATACGAGAATTCTACCAACGGTAGATGAGCTTCCCAACCCTTCCCAAAATCGATCACACATGCCCGCAGCATGTCTTCTAAAGTTTGAATCGTACGCTCACTCTGACCGTCAGTCTGTGGATGGTAAGCCGTACTCATGTCTAGTTGGGTACCCAAAGCCTTGTGCAAAGACTTCCAGAAGTGAGAAGTAAAATGGGAGTCACGATCCGAGATAATAGAAACTGGTACCCCGTGCTTAGAAACAACTTCTTTCAAGTAAAGACGAGCCAAACGATCCATGGTGTCGGTCTCCTTAATAGCAAGAAAATGAGCTGATTTCGTCAACCGATCGACAATCACCCATATCTTGTCGTTCCCGCTTGGTGACTTAGGAAGTTGTGTGACAAAATCCATAGTAATCCGTTCCCATTTCCATTCCGGAATTTCAGGTTGTTGCAAGAGACCCGACGGTTTCTGGTATTCCACCTTGACCTTAGCACAGGTCAAGCATTTGCTCACGTATGAGGCTATGTCCGACCTCATGTTTGGCCACCAGTAAAGCACCTTCAGATCTTGGTACATCTTATCCGAACCAGGATGAATAGAATACCGGGACTTATGAGCCTCATCAAGGACAAGCTCCCGTAGTCCCCCGAACAAAGGAACCCATATACGTTCTGCGAAATAGTGCAGGCCATCAGGCCTTCGCTCTAGGTGCTTGTCGGCACCGTGCATGGTTTCAGCTTTAAGGTTTTCCTCCTTCAAAGCTTCCAACTGGGCAGAACGGAGTTGATCAGGTAACGACGAATGGATGGTGAGCTGCAACGCCCGAACGCGACGAGGTTTAGTAGATTCCTTCCTGCTCAAGGCGTCTGCTACAACATTCGCCTTGCCAGGATGGTACTTAATAGCACAATCATAGTCGTTCAAAAGTTCGATCCAACGGCGTTGCCGTATGTTCAAGTGTTGTTGGTCGAAAATGTGTTGGAGACTCTTGTGATCGGTGTAGATGGTGCATTTGGTACCGTACAAGTAATGTCTCCAAATTTTCAACGCGAATACCACGGCACCCAACTCCAAATCATGAGTGGTGTAGTTCTTCTCATGCACTTTGAGTTGACGAGAAGCATACGCAATCACTTTCTCGCGTTGCATCAACACGCAACCGAGTCCATGAATGGAAGCATCACAGTAAACGACAAAATCATCAGGACCCTCAGGTAAAGACAAAATAGGAGCAGAACACAGTTTAGACTTCAGTTCTTCAAACGCTGACTCTTGTGATTCACCCCAGTCGAACTTCCTATCCTTCTGAGTGAGAGTGGTGAGGGGTTGAGCAATCTTCGAGAACCCCTGAATGAAACGACGGTAATAGCCCGCAAGGCCTAGGAATTGCCGCACCTCAGTTGGCGTCTTAGGTGCTCCCAGTCCTTGATCGCTTCGATTTTAGCGGGATCGACATGAATCCCTAGTTCATTAACCACATGTCCTAGGAATTGAACTTCGCGTAACCAAAAGTCACACTTGGAGAACTTGGCGTAAAGTTGCTCCCGTCGTAAAAGTTCCAAAACTAACCGCAGATGTTCCCCGTGTTCAGTCTCGTTCTTGGAGTAGATCAGAATGTCATCGATAAACACAATGACAAACTTGTCCAGATACGGTTTACAGACGCGGTTCATCAAGTCCATGAAAACCGCTGGTGCGTTCGTGAGACCGAAAGGCATGACCAAGAATTCGAAATGGCCATAACGTGTTCGAAAAGCAGTCTTTGCAACGTCAGCCTCCCTGACGCGCAGTTGGTGATAACCGGACCTCAAATCGATCTTGGAATAATAACTAGAACCCTGAAGCTGGTCGAATAGATCATCAATACGTGGAAGAGGATAACGGTTCTTGATGGTCAATTTGTTCAGTTCTCTGTAGTCTACGCATAATCGGAAACTCCCATCCTTCTTCTTAACAAATAGAATTGGGGCTCCCCAAGGGGAAGAACTTGGCCGGATGAAACCCTTGTCCAAGAGTTCCTGTAACTGACTGGACAATTCCTGCATCTCGGGAGGTGCAAGACGATAGGGGGCCCGAGCAATAGGAGCAGCCCCTGGTACAAGATCAATACCGAACTCGACTTGACGATGAGGAGGAAGACCAGATAATTCATCGGGAAAAACATCAGGAAACTCGCGTACCACCGGAATGTCGTCGATCTTCTTTTCATCACTAGAGGAAACAGATAAAAGCGCCAATACAGCTGGATAACCCTTTCGAAGACACTTAAGGGCTTTCATGCTAGAGATGATGTTTAGCGAAACACCACCCTTGATACCGTATACAGAAAGAAATTCTCCATCAGGGAGAGGAATCCGAATAACCTTATCGTAACAGACGATCTCCGCGCGATACAAAGATAACCAATCCATTCCTACCACAACGTCAAAACTACCCAATGGTACCGGCATCAGGTCGATGGGAAACGATAAACCCGACAACTCTAACTGACACTCCCGAAGAACACTAGTAGCTTCAATCGTTTTACCGTCAGCCAACTCAATAATATACTTGGTCTCTAATGGTACAGATACTACATCTAGCAGTCGACTAACATTCATGGATACAAAACTCTTGTCGGCACCAGAATCAAACAACACGCTAACAGAGTGATTATTGAGAAGAAACGTACCGGTGACTGTATCAGGGTCCTGCCTAGCCTCAGCAGCTCCAATGACGAAGGCACGTGCATTTCTGCCGCCGCCCCCGTTGTTCCCATTCCCGTTGTTCCCACCCTGTTTCAGTTTTGGGCAATCCTTCTTGTAATGCCCAGTGTCACCACAGTTGTAGCATCCCTGTTTCCCTGGAGTCCCCTGAGTAGTCGGAGCGGAACTGTTAGTCGGAGCTTGAGTCGATGGAAGTGTAACCCGACAATCTTTAGCATAGTGGCCTGTTCGCTGGCAGCGGTGACAACGGTTACTGTCGCAGTTCCCTTGGTGATGGCGTCCACACTTGTTGCATTTGGGCAGTTTTCCCGCATAACCACCCTGCTTGTTACCCGAAGAAGGTGAACCCCCATTATCAAACCTTTTACCCTGCTGTGTAGACCCAGATCCTTTCCCGTCGTTCTCCCACTTGCGCTTGTTGTTCTCTGGGGCCTTAACAGTCGAACCTTTCGCAGGCAAAATCCCCTCATTCACCTTTAAGTTGGTCATCCTATGGGCCGATCGAACTACCTCCGCATAAGTAGGATGATTTCCAGCAGTCACTAACCCTGCAATTTCCGGTACTAACCCTGATACATAGTGTTCAATCTTACGATACTCTGGCACGTGCAGATCGGGACACAGCACTGCCAACTCATTACGCCTTACCGTATACTTCTCAATCTCAGACCCAGTCATCTTGAGGTTCCACACCTCCACGACTACCACCACCACGACCGCCACCACCACGCCCACCAGCGCGGCCACCTCCACGTCCTCCTTGCACTCCAGACATGATTCCGACATGAAGGACGAGAAAATTTAGTTTCGCAGATAAGGATAACCACTAATGTTCACAAGATCAAAGCTAGATCCAATCCAGGACTATCCCCTCAAACCCAGAGCTCACCAGGGCTTCCATGCATTTCGGTTTATGATTTTGTGTGCACCCAAAATGATAAACCGCTCTACATGGTCCTCCAAGTGTTCTCCTAGTCCAAAGTTCAAATCACCGAACATAGACTCTCAGCTACACACCGTAATGCTACGATAGTTTATGGTAAGTGTTTCTATTGGAGTGCGAAAGGGAAATGTCCGAGCCTTGGATAAATCTCAAGAGCACACGAGTTACTCCAATACACTACACTGCCTAGAAAACAAGTAACCCAACCTAAGATAGAACGGATGATGTAACATAGAAAGACCAACGATTTAGAGACACCCCGACAAGACCATACGTAAACCACTATAACGTTTAGTACCATGTGATCGTCTAGTGTGTGCGACTCGGCTATAGACTAGACCCTACATGCAGTCCTAGTTCACTATAACCATTGGCTCTGATACCAATCTGTCACACCCTCAAAATCCACTTGCGGAGTTTTACCGCGAGGCGCATGACAAACCAGGATCCAAACCAACGATCACAATAAACAAATCTAAATGTAATTAATGCAATACCAAAACATAGTTTTAAAATCCCGTTTACAGCGGAAGCTTATTCAAAATAAAGTTCAACATAAATAAACCAAGTTCAATGTTTGTGAAATCATGCAACTCTATCTAGACGCCGTGCAGACGCGTGCGCCCTAGTTCCCCTGTGCTACCTTAGCGACCTGAGAAAACATGTAAAAGTTTACGTCAGCACAAAAATGCTGGTGAGTTTACAGGTTTGCAGTTCAAGTACCAAGTCCACCTGTCCATACTATAATAAATAGAAAACCAGTATACGCTAGCTAGGCGTACGTTTTGCTACTACCACGATTGGAAAACCATTACTAACACGTATACCAGTTTTGTGCCCGAATAGTTCCAAATGTTCCTGTTGTTCCTGTTTGAGACAATATGCACTCGCCCGGCCCTCCAAGCCGACGAGCGGGGTTGGTCACTCCCAATAGCGCTATTCACATTTCCCCGTTGTGCAAACCCGCACATTCATGGTTCCCCCCGGGACTTCCAAAGATCGTGTAGTACACAGTGTAAACCCATAGTATGACAGTAATTACCAAATAATCGTTTTAACACATGTTTTCTCCCCCGAAAAGTGTAAACCAGTTTAAAAGAGGGGCCGTAAACTCACCTTAATTTGCTTTACTCCTAATCCCGAGTAAACTCAGCTGCTATGTTAGTCCCGTACAGTGGCGACCTAACATACGACAGTACAAGTACTTAGACTAATAACCCGCAGGTTAATTAGTCCCTAGATGTCCAGACCATAACCAAGTTCGTTTAAAAATACCGTGACTGTTTAACTGACCCAAAGTACAAGACTCGACATCCCATTGGTGACCCGAGACTCCCCGTGTTATGTTTACGCTCCAAAACATACAATAACGCAAGTACACTTAACATACGTTAACACACAACAAGTTATAGCACATAGTTCACGTATCACCGAAATACCTCCAAATATATGTTACCAAGTTATTAGACATGTTACGGGGTTCCTAGCATGTTACTACATGTTAAATCGGGTCTCGGTATGCTAATATACACTTACAGCAGCAGTACACGCGATTAGGGAGGCTAATCGCATGACATGTCACACGAGTTGGGCTAATCGCCCCTTAAGCCATGCGAGTAGGGCTACTCGCCTTTGTTGCCACGCGAGTAGCCTACTCGCCCCTATAGTCAGGCGAGTGGGGCTACTCGCCCCTGTTGTCAAGCGAGTGGGGCCTAATCGCCCCTAACACAGGCGATTAGCAAGGCTACTCGCCTGTAACCTTGCTGTTCCGGTTTTTTCGCGCGTTTAACGTTCCAAATCAGATCCAGAGCGTGTGTAACTACCCAATATCATCCCAAACACTATCCTAAACATGTTTAACCCAAAACCCTTCGTTCATCCTCGTAAAATCAGTCCTGCATGCAATCAAAGCAATCCAAACACATACACATAGCATGCAACATTCAATTAACGCATGTAATCATAACCCTATTATTCAATTAATCAGGTTTCTATCATCATACTATCAATATCAATTCTGACCTAGCATGATAACACATCAACACATCATCAAGATTCATAAAAATCCTATCTTTCTAATCATACATACCCATAACACATGTTTATTAATTATAATCCGATTAATAACTCTTATTGACGATTTTCAGAAATCTTTTTCGTTTATGAACAGGTCTGGACCATTAGGGATTGATTAAAAACGTTTACAAAGTATTATGGATGAGAATTAAACCTTGGAATTGCAAAAGGATGATGATTAGACCTTGAAACCTTGTGTTTTTGATCAAAATCGCCTTCCAGAGGTTGTTTAAGTGTTTGGGGCGGTTATGGGACGACTAGGGTTTGTCTAATTGAGTTTAGGAGGTTAAGTGTTGTATTTATAGGCGTTTCTAGTCGTCCAGCCCGTTCCACGCGATTATGCAGGTTTATACGCGAGTAGGGTGCCTAATCGCATGACTGTTCATGCGATTAGCCCTATTCGCATGTAGGGATTCCCCTACTCGCCCCTAAGTCATGCGATTAGGCTATCCCCCAAGCCTAATCGCCTATAGTTCCTATGTTGGTGTGTTTTGCGCGTTAAACCCCGTTTTAACATATGTTAATGCATATTCATGTACCGACAAGTCATATAATGATTGTAAACACATAACACAAGTAAATACACATATTTACACTCGTTCACCAATTCCCGGGACTCGAGACTCGTATGTTCCGTATGCCCTGACGATCCTACCGATCGTCACCGTTTGTACACTTGGTTAAGGACCGACATCTAACGAACCTCTAGACCAACATCCAATGATCTTCTAGACTAACCAATAGTTCCCGAACCATAACCCGACTTAACTAACCCAGTTAAGTACGATATACGCGTGACTCGCTAAGGTAGACTTTCATCTAGACAACATTGTTAATCCGAATTTGCCAGGTGTCACAGGATCGGCTCGGTAAAAAGCTCGAACGAGCCGAGCCTTAACGAGCCCGAGCCCGAGCCTGAAATATGGCTCGTTTAGTTATCGAGCCCGAGCTCGAGCCCTAGATACAAAGCTCGATTGGGCTCGCGAGCCTTAACGAGCTAGAGCCCGAACTCGAGCCCGAGCCTAAGTTATAGCCTTAACGATTGGGCTCGCGAGCCTAAGTTATAGCCGAGCTTTTGCGAGCTCGAGCCGAGCTTTTGAGCTCGTTTGAGATTCTCAAATCACCTCGAGCCGAGCCGAGCCGAGCTCGAGCTTTGGATTTTACTAGCGAGCCGAGCTCGAGCTCAAGATTGTAGGCTCGAACCGAGCCGAGCTCGAGCTTCATAAAACCTTAACGAGCCCGAGCCGAGCCCAGTCAGGCTCGGGCTCGGCTCGGCTCGTTTACACCCCTAGTAAAAAGTGATATGGACTTGTGTCAATCACACCCAGCCACCTGAACTACCCGCCCACCACCACTCGTGAACCCCTTCACTGACCATGCTTTTTTTCTTCTCTGCATCTCTGTCTCTCTCCTATGCACAATGTCAGATATCTCATGGAAATGTCACGGAACCCACTACCCTAGGGCCTAGTCACCAATGACGGTGAACCCACTCATTCGATAACTCCTCTACACCTTTTAGACTCCATACCCAAGTACCCAACTATTTCGACCATCACCAAGAGTGATCAAACAAAGAAGGGACATCATCTAATAGTAAAATGCACATGTGCTATAATATTAATAGGCAAAGAGACTATTCATCTGTTTCGAAAATTACGTTTTCGTAGAGGATGAGTTACCCGGCAAGCGTAAGTCAACAAGGCTTTTTATACAGCTATTTGACATAGACAATTTATCTGGCAAAACATTAATACGGGTCAATATGTAATTAGTAATAATCCGCCAGTTCGGTTAACGACCTGTAGCGGGGTTTTAACGCCGTTTCAACAGTCGTGCCATTTCAATAGTGATGATTTGTATTATATAAATAGAAGTCAAAACATTTTGTAAAGTCAGTTCCTTTGTATCAATTGTGTTCGTATTATATAGTCAGAATCAGTAAATCTCCACTTTGTTACTGTGTTATTCTTCATTCATTCAATCATGTGCATGTGTTGATTCCTACAATTTATTCATGACTAGGATTTAGTACATACTCTTCCATGCTGCAAGTCTTCACAAAACTTTTTGTGAAAATCTGTAAAAACATTATTTATGATTGATAATGCTGCTAACTAACCTCTTACAATCTCTAAACAGAGGTGGACATAAAAATAATTATTTTGATATATAACGCTTAATACTAAAAGGTAAATGAGTTTTGAGTTGGGAAAGTAGCTGTGTTTTGTTCATTTTGCCGGTCTAGCTAGTCATGGTTAGCGCGCGGTCGACTTGTTCATCCCTGAACCATCTTATCGGCTCGGAAGCAGCCAAGAAGTGGTTAAGTGGTCTGGTACGTTCATGAAAACATGGATAATAACACAAACAATTGTTTAAATAAAAATAGATGTTACTGTATCATTAGAGCACTCAGGAGCTCCGGATCAGATTCAATATTTTTCATATATTCCGGCATAAGACATAGTTCTGCGTCCATGCTACCGCCTCCCTCTCGCCCCGGTTGCATTGTTATCTTCCCATTGCATTTGTTGGTGCACCCACTTCTAACCGCAACCGCTTTACCCAACCCAAATTCACACCCATACATGTCAAATCTCGGTGAGCTCCCTACGTGCACAAGGTATGGATCATTCAACTCACTCATTTTATATATCACCGGGCTTTTTATCCATGACTCAACTTCTTCCTTTATTGCTTTATCGTTGTGGTTTATCACGGCTTCGTGTAGCTGGAAAGCTGCCCAACCGAGACCATGAGCCAACAAATCCCCCACCGTTGCTTTTCCTCCCACAAATTGAACTGGGTTACCGAAATAATCATCAGACAAAGGTGGGTTTAACCTAGGCCGAGTAGAAAGCATCAACGAACAAGTGGTTTCACAGTCGTGTGGTGGACATCGAGCACGGGTGATGCATCTCCATAAAAGCGCAGTCACGGCTTGTAAACTTGAAATCTTATGCGTATTGCATTCAAAATTTGCTGTTGCTTTGAGTTTCGAGACGGCCATTGATGAGAACTTGAAGTATCTCTCTTTAAAGGGCGGAATTTCTAATCGTTCAATAAATTGATCTTCGTGGTTATAGGGGATATTGATAACCGGATCATATCCATCCATCACCCATCTCTTGAGTACCGGAGGACGAGATATTGTTTGTCCTCCGGATCTAAATATTTCACTCCACGCAGCCATGAAATGCCATAAAGAAGTTCCGTCAGCCACCATGTGGTTAACGGAGCAACTGATGAATATTCCATCCATAAGTTCGGTCACCTGAATTAGACACGATGTTTTTAGTCATAGTATAGGGTACATTATGAAATATCTACAAGTTTGGTCACCTGAACAGATAGCAGCGGCAGCGTGTGACCATCATGAGAAATGGCTGCATTCAGATCAAAAAAAGAATGAACAAGTGAAGGTACATCGGGTGGGTCAAGTACGTCGGATACTGTGGCGCTTGCCTTTGCATAAATAAACTTAGCGCCAGGGGTGTTTTCTGGATCCAAGTAGATGACATATGAAGGTGGGGTTTCTTGTTTTCGAGTGGCGAAACGGGCGGCAAGCGGGTAGAAATGAGTGAGGGTGGCAGAGAGAGAGTGTTGGAGGTCACTCAAGAAAGTGGTTATTGAGAAATCAGGTGAAGGTGGTTTTCTGTAAAGGAGACCTCTTTGGCCGTATTTGACGTTGAGCCAGGCCAACTCAAAAGGTGTGAAATGGATAGGCTGCTTCGCCTCGGGAGAGAGGTCATCCAATGGTTTGATGAAGCATTCTGAAATGAGTTTCGCCTGTGTAGAACTCATCGGAACTGAAAGCTAGGCCTTCTCAAAACAAACGGTAACCGCAACTTCCTAAATCCTAACCCACCCAAGAAGACAAGTCAAAAGAGTAAAGACCATAAGCTGAACGGAGCACACCAAAGAAGACCTGTATTGCTAAGCAAAATGATCAAAGTTTACAACTGTGACATAGACACAGATATATAGATACTTATTATAATCATGTTTCAAACTTAAATCAAACTAGTAAGCGTAAACCGTGCGTTGCAGCGGATCATTCTTAACTAAGATTTAAATAAAACCACACATAAAAATCAACAGGTTGATGTTGCAATGCTAAGGCCACAAGGGGTGGTAACAAATTCATCACATTCATCACACTATCACACCCAATCGGATTCTGCCACCTCATTTTATCACATTTCATCACTAAACCCATGCGGCTGTGTTCACATTCTATCACATTTCATCACTAAACTTTTTTTTATTTTTTAAATATATAAAAACATTATATTAAATAAAAAACATTATATTAAATAAAAAACATTAAATTAAATAAAAAAACATTAAACTAAATAAAAAAACATTAAATTAAATAAAAAAACAAAAATAAACCTAAAAACAGAAAAATAAACATTAAAAACCTAAAAAATCAAAAAAAAAAAAAAAAACCCTAAAAGTTACATGGCCAACCCCACTTGTGGCAAATTTCACGTTTTCGATCCATGAAATCGAGCCGGTTCGCCTAAGTTAGGCCGAACCTTTGGTCTAAACTTTCGTTTCGAAGCCATTTGTTTCTTGCTTGATCCTTCCATTTTTTTTATTGTAGTGTTTTTGATTTGAAATAGAAATGTATATATAGTGATTTGGGAAAAAAAGTTTATTTTTTTATTAAAGTGAACGGTCACAAGACTGTTGGCCAACGGCTAATTCCAACCGTGATGGCCTGTGCGGAATCTTTCATCGCGGCAAGAAATAAGGGGGGCAGGTTTCGCGGTCACCACGCCATCACGGCCACCCTATCGCGGACCGCCCCGCCTTCTCTAAGTTCACTATCTGTATGCCCAAAAGGATAAGGGTATATATGTTTGGGAACATCCACCTGATATTCAAAAGTTAGTTTATGACGTTTGATTTGATTCATCTTTCTTTGTATATATTGTTTTCTTGAAACTATGATAAATGTAAACAAAACAAAGGAGTTGAAAGCTAACCGTTGTAACTACCTACTCAACTAATTTAACCAACTTGTGCAAGCTGCATATCACGTATGTAACTAACACCTATGGATTGAACAATATTGAAAACAATTGATCCATTAATTTAACTAATTAATAAGACTCGTTAACAGACATTACAGGGGAAGTTGACTTTTTTTTTTTTTGTCAAATTTATTAGAAACTTTCGTTAGATCTACACAGCTAAAGTACTAATTAAAGAATATGTTGTGTCAAAACTCAAACACCACTTGAATGACGAAGCAAATAAGTAAGAAGAAACGCTACAAAGGGAAATTACCTGCGCCTTCTTATGGTGAAGAAAGAAAGAAGACAAGGTAAAGATATCTATGGATACGTATATAATCACATATTGAAAATATGTTCAATATGTGGGAAAACTGACATGGATGATGTTGATGAAACCAAATGAAATTTAACTAAATGAAAGCAGGTTATAAGTTATAAGCTGAACATAAATATAGTATAGAGAGCTGGTAAGCAAGAAAACATTTATTATTTCCAGGGTTACGCGATGATCGACCTAACATGTAATAAATTAATGTGACAGGGTTATATAAACAAATAAAATCAATAAAACATGCTATGTATTGTCACTTAACTCCTCATAAGTCAATGAGCATCTACTAACTGCTCAATTTTCTAACCCTGCATCAGCTAAGGTATGATAATATTATAATCAATTACACAAGAATACATGTGGGACTAGTGAGATCAGCAGTTTGAAAACAGAAGCATGAGAAGAAAAAAAAAAACATAACTTTACACAGTACACAAACAGAGTGGGGCTTACAATGTTGTTATACCTTTTGTTTATAACTAGTGGTTTGTGCCCGCGCTTCGCGGCGGGGTCTACTGGTACTTTGTATAACAACCAAAAGAGGGGAAAAATAATGATATGCAAAAAAATGATTCGACACGTTTTCTACATCGATTGAAAACGATAAAAATGAATATCACTCACAGCTATGATAACCGATGCTGATGTTGTTCAGTTGGATCGGGTTCGGTTCATTATACATATCTAAAGAATGTTTATAAAAGCTATATAATGATAAAGTGGACATTTGATCAAAATTGATATACATTTGACAATTAATTTATTGAAACTTAATCAACCATTAAAATATATCAAAAGACTTTAAGACCCCGTGTAAATGCTATCATGTATAACGATATCATGTATGGAATTCAGGAAATTATTTATTTTTATATAACGATTTAGTAATCATATAAATTAACAGAACATCAGACACTTCACGGCCATGACATAATTTGTGGTCGCATATTTTAAAATGTTGATAGAATGAGAGTGTTAAAATGTATACTATAAAAATATAAATAGAAAGAAAACAAAAAAAATATGGAAAAAGAAACAAAAAGAAGGGCAAAAAAGTGGGATGGGTGCCAATTAATTTATTGAAACTTAAGCAACTATTAAAATATATCAAAAGACTTTAAGACCCCGTGTAAATGCTATTTTATCACAACGATATCATGTATGGAATTAACGAAATTATTATTTTTATATACCGATTTTAGTAATCATATAAAATGACAGAACATCCGGCACTTCACGGCCATGACATAATTTGTGGTCGCATATTTTAAAATGTTGATAGAATGGGAGAGCTAAAATGTATACTATAAAAATATAAAAATATAAAAAGAGAGAAAAAAATATGGAAAAAAAAAACAAGAAGAAGGGCAAAAAAAAGTGGGAGGGGGGGTGGGGGGGTTGAACCCGTGTTGAAGCTAAATATGGAAAAAAAATATTAGCAACACGTCCAGTTAACAGTTGGTAGGGATGGCAATCAAACCCGAACCCGATGGATAAACCCGAAACCCGACACATTTGGGACGGGTTTGGGGTCGGGTAATCGGGTATGGGTCCGGTTATGGAATTAGTTTTTATTTTTTTCACGGGTTTGGGATTTGATGATATACCCATTTACTCGACCCGATTAGATACCCGATGCAATTTCCTATATATCTTTTAAAATATGTATTCATAATATATCTAATTGTCCATCTAGATTGTCATCTTCTTAAAAAAACACCAATTATTTGTGTATAATATTTGTTATCTATCTTTTAGTGTTTTTATATTATTTAACTATTTTATATTTATACATTGTAATCATTTACATACATATTTGATAATGCTAAATGTATTTGTTAGTAGTCACGAAATAGATACCCAACAGGTTTTTAGTCAGATATGCCCAATGGATAAGTTTTTAAATTAATGGGTTTACCTGAAACCCGCAGGTATACCTGATACCCGACGGGTAATTACCAGATACAAACCCGACGGGTTTTGGGACGGGTTTGAAACAAGCATACCTAATCGGATATGGGGTTGTGATTATCTAAACTTGTCCCAAACCCGACCCATTGCCATCCCTAACTGTTGGGCTATGATCCCTTAAAGCTAAATTCACCCACTAAATTTATTTAATATTAAACACATCGATGCACTTAAAAAAAACTAAAACAAACCAATCAACAAAGGAGGCGTGGAGAAGCCTTCCAATCCAACCAATCCCAATTTAGAACTGTAGACCTCTTCGTGAATTGTATAGTATCACTACAACAAAACAGAGCAATAGCGGCCACATAGGTCGCCGCTATTGCTAACGCGGGTCGCCGCTATTGCTAATAGCGGCGACTGTCGCCGCTATTTGTCCTGTCGCTATTGCCTTGACGCTATTGCTCCTTGTGTGGCCGCTATTGCTTGTGGTCGCCGCTATTGCTCAACATCAATAGCGACGACATGCCGCCGCTATTGCTTGTGCCACGTCACTTCATGGCCATATTATTAGCGGCGACATGTCGCCGCTAATAACTTTTTTTTTTTTTTTTTTTTTTTTTTTTTTTTTTTTTTACCTGCTGATTTTAACCTAAACATATACCAAAAAAGCATAAAATACTAAAAAACCGAAAAAAGCATAAAATACTAAAAAACCGAAAAAAGCATAAAATATTTTACATACGTCCCACCTACATATCATAATCATCCTAAAATCGTTTACATTACCATACTAAACACATAATATCACACCTACATATCATAATCATCATCATCGGTGTTATCATTCCCTTGATCTTCTTCATGATTTTGGTTTCCCAAGTCCGGTGTCGCAGTATCTTCAAGCATCGCCCGGATTATTCCATTTCTAAATTGCGGGTTTGCCAACAAACTCGCAATTTGCTCCTACAATAACATCAACAATAATCAATTTTTTCAAAACTATAAACACATAACATCAACACCAATCAAATGGGTCGCGACTACAAACATATAACAATTGGGTCAAAACTACAAACACATACCAAATAGGTCAAACCTACTAACATACCAATTGGGTCAAAACTACAAAGATTTACCAAATGGGTTAACACTATAAACATATACCAAATGGGTCAAAACTATAAACATATACCAAATGGGTCAAACCTACAAACATACCAATTGGGTCAAAACTATAAACATATACCAAATGGGTCAAACCTACAAACATACCAATTGGGTCAAAACTACAAACATATACCAAATGGGTCAAACCTACAAACATACCAAATGCATCAAAACTACAAATATCTACCAATTTTTTCAAAACTATAAAAACATACCTGAGTAAAATCTGATGGAGGCGTCTTCTCGGTCGGTTGTGTCGGTGTTAAAGAACCTTCTCTTGGACAAGGTTTAGGGCCAAGCCCGCGAGTATGTCCACGTCGGCGACCGAACACTTTTTCAAATATGGAAATTGCATTGACCTGTTGTGAGGAACAACCTTCTTCGTTTCTACGTTGATTTTGAGACTCATACTCTGCCACCAACTTGCGCTGTATTTTACAAAGATGATTCAATAGATTTATAGATATATATATATATATATTTATAATGAGAATTACATTCTAAATAAATACTAACATAATTTTCTTCATTCTCCGGGCTATCAAAACGTCCTTCTCTATCAGTATGACCAGCACGGTATCCATCATACCGTTCTAGGTTCTGTTAACATTAGAACTTAGATTAAAAATTAAATAAACATTAGCGTGTGTGTGTGCGTGTGTGTATAAAGCATTACCTGCTTGAAACAAGCACTAGCATAAGAGGTTGTTCCACCTCGGTACGTATGCAACTGTTTTGCACGGGCTGCTGCGTTAATAACCGACTTTCGCTGATGTTCTATGGTCAAGAAATGATCAACTGCCTTCTGCCAGTTTGCATTGGTCATATCATCGGGGACACTGGCCCTTGCTCTTTCCACGTCAGCATAACCTCCCCGATGAACAAACTCAGCTTTTGCCTTGGACTTGCGGTTGTTGTATATCTTTTGGATCTTACAATTGATGCCACCTTTTTTCTCGCTGGCTAGATCATCTTTTTCAATCGCTGTAAGATTAAAGTTTTCCTAAAAATTAAATAAAACAAGTTAGTCAAGTAAATGAAACAAGTTAGTTAAAAATAAAATATTATTATAAATCATTTACTTTCAGATGCACAAATAAAGCATTCCTGTAGTGTTCGGGGACATTCCTAAACCCTTCTCTATCTAATGGTATGTGGCGCCACATATACATACCCAACTCCCGAGCAAAAAGACGTCCATTTGTGCCAATAGGCATATTTGTTGCCTCCTCATCAAACGTCAAATCTAATGGTCGACCAACTTCGTCAACCAAATTGCGTAATGCAAGGTTTTTAGCCTTGCCCCTTGTTTTCTTTCGAGGAACTACAATTACAATTAAAAATTATTAGTCACTTTATATATAATCAACGAAATAAAAATAGTAAACACTGATTTATTATAAAAAGCTTACCATCCGCCCCATGGCCTCGCCAGAAGTCATCACCACCAGGAGGTGGTGGCTCCTCGGCTCCATCCCCGCCGTGCCCACGACCGATGACATCGGCCATCATATAAACGAGAACAATCCAAAGCGATAACATTTCCTGCAATCAGAATTAAAAATTATTAGCTAGTCACATTATTATATATAACAAATGAAGTAAAAATAGTAAACATTGATTTATTCTAAGACTTACAACAAGTGTTTCTCAATATTAATTACAATAACTCTTTTTTTTTAATCACACTCTCCGTCAGATACTCCAGTTTCTTTGTCGGACGCTCCCGTGTCATAATCAGGATCGTCCTCGTCATAATCAATCTCATAGTCAACCACTTGGTTATCGACTGCCGTCGGGGCACTAACTTCAATTAAATTCTCACTTTCATTAACATGAGAAGACATGCTTTGAAAGTATTGGCGGAAGTCGATGAAAAGTGGACTATTAGATGAAGAGTTACTATGAACAACGTCAAGATCTTCGACTAAGTCATTGTCGACATTTTGAACATTTTCAGGTTGCTGAGGTCGATCCCAAATTTGTCGGTGATTAACATTCTCGACGACCCACCTATGTTTATTGGTTTGGTTTCCTCGAGAAGGTTCTTCGATGTAGAACACTTGTTTGGCTTGCGAAGCAAATATGAGTTGATCTTCTTTGTCCCATTCGTGTTGAGTGCTGATACTGGTGATGTTATTTTCATTTGTAACACCCACTCGAGTATCGAACCACTTGCATCGAAATAGGACAGTTGAATAATCATTTGGATAGCGTAGCTCAATAATCTCTTCTAATATGCCGTAATATTTCTCACCGTTCTCTCCCTCCGTTAGAACCCCGGAGTTTTGTGTTGTTCGTTTTGTGTCACGCTCAAATACCATAAACCTAACACCATTGACTATGCAAGCAGTGTATGTAGAAGCCAATACTTTTGCACCCAATGAAAGAGCATACAACTCTGGGTGGAATTCGGGAGAATTTTCTTTCTTCATAAGATAAACCTAACAAATACGGAGTAATAGTGTTTGTTATATATGTATTACCTAACAAATATAGAGTAATGCGTGTTATATATGTATTACCTTCTCGAGAAACCACTCCGGAAATTTAGTTTTAATATCATCTTCGGGATATTTAGATTTGAATTCACTACATTTAATAAAAAATTATACAAGTAAGGAAATTTAGTGTTAATATGATCTTCGAAATGTGTTGAAAATTACATAAAAGATAGAAACACTTACTTCATATAGCCCCTGACTTCTTCGCAATTATCAAAGACAAACAATTCTATCTTGAGTTTGTCGTCTGGTGAAAGATGTTTGACCTTGGTTGCGCTTATCGGGCGACATTTAGACTCAAACACCCACAACTTTCTTTTTCAACAACAACATCCTCATTTCTATCAGGCTTATTGAACTTAGTCTGAACATTTTGAAGGTACATTGAACAAAATGTTAGAGCTTCTTCAGCTACATAACCTTCAGCTATACAACCTTCTGGCCTTGTCGGGTTTCTGACATAGTTTTTTAGTTTTTTCATATACCTTTCAAATGGGTACATCCATCTCATATATACTGGACCTCCAAGAATTGCTTCATCAGGTAAATGCAAAACCACATGAACCATAATGTCAAAAAACGCCGGAGGATAAATCAACTCTAACTTGCACAAGATTATACGAATAGCTTCCCTCGCTTTCTTCATATCTTCCGCTGATAGCGTTCTGGAGCACAGTTGTTTAAAGAACGCACAAAGGTCTATTATTGGCGTATAAACATCTTTGGCCAAAAACCCTCTAATCCCAATGGGTATCAATTTTTGCATGAGAATATGACAGTCATGAGATTTCAACCCAGTAATATTAGAATCATTATCTGTCACCCTCTTACTGATATTAGATCCAAACCCATCTGGTAATTTAACCTTTTTTAACCACCTACAGAAAAGCTTTCGGTCACCGACCTTAAATGAGTATTTTGGGTGGGGACTAAAGAACTTGTTTCCCTTTTTTTTCAACCATTGCGTCTTCCGAATCTTTAGCTTTTCTAAGTCTGCCCGTGCATTTGGTGTGTCTTTGCTCTTATCGTTCATTAGAAGAGTACCAAGCAAACTGTCGCACACATTTTTCTCGATATGCATTACATCTAAGTTGTGTTTCAGCTGAAGAGAAGACCAATACTCAAGTTCATAGAATATGCTTCGTTTAGACCAATTCAACTCGAAGTCTTGCCGATTAGGGTTAGCACCTCCAAATTGTGGATGCTTGCCTGGTAGACGATCGAGTAAAAGAGCATGTTGAGCATCTATGTCAGCGGGACTAAACTGTCTCGGGGGGCTCTTGTCTCGGGTGCCCCGTTAAACTCACAACTCATTCTCCACGGATGGTCGGCATCTAAGAACCGACGATGGCCTACATACACACATTTACCTATTACACGCATTGAGGAAGTATCTTCGTTGCAAGTCGAGCATGCTTTGTATCCCTGCCCGCTCCAACCTGATAGACTACTACGAGCTGGAAAGTCGTTTATGGTCCATAACAACGCTGCCTTCATTGTGAAGTATGTGTCTGTCGCTGCGTCTTTAACACGTACACCTGACTGCCACAAATCCTTAAGCTCATCCACCAATGGCCTAAGGAAAACATCCATGTCCTTCCCTGGGGATTTAGCGCCAGGAATCAACAAAGTCAACATGAATGTGGACTCTTTCATGCATAGCCATGGAGGGAGATTATATGTGGTTAGTATAACCGGCCAAGTGCTATGAGTCGTACTTTTGTTACCGAATGGATTAAAACCGTCAGCTGCAAGCCCTAGACGAACATTTCGAGGTTCCCTCGAGAAGTTGGGATATTTTAAATCAAATTCCTTCCATGCAGATCCATCAACCGGATGACGCATAATACCATCTTCTGATCGTCCGGTATTGTGCCATATCATATCTTTGGCTGTGTGCCTTGAGCAATACAAACGCCGTAGTCTGGGGGTCAAAGGAAAGTACCGTAACACCTTGTGAGGCACCTTCTTGCCATTTGTGTCCTTATTGACCCACCGACTCTCATTACAAACCGGACAAATCTGCAACGATTTATTTTCCTTCCAGAAGAGAGCACAATCATATTTACACACGTCTATCATCTCATATCCTAGCCCAATCTTCTTTAATGTTTTTTTAGCTACGTAATATGAAGCGGGGACCCTGTTACCCGGTGGATGTGAAGATTGCAACACCTCGAGAAGCTGATCAAACGAACCATTAGTCCATTTGTTCCTTGCCTTGATATTCATAAGCTTTGATATAAAGTCAAGGGAAGAAAAATTAGTACAACCAGGATATAATTCTGATTCGACTTCATCTATCAGGGATTCAAAATCATTAAGAACACCACTACTCTCTTCACCCTCCAAGTTCCCTTCGTTAAAGTCCGTATCCTCTTCCATACGCTCCCCTATAAGGTCTTCGATAACGTCATCCATATCATTTCTTCGCAAAACGTCCTCATCTACAACTACATGGGGGCGGATTGAATTTTCACCATGATAGGTCCATGTCGTGTATTGCCGATAGAAACCCAATATACGCACATGATATGACATTTTTGTGAAGGGTATTAAGCCAGAATTATGACACTTATTACACGGACATCTAATTTTGCCTTCACCGTCGACATATTGTTTGCTCATCTCGATAAAAGAATTCAATCCTTTAATGTAATTAGGATCCGAACGTTGCAATTTAATCCAGCTTTTATCGATCGACATGATGATGTGACTGAAACATAATTTGGGTTTGAGGCACGATAATTTAAATGAAACATATTAGTGGCACCTAAAGGGTAGGCTGTTAAACCCACTTTTTGAATACCTTATCTCATATATGAATGTGTATTACATGATTGTTTGTTTAAGAAAAATTCGGCAGCATTTCCCCTTAGCCCCCAAGTATATAATATAAATATATACCCGAGGAGCAAAGAGGAAACACTAACCGAATCTTTCAAAAACAAACAATCATGTAGTACACATTCACATCCTAAATGAGATAAAGTTTTCAAAAAGCAGTCCCAAAACGGGGACTACCCGAAATTAATTACTAAATCAATTTCGGGCGGGTATTTCTAAGCTCACTATGTTTTAAATGATGATTTAATTCCGGGCATGTATTTCTAGTTTTATGATGTTTTAAACAAATATTAAACTTAATAGATACATAAACATACAATAAAATTGGTAAAAAACAAACAAAAAACAAATTTTCATAACCATACCATACATAAACAATAATATAAATATTAAACAAAAAGATAACTATTAGCGGCGACTAACCTTTTAAGTTGGCTCGATCCGATCCGGTTGTTGGTGACGGTTGTGGTGGGTACTTCTCTACAACTCATATTATAAGAAAATAAAAAAGTTAAAATATATTTTAAAAGAAATAACAAAAAACCTTTTATATATATCTAACAATTATAAATTGGTACATCCATTCAACATCCATAGTTAAAACCCCTAGTAAACAAATGCATACTAACCTAAAAGCTTTGACTATCTAAGTAACCAAAACTTAGTCTACCTTACCACAGAGTCATCCGCAAACAAAGTCTACCATTTTTTGTTCCTAAAAACAGAGTCTACCTTTAAACATAAGAAATCAAATCAGTTATATCTTGATGCTATATTTGAACCTTTTTGTCAAACATAAGAAATCAAACAGAGTCTACCTAAAAACAAAGTCTATCATAAGTGCCCTATATTTGAACCTTTTTGTGCACAAATCAGTTATATCTTGATGCTATATCCAGACCAACTTTTGAAAACTACATAAGAAATCAAATCGGGTACTCTCAAAAACTTGAAAACATTATAAGCAACTAAAGAATATAATAAGTATAAAAAGTAGAAGAACTTCAAACATAATTAATCACATTTGACCAAACTTAATCAAATCGGGTACTCTCCAACAGCCACCATCTCCCCTTCCCAAACTCCCACACCCTTAATAAACTTAATATACACATTTGACCAAACTTAATAACAAAAAAAAATTATATATTAAAAAAAAAATTACCGGTGGTAGAGAGGAAGCAGAGAGGGTTTTGGGTTGACTGGGAAGAAAGGGAGGTGCGGACGGAGGTGATGAACGGCGGTAGAATGTGGTGGTAGAGAGGAAGCAGAGAGGGTTTTTGGCTGTGGTGATGCTGCCGGCGCGGAGAGGAAGCAGAGAGGGTTTTTGGCTGTGGGTTGACTGGGAAGAAAGGGAGGGATGGAGGTGATTACCGGTGGTAGAATGTGGTGGAGAAGGAGGTGATGGAGGTGATGAACGGCGGTGGTTTTTGGCGGTGGTGGTTTGCCGGCAGAGAAGAAGCAAGGGTTTTGGGTTGATTGAGAAGAAAGGGAGGGAACTTTGGGATTTATTTCCCGGTTAGAGCAATAGCGGCGACATGTCGCCGCTAAAGGTGTCGCCGCTATTGCTTTTTTGTACTATTTAATCACAGCCATTGGATGCTTTTGTCAACCGACGATCCAGATCTGTTTCTTTAAGTTTGACGCGGATTAGGGCAATAGCGGCGACGTCGCCGCTACTGATGTCGCCGCTATTGCCCAAATTTCTTGTAGTGTATAGAATAGAATGTGATACACAAGACGGTTCTGTATATCTCCCACTACTTTTGATTATCTTTTAAGCAGTATGTACAAGTGATTAAGTGCTATTAGAGCATTTACAACCCGACAACCAAATTATGTGAGGGGTTTCCTTAAATTATATGGGGTGAGTGTGAGTGGTTGTGAGTGGTGGAGAAAGAAAATATTTAGGGAAACCAGTGTTCACCCCTATATATATTTTAATATTTTTGTAAGTGGTTGTGAGTGAGGAGAGAAAAAATATAATGATAAAAGTATGAAAAAGTATTATTATTTTTATTAGGAGAGAGAAGATTTAGAGGTAGAGTAGTGATTTTTAGTGTAATTTGATGGAGGGGATGTGAATGCTCTTAGATAGGTAAGTTATCGAGCGAGTCGAGACGTCCATGAGCTATTTTGAATTGAATCAATAAAAGGAGTTAATTGTCAATTTAGTCCCCGATGTTTGTAAAAAATTATCACTTTTATCCAAATGTTTTTTTTTCTCATCTGTGTCTCTGTGGTTTCCATTTTTTGCCATTTTAGTCCAACCCTCTAACTCCGTGAGCTATGTCCATTGTAAAATGTCCCACCATCTTTTCAAGATACACTTTGATGGATTGGTAAATATATCATTACACATATACTCGAATTGTAGGTCAAGCAACAAGTGCACTATGTCAAGGACTTTCAACCCCCCCCCCCCTTAAAAGTTCTACATAGTCTCTCGATAATGCTTAGACATCATCGCTGTAAACTATGAGTGAACTTTTAAGAGAAAACTTTTGATAAAAAGCTGGATAATAATATCAAACTTATGTTGCTCTTTATCGGGATATCTCATGAGTTTTACAACACTCAACCCCCTTATTTTAGTCCATACATATTATATTATCTATACATAATACTTCTTAAGGTATTGATATCAATGCTTGAGGCATCCTCAATCCATCTAGGCCTTTTCCACCTTGACCAATTACGCATCTGCATTCACTCTTCAGTCTTCAATTGGAAATCAATAACATCTATTTCTCCAATATATATTGTACCATTCTTATAAAGAATCACCTATCATCATCATGACATATTCTTTGATACCAATTGGTTTTTTTACGGGTTCACATTGCAACTTTAGAGTGTATTGAAAAAGTGACAGTTGTACACAGATGAGTGTTGATCATTTACAAAAAAAAAAAAAAAAAGATATAAAAAATAAGCCTATACCCTTTATAGTAAGCGCATTTTATCAATTTATATTAGATTTGTTTATCTCGAGACGATAATAAGATAAACTAGTAATAATAAGACTATTTGGTGTGGTGACAATTTCCCCCAACTCCCCCAAGTGCCACATAAGCCCCACGTCATTTCCCTCATTTTCTCCCCCAAAGTTTGGAAATGGTTTCCCCCAATTCTCCCTTCCTTTTTTATTCTTTTCCATTTTTATTAATTATATATTTTATATTTCATACTTATTTTTTTTAAACGTAAAAAAAACGTAAAAAAAAAAGCAGTAAAAAAAATTAAAATCGTAAAAAATAAACAAAAATAGTAAAAAATAAAATAAAGATAAACTTCATTAAATTTTAAAAATTACAACCTAGAATGCATAGAAATTTAAAAATAACAAGAAAAATACATAAAAAAAAATCTAAAGCATTCGTTTTCCAAGCCACTTGTTCGCGATCTTGTCTTTGATCGCCGACATCACCGCTCTTTCTTGCTCGGGAAGGCTGTCGAGACTTTTCTCCATCATGGCAAACTCCGCCTTTTCGTCTTGCGAAATATTGTACGCGAGACGTGCCCTCTTCAATTCAAGCTTCTCTCACTCTAGACTTGCGGCTTTTTCCTTCTCCTTCTTTCTTTCATTCCACCTTTCCCTTTGCTCCGCCTTAAAATCGTTAAAGTTTTGAATCAAGGCATCTATTTTTTCGGCCACTTTTAGTTTCGAACCGGATTCCTTTCCTTTTGAGCTCGAGGCGGCTTTTTTCGCGCGGTCACTTTTAATTGGCCGCTCCGATTCGGGCGTTGGAGCATCATCTTCAAACTCCGGGTGATCGTTTATATTTATAGTACAACGAGCATCGGACCCCCCCCCCCCCCCGCACTATAACTTCCCGAGGTGCTCGTCTTCGTTCTTTTTGCTTGTGCCACTTCGTTTGGCACCAACTTCCATTTGTCACATTCGCTCAAAATCTCATACGGCCTCATGTACGCCCACCCCCACTCTTCTTTTTGCAAAACATCCCAAGCGCCTTCTTCAACACATTCTCGTCATTTTCACCCGTCTTTCTATTGTTCCAACATTGTTGATAAACACCCGCAAATTCTTGACATTTGGTGTTCATCTCCCTAAACTTCGTACTAACGGAATGAGCGGTTCGATAAGGCGTGCGTTACATTAACTTGAAAAATTGTTCGCAAATAGCGTTCCAAAAGCTATCCCGGTTTCGATTAGTACCTACACGTGATAAATTAAATTAATTATCTAAATTATATTTCATAAATAAATTTAAAAAAAAAAACTAAAACATACAGATTGTCAAAGAAAGGCTACGGCCCAAAAAAAATTAAAAAAAATAACTTAAAAAAGGCTACGGCCCAAAAATAAAAATAAAAATAAATAAATAACATAAAAGTCTACGGCCCATAAAAAATAATTTACTTCGTATCGGGTCGGTAGACACGTTCACCCACGCTCGTGCTAGGGCCTCGAGCTCGACTTGAGTCCAAGAAACACTATCCGCCTTACCACTACTCTTTCCTTCAATGGCACATTTTTTCCCTTTAGTGTCTTTTTTTGAGGTTGGTTGAGTTTCGGGTATAACTTCGTCATCGACGCCTAAGGATGAGGTCTCGCGGAGAATATTGGCATTTGATTCGGGTTCGGATTGTGATTGAGGTCTCGCAGAGAATATTGGCATTTGATTCGGGGATGACATTTGCATATGAAATTGTTGTTGGTGATGCATTTGCATTTGCCAAGGATTTTGTGGTTGACTAAAACCGCCAAACCCGTATGTGGTAGGATCGAGCGGTGTAGTGGGGTAGGGAAAGTTTGGTGCCTGGGTCGAATGAGTAGCGGGGGTGTTCGGGAAAAAGGGTTGCGGGTTTGAACGCCTTGGATCCATTAATATTTTTTTTTGTGTGTGAAGAAGGGATAAGTTTTATAAAAATTGGTTGGATGGTTAAAAAGTTGTGTGGTTTAAAATGAGGGTGTGGTGATTATTTATAAAGGATTGGAATTTTGTTTTTTTTAATTAAATATGCCAACGTTCACATTTTAAAATGGGCCAACGTTCAAAAAAAAGGACCAATGGAGAGTCTCGGTACAAATGGTATTATTTCCCTCAACTCACAGATCTCCCATCGGCGGGGGGCGGTGTTCTCCTTCGGTAAAAACACCACATCACCCACCGAATTCCTTTCCCCGTATCCACATCATTTAGGGTATGTTTGGCAATGAGCTTTTAGGAGCTTCAAGCTTTTAAGAAAAAGCTTCTACTTAATAAAAAGCCTTGTTTGGTTGAAGGGGCTGGAAGCTTTTAGATTAGAGAAAAAACTCTACAGTGAAAAGCTACTAGTAGTAGCTTTTAAGAAAAAGCTCTACTAGCTACAAGCTTTTAGTTAGTAAATGACACAAATACCCATTCTATTTTAAAAATAAAATAAAAATCTTCTTTACAATCTTTTAATTATGACCATTTTGGTCATTTTATACATTTTATTAAAAGCTCCAGCTACTCTGCCAAACACCAAAATATATTTAAAAAGCTTCCAGCTTTCAACTACCAGCTTGCAGCTTCCAGCTACCAGCCTCCAGCTAGTTTTGCCAAACATACCCTTAGTCTAATTGGTGAGTGCCCTAAGTTTCTAATATTTCCATCATTGAAACTTTTTTAAAGAATTGTGTCCCTTCAACAAAAAATATTAAAATAATTTTAGTAAAGTACTTAAAGGGTAGTGATTGTAATAATATACTCAGGTCTTACTTTACTTCGTCCTTAAGTCTATATCGAAGTGAAGAGCATAATTGAAATTGAAGAAGTTAAAATCCTGTTGGTTTTCATCACTCTAATTCGGTAATATTTATACCAGCTAATTTTGTATGTTGTTCTTGTATGTTTACTATCGAACTTAATGCGGTTAATTTCTGTTAATATTGTAAGTATAAACTTAATGTATTCTGTTTTCATGATCTCTGAAAGCAGTCTTTTGTAGAAACAGTTAATGATATAATTCTATAAATTTGGTACAAAAAGTATTGTGTATATATTCAAGCAATTGTTTTATGTTAATGTGTTAATTATGAACTTAATGTATTGTGTGTAGTCATAGTTTCAGTTAATTTAGTAAGTTTGCTACACTATCGTACTCTGTTAATGCGTTAATTATGAACTTAATGTGTTGTGTATTCATAATTTCTGTTAGTTTGCTATACTCTTGCTGTTAATTTCTATGTGATTATGAATCTTCTTTTGTAAAAGTTTCATGTTTGGAAAGCATCTTTTGTTTATTGATGAACTTGAAGGTGTGATTCGTTTATGTGTTTTATATTTTGTAGAACATAGATTGAGTACCATCGTCAGAAGGACCGCCCCGATCCCAGTCTATCGTTTAATCAAATCTTCATTAGGGTTCTATCTAGCGAGTATTATGGCTGACACGCCAGCAAAGGAAGCTAAAATCTCCCTAAAACTAATAATAGACAAAGTGAATAGGAGAGTGGTGTATGCCGAAGCTGACCACGCTTTTGTTGACATCCTATTCAGCGTCATGACATTGCCCATGGGAACAATCGCCAGGCTCTTGGGAAAAGTTGCTGATAAAAGGTTTGAGGCTCTCGGGAGCTTGAACAATCTGTACCAAAGTCTTAAGGATTTTCCCGAGTGTTACCTGTCCACAGAGGAATGCAAGTTTTTGCTTATGAACCCCAGAAGTCTATCATTTGATCACTGCACAAAGCTTAAACTGAAGGTAGATGACACAGAGCCATTGAATTACTTCAAATGTGCTGCGTGTTCAATACTCAGTAACAGTCAAGCATTCATCAGCAGTTGTACCAAAGCTAAATGCAGGAGATGTGGCAAGTTAATGAATAAGGAAGCTAGATACGAGAAACCCAATGTTTGTGTTGGTGGTCGTGGTGGTGTGTTCGTTGATGATATTGCAACTTTTATTGTAACTGACGATCTTCGTGTGATGCCTTATACTTCTGCAAGTAGCATTCGGTTGCTGACAGATATTGGAATTACTGATCATAGCTGTTTAGATGACTTCAAATTGGATATGGGCTGTGAAGAGGTAAGTTGGTCGCTCATATCAAATACCTATATTCAGTTATTTTACACTATAAGAACTTACCATTAAGTGACACCAACAGTTGTCACAAAAGGTAAAAATCGTTATTAAAAGAGTGTTAATACTATATGACATTAATTCTAACTTGAGAATATTTAATTTTCTTTTTTTTTTCTTCAGATTCTTCATCTCTTAAAGATGGCACTATCACTCGATTCTGTGTTCAGTTATTTAGTTTTTAATAGGATTATACCGATCCAAGATTTAGTTGTTCTCGACCAAAGCAGTACTCTTGACCAAACCGCTTTAGTGAAAAAAGAGGTACCAGCAACTCCAAAGATGCATCTGGAAGTATCTTTGCAAAGGTCAACCGGAAAGCTCTTATTTGTAGAAGCGGAAGAAGATTTTGTCGACTTTCTTTTCGGATTATTATCAATTCCCTTAGGGACTGTAGTTGGGGAACTGTTGAAAGGTGCGTCTTCTGTAACTTGCATGGAAAATATTTTCAAAGGCTTGTCAAACATGAATGTAGGAAGATACATAAAGTCCCAAGATATCAAGGATATGTTGCTTAAACCTCATATTGGTCAGCAGTTTTCTTCAAAAAACCAGGTTTTTCCATTGGAAGTCATCCCATCACCTTGGGGTCCACGGGATCTTAAAGATCCGAGGATAGACGGGGGGCGGCTAAAACAATCTGGAATGTTTATTGTGACAGATGACTTGATCATATCCCCATCCTCATCATATGCGACTCTGAATACTCTAAAAGATTTGAAAGTCCCTTTTGATGATATCGAGAATTGCGAGATTAGCATTGGCTTAATAGAGGTATTACATAGTTTTATCCTATAGTTCTTTATAAATCGACTTCAGATTTTCATGTGTTTAATTATTGACTACCACTTTCTTTTGCAGTGTGTAAAAATTCTGAAAGCATCACTAAAATCTTGCTCGATTCTGACCGATAGCCTCGAGCATCTACTGAAAAAGTGAACATCGAAGTATTTTGTGTTTTTAGTTAAATCGCGTGTTATTGTATTAAAGCTTGATTTATATCTTGTGAGCAGATGTTTAATTTTTATTTTATCTTCAAATAACTTTTTTTTGAACGGCTAATTACATCATCTTATATTCACATAATATTCACCCTTATCATCTGTCACTACTAGAAAAATGACATTTTGCTACAAAATTTTCTTACGGAAAAAAATGCGTCACAAATCTTAACAAAGTTGCTACTCATTTGTGACGGAAAAAAATCTATAATTTTTTAGCAAATTTGTGACACAATATATCTACAAATTTCTTAGGAAATGCGTCACAAATTTCCTACACCATGTTTTTGTCACAAATGCGTTGAAATTTGTGTTACAAATGTGTAGTAATAGGTTTGCGACAAGGGTTTTTCTAACATCAAGGTTTTGTTGAAAATGCGTCACAAATCTTGCATTTTCTTGATTTGTGACGCATTTTCAACAAAACCTTGATGTTAGAAAAACCCTCGTTGCAAACCAATTACTACACATTTGTAACACAAATTTCGACGCATTTGTGACAAAAACATGGTGTAGGAAATTTGTGACGCATTTCCTAAGAAATTTGTAGATATATTGTGTCACAAATTTGCTAAAAAATTATAGATTTTTTTCCGTCACAAATGAGTAGCAACTTTGTTAAGATTTGTGACGCATTTTTTTCCGTAAGAAAATTTTGTAGCAAAATGTCAATTTTCTAGTAGTGTGTGGAGGGATTCGAACTCCTAACCTCACCTTATACACCCTCACCCCCACACCACTGGGCCAAAGCCTTATCTAATTACATCATCTTATCTTCAAATAACTTGCACTACAAGGAAGTCGACCTTTAGCGGCCACGCCTGCTGCCGCTAAAGGTATACCTTTAGCGGCAGCAAGACCTTTAGCGGCCACGGCTGCCGCTAAAAGTCCTGCCACCTTTAGTCTGTCGCTATTGCTCCTGTTGCCGCTAAAGGTGTAGCCGCTAAAAGTAATTATCTACGTGGCATTATCTTTTAACTTTTTTTTTTCCACGTGGCAGATTTCTGTGCATCATGGGTAAGACTTTTAGCGGCTACGCGTCGCCGCTAAAGGTCTTTTTTTTTTTTTTTTTTTTTTTTTTGCTATTCGTTTAATCCGCACACGCATAACCAAACTAAATAATAACAAAAATAATAAACCAACATCTACATATATATAAAATAAACGTAACAAAGTTAAACGAACATTCGTCAAAACATATCAAACAAAATAAACTAACATACCAACCTAATATTTGAGTCAAGTCTACACCATCAAAACTAAACAAACATACCAAAGTTGCCTAAAAGTCTTCGCCTTGCTCTTCGCCTTGCTCTTCGTCTTCGGCTTCATCGTCGTGATCGTGATCGCCACCGTTACCACTTCCGCCTAGATTTCCAAGCCTTTGTTGGACCAATTGATTAGCCATTTGGAGCAATTGCGCTTGGAATTGAGGAGTCGCTATTATATCATTAATGTGCTCCTACAAAACATATATATACCAAATAGGTCAACTATCAACATTTAAACTACAAATATATACCAAATGGGTCAACTATCCTATTTACTAAACATATTTATACCAAATGGGTCAACTATCAACATTTAAACTACAAATATATACCAAATGGGTCAACTATCAACATTTAAACTACAAATATATACCAAATGGGTCAAATATCCTATTTACTAAACATATTTATACCAAATGGGTCAACTATCAACATTTAAACTACAAATATATACCAAATGGGTCAACTATCCTATTTACTAAACATATTTATACCAAATGGGTCAACTATCAACATTTAAACTACCAATATATACCAAATGGGTCAACTATCCTATTTACTAAACATATTTATACCAAATGGGTCAACTATCAACATTTAAACTACAAATATATACCAAATGGGTCAACTATCAACATTTAAACTACAAATATATACCAAATGGGTCAAATATTCTATTTACTAAACATATTTATACCAAATGGGTCAACTATCCTATTTACTAAACATATTTATACCAAATGGGTCAACTATCAACATTTAAACTACAAATATATACCAAATGGGTCAAATATCCTATTTACTAAACATATTTATACCAAATGGGTCAACTATCAACATTTAAACTACAAATATATACCAAATGGGTCAAATATTCTATTTACTAAACATATTTATACCAAACGGGTCAAATACTAACATTTAAACTACAAAGAGATACCTGTGTAATATTCGGTTCCGTAGGTGTAACTTGAGGAAGGCTTTCTTTCGGAAAAGGCATATGCCCAATCCCGATAACATGTCTGCGACGACTACCCAACACCTCTTCAAAAATACCAACCTGATCCACCTGTTCGGAGCTGCCTGCTTCTCCTCCTTCTTCTTCGGCGATCCGTTGACGTTCAGACTCAACCCGTGACTTTAACTTGTGCTGTATTTTACAAAAGTGATTTAATAGATTATAAATGTATACAATAGATTATAAATAAATGTATACATAATTCTCTTCATTCTGAGGGCTATCAAACGTCCCCTGCCTTCCTATATGTCCAATACGGTATGCTTCATACCGTTCCACGCCCTGTTTAACATTAAAAGTTAAATTATAAGTTAAATAAACATTATCGTCTATGTATATGTGTGTGTATATACCTTCTTGTAACAATGACTGGCAAGAGAGCTCGATCCACCTCGGTATGTGTTTGTTTTTGTTTCTGGCGGGCGGCTTTAGCAAGGGCAGACTTCCTCTTATGCTCTGGTGTGCAGAAGTGATCAACAGCTCGATGCCAGTTTTCCAATTTCATACCCTGGGGAGGATTTTGCTTTGCTAACTCCACATCCCCATCATCTCCCAGCACCCGCAAATAATAACGCTTTGCGTCGGCTTTGCGGTCGCTGTATCGCCTTCTGATAACCGCCATAATGCCTCTTTTTTTTAGCGGCATTCATTTCTTCATTAATAGCATCCAAGTCGAAGCAACCCTAATAATTAAATCAAACAAGCTAGTCAGATAGAAAAAAAAATCAACAAATAACATATAGAATATATATTTACAAATCACTAACCTTTAAAATCTCAAATAACTTGTCTTTGTAAGCCTCAGAAACATTATCCCATCCTTCCACATCCAACGGGATCTCACGCCATATATGCATGGACGCCTCCCGGCCGAAGTAGCCGCCATCTTTGCCTACAGGCATGTTGGTGGCGGCATCATCAAATGGAATCGCTACCTTGCCTTTGCCTGTCTTAAGCGCTTTTCTTAAGCCCTTGTTTTTTGCAGGGCCCCGTGTTCTCCGACGAGTAGCTGCATTTAGAGTTAAAAATAATTAGTATTAGAATTGAAAAAGAAGTAAAAATAGTAAACAGTAAAGAACTGTAAGACTTACCACCGTCTTCCTGGTTGAAAACTATTACTACACTTAGGTTAGTGACATCAAACCACTTCTTTTTCAAATTCAATGAGAATCAGACGATAAATATGTATGTACGTTTTTACTAAAGATGTAACAAATTTGTCTTCTAACACAATCTTTAGATATATAAATTTCCCAACTGACTACACGGATATGGCTACCAAGGACATTTTTTAGTCAACAATAAATTTCCATGGGTAAATATCAACCGAGGTAATGAATTTTGGTTAGTAATATGTTTAGCAACTTGGAACTTACTCACAACACCGCTCCATTGGCAAGTGAAATTACAAACGTAAAAAGCCCATCAACCAACGCATCTAGGAGATCATACATATTCGGCGGTTTAAAAGAAAAATGGCAACAAAAAGAAACTTACATATTCTAGGAGATTTAGATTTTGATGCGGTCCATAGACGCTATAGTTCTTCTTTCCACTTATAATTTGTAGAAGGAGAACCCCAAAGCTATAAACATCATATTTTCTAGAGTATAAACCTTGTTTTATATACTCAGGAGGAACGCATCCACTGCATTTCACCAACGGAAAACTTAGAAAGCGTCTCAAGAACAGTGATCTATTAATATTTAAAATTGATACATTTAAATACAACATTATGTGGATTAACACTACTAGAAAATAGGCCTAATGCAACATTTTAGAAACAACATTTTTCAAAGAAGTTGCATTTGAATCTAATGCAACTTCGATGAACATAAAGGTTGCATTAAAAGATCTAATGCAACTTTTTTCATAAAAAGTTGCAAACTAGTACTAAATTTGCAACTTTTTTATTGAAAGGTTGCAAATATTACTAAATGTTGCAACCTTTTTTCTAAAAGGTTGCATTATGAAAAGCTAAATGCAAATTTTATTTTAAAAAGTTAGATGAAAATGAATTACATGATCCTTTCGTCTTCGCGCTATCATTCAATTGGTATCAGCTCTTCTCCATTAATATTTATATAGCTCGTATTGTCGATAACCTTTTAACAGGAGCTTTGAATTTTTATTTAATTACAACCTTTTAACAGGTACTTCGAAATTGGCATGGCTATCTTTTAACAACCCGATTGTTAAAACGGCTAATGAACGTTAAAACAACAGTCTTTGAATGTTATTGTGTATATGTGCGTACTTGCATCAAAATCTAAAAATACAACAACCTTTCGATCATGGGGTGTTTTTCCCTAGCGTTAAATCATTTTTGTGCGGGGTTTAACGCCTCATTGCGTTGGGACTTTAAAGTTCGGTCAATTCAAAATAAATATGTTGAGTTTCAAAAGTCAACAGTCAAGCATCAAAAAAAAGTTTTATATAATTAAAAACAAGTGATATGATCAAGAAGCTAGGGGTGCAAATGAGTCGAGCTAGTCGCGAGCAACTCGAGCTCGGCTCGTCAAAAAGCTCGAACAAGCCGAGCTTAAATGAGCTCGAGCTCGAGCCCGAGCTTTACTTATCGAGCTCAAGCCGGCTCGTGAGCCTAAACGGGTGTATATCTTTTTGTTAATTAATATATTAAATATATATTTAAATAAGTGACCATTATTGATTTTAACCTTTCATTTACACACAAAAAAGGCGGTATCGTAATTAAATTGAATCGCGGGCTATTTTTGGTTGAAAAATTTTAAGTTCCCTCTTTAAGCGTTCCTAAATAAAACATGGCTAGCGGGCAATTTTGGCTGAAAAGTTTAAGTTTCCCCTTCAATCATTCCTAAATAAAACATGCCCTAATTTACTCTGAAAGAAACTAGAAGGCTTCAATCTCCCAATTGAAGAGGACAACTGGAAGGGTTACATCACAGCTTCAACCCACCTTCAAATCTTCATTCCTGGTCAGTATTGTAGCTTCAACTTTGGGTTCTATCATAAGAAATCGTAATGTATGCTCTGTCAGTAGTTTTCATTGGGTTTTTTTAGGTTTTTGTTTGAAAACCATCAGATTTAATTGATTACTATTAATAACTAAATATATTATAAAAGCATGATGTTTTCAGCGACGGTGGTATCTTTTGTTAATTTATTTATCGGTGGGCTGCCTTAAGAATATAGGTACACTATAAATCATGAACAGACAATAGGATCCTGGTGGTATCTTTTGTTATTTATTTTTTGTTAATTTATTTATCTAGATGGACGATGGTGATATCTTTTGTTTATTTTTTTCAGATGGTGGTATTTTTGTTAATTTATTTATCTTTTCTGGTGGATCTTCTCGCACTGTATGTAATTCCCTTTTATACAATACGTATACTAAATTATAAAGTTCTTTGTTGTTTTATACTTAGAAGTAGTTATTAACGACTCCTAGTATAATATTTACCTGGAAAACTTATTATAATAACTGATATTTCATTTTCATACTCTTCATTACATATGAGAGTTTGGAATATAATTAGGGGCTGTTTGGTTGATTAAGTGTTGAATCATTAAGAGGTCTGTATGGTTAAGTGCTGAATCATTAAGTTGACCTCTTAATGGTTAGTTTTCTTGTCCCACATTGGTATGAGAGTTTCATTAAGGTTCAGCCTAGTTCAGTGCTTAATGATTCAGCCTTAACTATTCCATTCAGAGGCTGAAACAAACGCGCTGAATGCTGAATCATTTAGCACTGAATGGTTAAGAGCCTCATTAAGAGGCTACCAAACAGCCCCTTAGAAAAATAAAGATGTAATGGTAATACTATATTTTTTATTTTAAGATATAGATAAATGTTTGACAATAGTTTCAAATTGATACATACACAAGTATTTATCTTTTGTGGTGGATGATGAATTTGAATATATGATTGTTGGGTGATCCACTCATAAAAGCCCAAATGATAAATTCATTTTAACAAATAATAGGATCCAGCTAAAGCGTAAAGAAACAAATGAAAATTTGAAAGCCATAGTGTGTATCTATTTTGTGTCATTTTATGTCATGAACAAGACTGTTTTTTTTCTGTGGCCATGGTGCGTCACATCCTGTCAAAGTGTTGGATCTTTTTGTTTCGAGTCTACTTTTGTTAGTGGTTCAAGACATGGGTGGGGGGGGGGGTCTTATCGTCCGGGTCAGTTGTATTTGATCTGGTTATGTTGTGCAACAGTTTGAGGGTGATGGATGGTGCAGCTAATATATTTACTGCTATAATATTTATTTATTATTTTTGCTGATACAAAATTTTGAATAATCTAGTATATTTGAGATAAAATTATTATATATTAAAACTCAACATACCTTTGCGCCAGTCTCTTTTTAGAACTTTATGTTTTACCACGGTACTTTTTTTGTTCATCTTTTTAATCCTTTCTTCCATCCAGGTTCCAGCACATAAATAGAGAGGCCCGTAGTGGTTGTATCGTGAAGTTAGACGCCGGCATCGACTCTACAATTACGGTTTACGTGATTGCGGGTCTGTCATTTTCCTCTTTGTCTTTGATGTTATTATTTTAGAGTTTCTGGTTTCGATTTGAAAAAACTAATATTCATTTTGGGAAATTCTTGATTGTATATTGTGTGTGTGTCATGATTTAACTGCTTTTACCGATGATGCGCCGGAATTTTTGACTGTTGAGGGCCATTTTTTTGTGATAAAAGAGCTTAGTTTTTTGTTTGTTTGTTATGCACTTATGTGTTCTAAGTGAATTGAAAGTTTCTATATTTTTACATGCTTTTGATTGTGAAATGTTGTCCTATGCATTGGTTTGGTATATGAAGATGCTGGATTTTTTATGTTTTTATGTAATTTGATTTTATGTTCATTGTTGGATAAAATATAGCAATAGAGGGGCGTGTTTGTTTACTATTTGAGGATCTTTGACTTTGTTTTTTTGATATACTTAGATTTTATGTTCAATGCTGGTTAGGACAAAACTTATAAGAACAACAATGTAGGCGCAAAATTCTGCACTGTTATTGGTTGCGGGTTGTTAGTACTAGCTTGGTATGTTCATGCTAATTGCAAGTTGTTAACTACTCCACTTACCATTGTAAATTATATGTCAATTGGAATTTGTAAATCGATTAGCAAAATAGACAGTGATAAGGACATTTGTCAATTGGAATTTCAATATTTTTTTTATTGTTGTGTAAATTTTATAAATTATTAAAATTATTATTTGAAATTAGGTGGCCTACATTGACCCAATATGAGACCTGATTACCAATTAGTGATTATCATCTTTTCATATTTTTAACACCATGTTCTTTTCATATTTTTTTTATTTTGTATTTGTGAACAGAGAAGTCACTAAACAATATGCAAGTTTTATAATTGTTCTATTTAATCACACAATTTAAGGACAATAAAACAAGGTGGAAGAACCGACCTGACAGCATTCCAGAAGATGATTTCGCAAAATTGTTGCGACTATGGAGTAATAAAGATGTGGTGGTATTTTCTTCAACAATTTCTCCAATAGTATTTGCTATTTAGAGTTGTATATTAGTTGATGTGTATATATTAATGTTTTTACAGAAACGCTGTTTGTGAGCTAGGGAATCACGCATGTCTCAAAAAAATATTCACACAACCGGTCTAAAAAGTTTTGCTAGGATTTGTGAGGAGATGGTAATATGTTTCTAGTTTGCCCATGATTTGTATTATTTTTGTTGTGCAATACGCTAATGTTTTTGTTTCCTTATATTTATCTTATTATGAATACAGAAAGATGCCGACCCAAACCAACAATCACCTACTTTAACACAATTGTTTGAACGTACACGTAAAAGGACGGAAGGGTGCGTATATGTTGATACATATGATGACACGCAAACGAAAATTGTAAGTTCGTTCTAGTTTTATCTTTATGTAAATATCCATGTTTTATGTTCACCTTATGTAAATATTCATCTATCATGTTTGCTTATTACATATAGGATTAATTTAATTTTGATGAAACCTTTAGTGACACGTGAAAATAGACATCCGTTTTTTTAATATTTATCCATAGCATGATTTTAATTATAAAATTGTTTCTAAAATATTTTCTTAAATTTTTTTGACAACATTTAAGGAACAAATGAAGAACTACAAGCCAAAGGAGGATGACAACGCTACAGTTGATCCTTATTTAGTTGTAATGAGCAAAGAAAACTATGGGTATCGTCGAATTTATGGTAGAGGTGTTACAAATACATTGATAAAAAAAAGTGGATGGAGCTTGCATGTTATACATGGTTCCAGAGGGGATGATAGAATCTTTTAAAATAAACGTTGAAGTTGAGAAAAACCAGTTGCTAGAATTGCGCAAAGAGATCGAAGAGGATCATCAAAGGAAAAAAGCCAAGCTTGAAGTGGACCATGAAAGAAAAAAAGCTGAACTTGAAGTTATTTGAAAAGATATTATTGACAACCAACGAAAAAACTTTGAAGCTATGATGCAGGAGGTTATGAAACAACTACAAGTTGAAGATCAAGATGACTAGATGGCCGGTTTATATTTCTCTTCAGTATTGTAATTGACACTTTATTGTTATTTAAGTTTGGACAAGTAATTTTAAGTAAATCATTTGATTATGATGATATTTGTGTTCTTATTGTTTTTGCATAATTGTGATTTAATGCGTATTTTTATTATTTGTAATTGGATTTATGTTACAAAGTTGCATTTGGGTATAAAAGTGTTGCATTTGTTGTAATTAAAATTCATAAAAGAAGTTGCATTTATTAAAAAAAAGGTTGCACTTTTTCTATAATAAAAATAGTAAAGGTTGCAATAAGACTAGAAAAATGTTGCATATTTGTAATTAAAATATAATAAAGGTTGCATTTAAGTATAATAAAGGTTGCATTTAAGTGTAGAAAAGGTTACACTTTTGTAACCAAAGTTGCATTTGAGTATTATAAAAGTTACATTTGAATATTATAAAAGTTGCATTAGAATGTAAAAAAGTTGCATACTAAAAAAGTTGCATTAGAGTAGAAAATGTAACACTTAAAAAAGTGGTTGCATTAAGCCTATAAAGGGTTGCATTAGGTCTAAGGTAACTGCTTCTGATGCAGCTCCCAATAAAAGGTTGCATTAGACATATTGTAACCTTTTCAAGGCCTAATGCAACATTTTAGTGGTGCCGCAATAGCTTTATTTTCTAGTAGTGTAATAATCTTAACTTATGAGCATACTTACTAGGTTCCAACAATCCGGTCAGTACTTGCTTCAACTTCATTATTTTGAAAACTTTTGGCTATACCAAAATCTGATATTTTAGGCTTCAAATCAGCATCAAGTAAAATGTTACTTGCTTTCAAGTCTCTATGAACTATTGTTATTCTAGAGTATTCTTGGAGATATAGAAGTCCTTGGATTATCCCTTCAATTATTTCAACCCATTTCTCCCAGTCAAACATCGACCTTTGTTGTGGATCTGCACAAATAGTTTTATATAATTAGCATAATTCAATTGCAGTAAGCCAAGATGTGGCTTCAATGGTTCATATAATTGATTTGATATAAGGCATGTATTTCTCACCAAAGATGTAGAAGTCTAGGCTTTTATTTGGCATGTATTCATAGATCAAAATCTTTTCTTCCCTTTCAGTGCAAAATCCCAAGAGTTTTACTAGATTCACATGTTGTAGTTTTGTTGCAAATGTAACCTCATTCTTGAACTCATCGATACCTTGTTTAGAACTACTTGAAAGTCTTTTTACTGCTATTTCTTGTCCATTGGATAATTTTCCCTAGTGATCCACAAGCATAAATTGTGAACCTTAGCCTTATGGTCAACAATAAGATGATTAACAATGGAAAAGTAATATCAAAACCATGATGTACCCATGACATATCTTAGTTAATTTATATATCGTAATGAATATTATAAAACTAGACATATTTCTGAGTGTGTTGTTGTGTATCTATCTTTACTCCTGTAACACACATTTTTCCATAGCTAAAATTAATGTGATAAGTGAAGAGATATCACATATAGATTCGCATATGTATGATTGTTCGTGTATAGAATAAAATGTTTAAGATTAAGGCACCTAAAAATAGATGCGCCAGTAAGAGAAAATTTCATACTTGCCTTTGCTGTAAAAGAAATGAAGTAGATGGTTACAAAGGATCTAGGTTAACTCAAAAGTGGCATGGAGAGACAACTCGTGAGTTGACATGATAATTTCAAGGAGCTCCAAACTGAATATAATATCAATAAATGGGCCTTTGCGAACAAAGGTGAGAGCACAAGCTTTACTTCCTCTAAGTAGCCCATAAACTAACAATGTACATTCGTAAACAAGAGGCACGGGCTATGGATGACTTGCTTTGGGAAATCAAACAATACTTTAGGGCATATATAAATGTTGTAAACAACGCAAAGAAAATCAAGACCACATTACTTTACTTGAAAGACACAGTTGTGTTGTAGTGACGACATAAAAACAAGGAAATCGAGCAAGGTAGGACGATGTAAAGAAGATCAAGATGACATTACTTTGCTTGAAGACATAACTGTGTAGTGGTGACGATATAAGAACAAGGAACTCAATCAAGGTATGTGTATCACCTTTGTTTGGGTCGAATTTATTAAATAAGTCAAGAAACAATTTTATCCGAAAAATGTTGAATAGGAAGCGAAAAATTTAACTTCATAATATCAAATAAAGAGGCACAATTAAAGGCTATATTATGGGATTACAACTCTTGTGCTCCAAAATACCGATCATTCACCCAAGGACTCTCTCATTTATTTGGCCAAAAAACGAATAAGAACAATGGAGCTTTCAAGATTTGTTAACAACCATCATTGTTTCTAAGTGTTTAAATGACAGAGCATTCAAGTTTAAACGTTTTCAGTGATAGTTGAAAGTGAATAATTTGGTACATGGAACGAGGTTTATTAAGTACCTTGTAAACTGGTCCATACCCTCCTTCGCCAAGCTTATTTTCTTCCAAGAACCCATTTGTAGCTTCTTTTATGTCTTCAAAGCTAATCATTTGTTGATTATAATATGGTAATGTGCCTCTATTCATCGTCATCTTCACCAAGATCATCGTTTGTTTCACTATTAAAGCAAATCAATATGTTATCCTTACACATATGTTCGTTCTGTACATACATCAAATTACTATCATTTGAAGGATAATGATTGATTCAACGACCGTCATAATAAGATGCCATAAATTCAATGACGCCATCTTTAATTAAAAGCATGTTATAAGTCATTTTTTCTAGTCAAGGGTGGAATTGGCAAGTAAAATTGGTAAGGTAAAAGGTCTACCTTGTAATATGATCCTTTTTCTTAGGTACCAAATTATGCAGCCTAGTAGCACGATGAAGGAAGCAATTATGCACAAAATAATCGCCAATGGTAGCTTGTGGGCCCTGTAGTTATCTTCTTGTGCTGCAAAGTTTTCATGTAAGTTCATTAACATTTCAAGCCACTTATTTTTCTGTTCATTAATTCACACAATTTGTTATGGCATGTGATTTTATAATCATTGTTCTTTTGTTTCTGCATAGTAGCGTGTCAAAAGGGTCATACGCCCAGCCAAAGCATATTGTTAATCTGTTTAGAGAATATCAATAATATTTTCTAAAGCGTAAATTACAAGAAAATGTGATGTTTTACCTATATTGTTGTAATGAACAATGTAACTTGTTGTCGTTTTACTGATATGTTTTACTAAAAGATTCGGTAAGAAGTATTGAACATCAACACGATCGAGCCATACCAATTTTGAGAAATTGGCTTTAAATTAACCAAATATCATCAAATTTTCTTTTTGTTCAAATACGTAATTCAAAGTTAAAACCATTTAATTTGTCACATTCCAATATTTGTTATCTTATTTATATTTCAGGTTAGCTCGGTTTATAATATTGTTGGACTAATCCATAACTCAAGTGTGGGCCTGGCCCATGGGCATATCTCAAGTAAAAGAGGAGAAAAGTCTCTTGAAGCTCATTCACATTAGATTTTCTTCTGTCCTTTTTTTTAATCTCTCGTTCTGTATTCATCTGATCTCGGGTTTACTTGACCTTTCGTCATCTGGTATCTGTAAGATTTTGTTGGTTTCCTTTGTTATTTCTGTATGATATGTCAACCGATGATTAACTGATGATTATCATCAGTTGATTTATCTTGGCATTGTATTCAAGAACTCAATCATTTGTTTGAGTTTGAGTTTTAGGGTTTTGGTTAGGAATGTTTTGGTTTGGGTTAATAATTGTCACTGTTTTGTCGCTATCTCTATTTGTTCTTATTATATTGTCTATAAGTTCTACAAATACGTTTACATGTTTTATAATTTCCACTAAGGGCGTTAGTTTTTTCCAGTTAATTTTGGCCATTGGCCTTGCGGGAATTTTCATCATTTCATCTTTCTAGGGACAATTTGTGTAAATTACTTAAAGATTTGGATCCCACAATTTAATAAAAAAAAGGATTTAAAGATTATATATATAAGATTTTGTTCATTTGAAAATCTTTGGTCAAATTGAGAACTGAAAGAATCATTCTGGACCACATATTTATCTAAGATAAATTTTTTTTTTGCATATATGTTTATATTAGGGTGTTTGGGATTGTGGTGGAAAACTCCTTATTAACTTATTGGCTTCTTGAAAAAGCCAATAAGTCAATAAGTCATTTCCAAAAGCTAGGATTTGGTGTTTTTCCAAATGACGTATTGGCTTTTTCAAGAAGCTAATAAGTCAATAAGCTATTTCCAACTCAATCCCAAACATCCCCTATATGTATGTATATACGTGTCTAAAATTACAAAAACAAGTGTTGTACATATATGCACATACATGTTTAGTAATGTACATACATGTAAGGAAAAAAGATTGTAGGTAAAAGCATGTTATTTTAATGTACATACGTATCGATACATGTTAAATTTAAAAAAATAAGTATCATACATATATGTTTGATAATATACACATATGTATAAAGGAAAAAAAATAAAAAGAAATTTATTCTTGCAAGAAAAACTGCAATTTAGCAACAAAAAATATGGCCTTAGAGAAATATGTGTTCCAGAATGGTTCTCTCAGTTCTAAATTACCCTATGGTTCCCCAGGTTCTCCACCTTCTATATATATATATATATATATATATATATATATATATATATAAGGATCAAGAATTGACATTTAACCATCATGTTTTCGATTTAGGAATGATGTTTTGGGTTGTTTTGGTTTGAAAAATACTAAACATAAAAATTTAAAACACAAATAAAACACACTAGTTAACACATAAAACACATTGCTTAATGTTCTTGGCATGGTGTTTTAAGTTTTAAGCCTAAAATAGATTGTTTTTGGTTTTTAATTGTTGTATTTGGTGTTTTTTATAGGCAAAACAATCAAAAGCATCATGAAATAAGTCCAAAAATGATGTTTACATATCACCTTTTAATCCTTCTCACACTGCTCACAAAACTTATTTTCCTATATGATCCCTACCCTATATATATATTGAAAGGTTAATTTGAGAACACATATATTCGTGCGAACCACGAGAACGCTATTTAAAACCATTCAAATTGAAAATTTCTTTTTACACTTTTCTTTATTATTAAAATACAATCTCAAAAACACAATTTACGCGTAAAAATTTAAATGTACACGAAAATAAATTATTTTTACACATGTGTAAATTTGCTGTTTATACATGTGCAAACTGTTTCATTTACAGATGTGTAACAAGTTAATTTTAGAGTGTTTTTTGCAAGAAAATATTAATTATTTAAAAAAATTATTTTTTAATGTTATATTTTAATTATAATTAGGTTTGTATTGAAAAATTGATTGGATTGGTTTTCTCATTTGTTCTCACGGTTTTCGCGATATTTAGTATAAGAACGCTCTCCTGTATATATATATATATATATATATATATATATATATATATAAAAGATGGATTATTTAAAAAGAATTTTAATGTAAGAAGAGAAAGAAGAAGTGGCATAACGATAAACATAAAATACTTTAATTATTTTTACGTTAATTATTTACTTTTTAATTAATTAGTCATACATACTTGATTCTATACATATCAAAATTTGTTTCAGGCATTCATTCTACACATATCAAAATTATCTATACGTTTATATGTAAATTCTTTTTGATTTGAAAGAAAATATATATTTTGGAAATGATTTAGTATATTCATTTATTGATACACTTAATAATCATTTTTAACATTAAATATAATTATTAAGTAAAACAATTTTATTGGTTTAAACTTATTAGACCATTTGGTGTGGTCTCGGTGAAATAACTCGGGGAGCTTATTTGACAGTCGGGGGATAGGGGAACACCGCCCCTCCCGAATTAATTTCGATGAATTCGGTGCAAACTTCCCATTTCTCCCGAATGATCTTGTCAAGCTAGGTGCAAGCTTGAATGGAATGGATCAAAGAACAAGACGGGTCAAGCGGATATGAGCCTAAAGTGCAAGTAAATGGGAATGAATACAAGTAAGTTTTACTTACACCAATATACTATAACGTAGCTTAAATTGTTATAAACATTAGTTTCAAATCTTGAGTGTGAGGTAAAGATAAACCCCAAGGGGTAGAATCTATTAAGTGAGTTGCCTTATGTGCACTCAATACAAATGTGGTTTATGACCTTAATCGAGATAATGAGTTATGACCAAATGGAGAAATCCATCAAACGGGTCAACTAATAAAGATATGTGAGAAATGATGTTTTAATCCAAATTAAACCAATTGAATGGAGTCGTTAAGCATGATGTTAAATGGGTCAAGTTTGTTTCACTTGAACCATAGATAAAAACTTGGGTAACATAGCATTATGAACTAGGAGTCTAAACGGGTCAAATGGTGATGTCCTCACCATGTGAATCCAACACTTGATGCTTGTATTCCAAGCATTAAGATTCATAAAGTTAAACGGGTCAAATGGCAAGTTATTGCCATTTGAGTTCCGAGAAATTAACGTTGTCTATTTAGAAAGCATACAGGTAGATGCAATTGCGCGTGCATTCTTGATGTTAAGAATCATGGAGGATAAACACAAGGTATGGATATGGGTCAAGGCCACCCGGTAAGTCCGTAGTCAAATAAACGCTTTCGGCGAAGCAACATAGGTGATAAAGTACCCACATGAAGTGTGGGTGCAAATCAAGTAAGTTATTTCCATAACTATGTCTAATGCGCGCTAAGGCGCTTAGAATCGACCACATTAGAACAATCTTGAGAAATGTTGAAAATCTAAGTCCGTATGGACTTAGAAGTTTTTAAACAAGTCATTGAGTCAAAAACATTGGATTTGAAACAAGAAGTTTCGCCACGAATGGCTAAATCGAAAGATTTGGCTAGGAGGGGCATTTTGGGAAATTATAAAGATTTACTAAAGGATAAATCTAATAATCGGAATCATAACGAACAAATCGGACAAACACTTTAGTTGATCAAGTGTATAATGACTTGACAACATGAACTAGATGCATTGCGCATGGTCAAATGGTGTTTGGATAAGTTAAATGTCTAAATGGGTCAAATTGGGTAAAAGTCGCCATAAACATTCAAAACTAAGAACCGGATCATGGCGATATAAACCGGACCATAATTTCAGTCAAACAAAGGTTTATTTAGTCGGCGAGTCATTACTTAGGCTTCGGGAATCATCAAATGCGGTTGCGACATGATTCCCATGCTTAAAAATCACCAAATTCACATCAGAAGCTTCGAGCGGCCGCTCACAGAGGCCGAGCGGCCGCGCGCTTTGACCTGCACGTCAGCACGAACTTTAAAATTGCGTATAAAATCGTAGAAAAAATCGTTAGGAGGTGTTCTTTATATGCCTGGAAAGCTCTCGGAGCGTAGAACAATTCTCATTTGAAAGTCGAAGTCGGATTTTTGGTTTTAGAAGGGGTAAAAGCGATCCGAACAGCTGCTGCGCATAAGTTGCAGCAGTTTGTTCTCCTGATAAAGGGCCGTTTGGCCTGGTTCGTTCCGTATCAACGTGTAACGAATACCGTACTAGTTTAAATGTATCATTGACAACCCACTAACCATTTTTGTGAAATGGTGCTAGGTAAACAAGTGAAGGAAGTCCCGGAGCAAGGATTAAGTCGCGAGAAGAACCGAACACGCCCGAACATTTATCAAGCTTCCGCACTAGAATCTAACGAACTCCCGTTAAAAACAAAAACTTTAATACACTCTTTTTGTAGCAATGATGTAAAAATTTATTGGAACTAAATGTGTATGGGATTTATTAAGTTGGGTTTTCATAATTTCAAAGTTTTAATCGGGAGTGGTTTGAGTAAGGTCCAAACCCGTAAGATTAGGCAATAATCGCGTGATTAAGGGTAGGGGTCTTACAAGTGGTATCAGAGCCATAGGTTTGAGGGATCCGAGTGTCGGGAAGGATACTTGGACTCAAACCGTGCGCTCAAAGTGTTGAAGGGTGTTCGGTTCGAGGCTTGATCAAGGAATCCGGTTAGTAATATCTATAATAAACTTCCGGTTTGATCGGAAATTGTTATAGGTAATCAATAGTGATATCGTGTAGATACACGCTATCTCGAATGCTTAGTAAATAAATGGTTAGGTGGCATGGGACCTATCCAAAGATCAATTCGGGCAACAAAATTCTTTTATAACTAGAATTCTCGCATTACTATAGAAATGCATACTAACCATGTGATGTCTTATTACTAATCAATTGTGATGTGACAGGAATAATATCACTGTATTCGATAATTGGGATCGAATGATCCACCCAACGAGGTGGTGGGGGGTTCGGGAGCACGACTGATAGCATGCTCACTAAGGACCAAGTCAAGTAACAACTCAAATTAACGGATCTTTAACAAAAAGGGAACACAAGGGCAAGTATTAATCAGGTACACGCTCTAAATTATATTAAGCATATTAGTATGCAAGCATCACATGAAGGGTGGTACTTGCATACGCAAGCGAAAAGCTAAATGGGAAATGTGCATTGTTCACACTAGTGAACAATCAATACACTAACGTAACTTGAACATCGAGACCGGGTTGGGGGTAATCATCCCAAACTAACGTTTAGAAACCAAAGGATGCTAGAAAGGCGTTGTGATCATACCAATGAGTGTGATCACACAAAGCTTTACAAAACGAAAACACACAGTTTATTCTTAATGGATGAAGGTAAAAACCTAACATCAAATAAATTATTAAGGAAGGGTTTTCACCAAATAAAATAAGGGACATAAGCATGAGCTGAAGCTTTGCTTACGTAGGATGTGATGTACTAATTATAACAAGTCCACGTGTACCATATGCGGATTGCTTACCCTGGCCAGGTAAGTGTTAAACATATGATACTATGGGTTTCTTACAATTGATACATATACAACCTATGTAACGAGGACTAAGTAAGTGTGAGCTGTCGGGAAAATCATGGATTAGTCGAATATGGTCTCAAGGGCCATGATAAACAAAGAGGAAAGAAAAACCAAGGTATAAGCGACCCGTGGGGATCGTAGAGGCCGAGGTATTGCTTCACCAAATCAACCATAACTATGGTTTTGGTTGATAAATCATAAACAGCGGACATGGGCCGTGATTAACCCATGGGTCAACTGGACCTTCGGGTCAGTGACAAAATTATACACCAATAAGCCGAGGTATAAGCAATCCCGAGCGGGTTGTAGAGACTAAGGCAGTGCACTCTCAATCAAAGTTATGAACTTGGTTGAATAAATTGCAAAAACATAATTTGTAAAAGCTGAAGGCCGTGATAAATCAGTAAATCATTTAACCCTCGGGTTAAGGATGAAAAAGTGTAAACTGCAATAACCTTAGATTGTATCGTAGGTACAATTTAATGCAAAATATGATAACAATTGGATTGTATAGTTGTTACAATCTAATGCAAACCGTGATAATAGGAGATTAGTCGAAACAATACGTCGTAATGACTATTCGAAACCGCGTTTTATGAAAAGAAAACCGACCTCAACTTATATTGAGATCGGTAAATTAGAAAAAGGATTTTTAGAAAATAATCATTCTAAATATATATAAACGATTTGAAATCTAAAACTCAAAAGTCTTTAAACGGGTCGGTTGGGGCAATGACCACCAATCGAGTTAGCAAAACGGGAACTTGGGCAAAACAAATAAATGGCAAATTCTTAAAATAAGGATTAGCCAAAGAAAGGAAAATGTTAGTGTAAAGGAAGGTTTGTTTATAACATTAGAGCAAACCAAGAAGAAACGAGGGTTGGATTCGGGGATGAATCCAAAAAGCTAGAAAACGGTTTTGTTAAAAAGCCGGGCTAGTCTTGGAAACCAAGACAAATTACTTGTTAGTAATAGAAGCATAGACATGTATGCATATGCATGCTACAATCGAGTATTACAGTAGATGCCCTAAGGTGCATGATAGAATGACCCCTTAAACCATTACATCATTCGGGATAATGGTAGACGGGGATAGTCGACGGATCTAAGGAAGACCTATGAAGAACATAAGTAGCTAAAATGTCGGGTAGGGGGTAAGTATGTAGATATTGCCCCTAGTTAACCGAAATAATAGGATGACTCAAGTCATACTATGAAAGCTAAGGCATCCGTATAATAAAAGTTAGGAAGCCAGATAAAGGGATACAAACAATAAGTATATAGTATTACTTGTTAAACTATAGAATGTCAAGGGATTGAGCGGTGCTCAAAATTGATTAGAGACACTAAGGTTATTTGGTGTAACCAAAGCAACAACAGAAGGAAGGTTTCGAGGACGAAACCTCTTTAAGGGGGGTAGACTTGTAACACCCCAAAATCATCAATTACACTTAATTACGCCATTAGGCGTGATTAGCAAAATAATAAAACGAGGCTAAACTCATTACTAGAGACTAATCTAGTTAATGTAACAATCTAGAAACCAACTCGAGACTAAACTTGAGGGACCAAAGTTGCCAATATGATAAGTGGGTTTTATTAATGAAAATAAAACAATAAAAACACACATAATGTGTGTGTGTGTGCGTGTATGAATCAGGAGATTCATCTCCTCCTTCACAACCAAACCCTAAACATCAAGAACAAGCTTAATCCAAGCCAAATCAAGGGGTTTTTCAATGCATTAGCAAGAAAGGGATCATCTAAGGCCTAATGAACATCAAGGTACCTTTAATTCGTGTTGAATTTGATGCTAAACTCGTTTTTAAGTTGGGTCAAAATCTAGGGTTTTGACAAAAACGTGAATTTATGAGTTGTTAGAGGTTTCTCTAGCTTTAGGGAGCCTCAATTAGGTATAATTCGGGTATGAATCACATTCTACATGTGCATTTGATTTTGACCATATGATTATGTGAATATGTAAGATTTGGGGTTTAACTTCTAGGTTGAAACCCCACATGATTAGTAGTTTTGGGTGACTCTTAGGAGTTAACATAATGATCAAATTAGATGAAATGCCTAAATATCATGTTATGTTGATAATTAGATACGTGGTTATATTTTGGTTAAAGTTAGATTCTTGAAATCAAGTATTTTGGGTGAATGCACACCAAGTGTTTGATGAAATGCCTCAATAGTTTTGTTTGCAAATTGAGGTGATAACTTGATTTGGGTAATCATGGAATTACCCGTATATAAAACGTGAAACACATGTTTAAAATATGAATCACGCCATACATGAAAAGTTTAGCCAAATGATAATTGGGAAAACGAAATAATGGTGTGAATAAACTCATGAGATGTGTTAGTTATTGGATATGATGACTAACTTAACTAATCTTATGAGTATAGTGAAGGTTGATCTTGTCAAGCTAGGTGCAAGCTTGAATGGAATGGATCAAAGAACAAGACGGGTCAAGCGGATATGAGCCTAAAGTGCAAGTAAATGGGAATGAATACAAGTAAGTTTTACTTACACCAATATACTATAACGTAGCTTAAATTGTTATAAACATTAGTTTCAAATCTTGAGTGTGAGGTAAAGATAAACCCCAAGGGGTAGAATCTATTAAGTGAGTTGCCTTATGTGCACTCAATACAAATGTGGTTTATGACCTTAATCGAGATAATGAGTTATGACCAAATGGAGAAATCCATCAAACGGGTCAACTAATAAAGATATGTGAGAAATGATGTTTTAATCCAAATTAAACCAATTGAATGGAGTCGTTAAGCATGATGTTAAATGGGTCAAGTTTGTTTCACTTGAACCATAGATAAAAACTTGGGTAACATAGCATTATGAACTAGGAGTCTAAACAGGTCAAATGGTGATGTCCTCACCATGTGAATCCAACACTTGATGCTTGTATTCCAAGCATTAAGATTCATAAAGTTAAACGGGTCAAATGGCAAGTTATTGCCATTTGAGTTCCGAGAAATTAACGTTGTCTATTTAGAAAGCATACAGGTAGATGCAATTGCGCGTGCATTCTTGATGTTAAGAATCATGGAGGATAAACACAAGGTATGGATATGGGTCAAGGCCACCCGGTAAGTCCGTAGTCAAATAAACGCTTTCGGCGAAGCAACATAGGTGATAAAGTACCCACATGAAGTGTGGGTGCAAATCAAGTAAGTTATTTCCATAACTATGTCTAATGCGCGCTAAGGCGCTTAGAATCGACCACATTAGAACAATCTTGAGAAATGTTGAAAATCTAAGTCCGTATGGACTTAGAAGTTTTTAAACAAGTCATTGAGTCAAAAACATTGGATTTGAAACAAGAAGTTTCGCCACGAATGGCTAAATCGAAAGATTTGGCTAGGAGGGGCATTTTGGGAAATTATAAAGATTTACTAAAGGATAAATCTAATAATCGGAATCATAACGAACAAATCGGACAAACACTTTAGTTGATCAAGTGTATAATGACTTGACAACATGAACTAGATGCATTGCGCATGGTCAAATGGTGTTTGGATAAGTTAAATGTCTAAATGGGTCAAATTGGGTAAAAGTCGCCATAAACATTCAAAACTAAGAACCGGATCATGGCGATATAAACCGGACCATAATTTCAGTCAAACAAAGGTTTATTTAGTCGGCGAGTCATTACTTAGGCTTCGGGAATCATCAAATGCGGTTGCGACATGATTCCCATGCTTAAAAATCACCAAATTCACATCAGAAGCTTCGAGCGGCCGCTCACAGAGGCCGAGCGGCCGCGCGCTTTGACCTGCACGTCAGCACGAACTTTAAAATTGCGTATAAAATCGTAGAAAAATCGTTAGGAGGTGTTCTTTATATGCCTGGAAAGCTCTCGGAGCGTAGAACAATTCTCATTTGAAAGTCGAAGTCGGATTTTGGGTTTTAGAAGGGGTAAAAGCGATCCGAACAGCTGCTGCGCATAAGTTGCAGCAGTTTGTTCTCCTGATAAAGGGCCGTTTGGCCTGGTTCGTTCCGTATCAACGTGTAACGAATACCGTACTAGTTTAAATGTATCATTGACAACCCACTAACCATTTTTGTGAAATGGTGCTAGGTAAACAAGTGAAGGAAGTCCCGGAGCAAGGATCAAGTCGCGAGAAGAACCGAACACGCCCGGACATTTATCAAGCTTCCGCACTAGAATCTAACGAACTCCCGTTAAAAACAAAAACTTTAATACACTCTTTTTGTAGCAATGATGTAAAAATTTATTGGAACTAAACGTGTATGGGATTTATTAAGTTGGGTTTTCATAATTTCAAAGTTTTAATCGGGAGTGGTTTGAGTAAGGTCCAAACCCGTAAGATTAGGCAATAATCGCGTGATTAAGGGTTAGGGTCTTACAAGTAATTAACTAAATTATTTGGTCATAATTATTCAAATATATTTTGATCTAAGTATTTAATTGGTAATAATTATATTACCCAAATCATATTTACAAACTTTGGTATATTATTTTTAATATACAACTTTTACATTAATTCGACTAATCATCAAAACTCTAATTCTCCAAATCGACTTAGCAAACCCTAATGCCTTAGACCCTAGTTACTTTAGACTCTTAGACATTTCCTTATTAGTATTCTTACACATTATAGGTTGAATTCCTCGGAATTCCCATTACTTAGCTCACGACCGTTTAAGTGGATTTTGATCGCTTTCGCAAACTGTGAGTATATCTTTTCCCTTTTTACTGTTTTACTAATTTGTTGTGACTCATGTACCTATTAATCAAGTTTCAATTTCTTATACTTAATGCAATTCTTATGTGTGTTTGCTTGTGTCATTTGTGTATCTATGACCTGTCAAATCATTAACCATTGCGGCCTGGCATTTCAATGAATAGTACTATGGTTTATACCCTTGTGACTCTGTTGAGAGTCCTCGTCATTGCTATGTATTACATTACTACTAGCGCATACTATATATATATATGCTTTCTTCTCTTAGGGTTGATTTGACCCGGATGCCACTTATTACATCTTGCAAAATAACACACGAATTGCTAAAGTTTACCTTACTATATATAACAAACGGATGTACTCGCCAATACATTATATGTGTTGACAAAATTGTTCTGTACATGTTTCAGGTGACGTTTGATGTTTCATGCTTTCACGCTTAGGCTGGACCTAGTGCTTAAATAAAAAGTTGAACATTTAATATTTATGTTTGAGATTTCTATTAAGACTCTTTGTATATCGTTTTGAATAATGGAAGTTATTTGCTATAAATATTTACAATTTAGTCCATGTGCTATTGAACAATCGTCACTACGTGACACCTCGATGTTTCCGCCATCGGTTGGGGTGTTACAGTTCTACCGCATCGTCGTTACCAGGTAGGAGTATGTTTATGTCGAGAAGCAGGGGAGGTTGGTGTCGATGTGTTTTCACTAAGGAGACGATTGGTGCTATTCTTATATTGCATGTGTTGCTTAAGGGTTCTATTTGCAGCACTATAAGTTGAATGGACTGTTATACATGTTATACATTGTAGAAATACTTGAAATTTATATTGAAATTAATACGTAGTTGTCTAGTGTATACAAAATTATTAACTTTAATATAAAAAATAAAATTTTTGTAACTTTAATTTTTATGCAACATATTTAGTTGTGTTTTATAAGAAAATTATTTTTTAGGGGAACAACTATCTTTTGCCATTATATAAAAGATATACTCTTAATTACATTTTTACCCATCTAAAATGCATTATATTATTATTATATGTGTAATGGTCAGTTTTGATATAATGTTCCTAATAAGTAATGCAATGCTTTTTGGAACCGTTAGGGGTGAGCAAATGTCGGTTCGGTTTGGTTTTTACATATAACCGAAACTGATAACCGATAACCGAAGTTCGTTTTTAGGAAAAACCATAACCGAAACCTATCGGTTACGTCACATCGGTTACTTCGGTTAATATGTTGGTTATCGGTTCGGTTTCGGTTATATTCGATTCATATCCAAACATAAAACTTGTGCAAAATTATAAACTTAGTAAAGTGTTTGGATCTTTTTCAAGAAGACAAATATATATGAAAACGCAAGAAAAATGCATGAAATACCGAGGAAACAAATAAAAAAAAATGCTTCAAATATATGGATAAATGAAAAAACATGAGTTACATAAAAGATATATTTCCAATACATAGATTACATGAAATATACCGGAAATACATGAAAATATGTTCCAAATACATAGATATATGTATGAAAAATACTTAAGTATATAACTATCGATTCGGTTATTTCGGTTACGGAAGAAGGGAAAACCGAAACCGTAACCGAATGGTTCGGTTTTGGCCATATGTTAACCGTAACCGATCGGTTAATTCGGTTTTAGTTATTTTCGGTTCGGTTATCGGTTTTTTTCGGTTATCGGTTTTCGTATGCTCACCCCTAGGAACCGCCAATCTAAACAATTAAATATTTTAAACATTTGATAAACAATTAAATAACTTAATATTATTATATACCATCAAATTTTGTTATTTTAATATAAAGAATATTATTATTTTACAAATCATTAATATTGTTATTTTAATTTAAAAAACATAATATTTTCAATGTGCCGTATCAAATTAAAGATATGATAGTTAGAATTGATAACTTTAAGTATGTTTATTTGCTCCTTATCTATTTTTAATAACATAGTAGTATAAGTTATTGTGTTTTATAAATTACTTTAATTTTTTTTTGTTCTAGTTATATATGTATTTCACATAGAGTTTTTTTTTTTTTTTTTTTTTTTTTTTGTATTTATATAATGCAATAACTATTGTTGAAAAAGTGCATTTAGGGCTTTTAATAATAAGTTTATTAAATAATGTATTGATTTAATTAGAAGTTTAGTAATGTGTTTTAAGTTTAAGGTAAATTACAATAATACCCTTCCTAAATAAAGTTATATTACATTTTTACCCATCTAGAATGCATTATATAGTAGTATATATATATATATATAACTAATTATTAAATAAATCCGCGGTACAATTTTTAATAAGAATAACAATAACAATTCTAACTCATGAACTATTGGTCTAGTGGTATGGTTCACCCTTATAAATATGAGATTGTGAGTTCAAAGTCTTTCAAATGGTGGAATTAAAGGTGTTAAAAAGTTTGTAGTTCAAAATAAATAGGAATAAAAATTCTAACTTTTGACATACAAATCAATTATTTTATAAATTTACTTTAAATACAAATTGTATTTATAAGATACATAAACCGAATGGTTCGACTTCATAATCCCTACGAGTTGATTTTTGTTTGATTTCAGTTAATGAATCGGTTTTTGCTCATCCATATTTTTCAATATTTAACATGTGTAATACACTTGATATTATGGTATTTCAGTATTACTTATTAATATTGGCCGGTCTTGTGATAAACTCAAGTTACTTGTCACTACAAAAATCTGGGCTAATAGCGGCGACCCTAAGTCGCCGCTAATGCTGACGCGGGTCATCACATTTCCTGGCCGCTATTGCTCTTGTTGTCGCTGCTATTAAACCCTGACTATTTGACCACTCATCTGATAAACGGTCCAGATTAATTGTCCACACAATCGTCAGCTTTTGAGAAATAGTGGTGACCCGCAGCGAGTCGCCATTATTGCCTAAATTTCTTGTAGCGTGTGTGATCTACTCTATGGTAAAAAATATATATTAGTATAGCTAAAGTTTTTTTTACAGATTACATACTTATAACGTATGTTTATAATATACAACCCCATATAATATACGAGTCTATAACGTCTGATATATACTGAAAAATATTAAATAAGATGGGAATGACATAATATAGTAAAAAAAAATGTTTTTAACAAATTGCATTGAAATAGAAAAGTCTTTTAAGTTTTTTACAAATTGCATTTTGGAATATCTAGGTGTAGGAGGCGGGGTATGTTTGTGGGTTGTAATTAATTGTTGTGGTTCAAAAAAAAAAAAGTTAATTGCTTTGTTAATCGTAACTTGGTTGGAAGCCAAGAGGTTGTGTACAAGTTCCAAGGTTCACAGAAAGATACTTTAACTTTAATTACCATTAAACATCCTCTATAGAACGCCTTTTGCTATACCCCCAGCAAATTTGAATTATACCCATCTTTATTGCATACTTTCACCAAAAAAAATCAGTATCCTAAAAAAAATGTTCTCTCTTCTTGGTTGGGCTTCTAGAGTTATAGCTGATGCAACAGCAAAGGAACCAAAAATCTCTATAAAAGTATTTATAGACAAAGTGACAAAGAGAGTTGTATATGCTGAAGCTGATCGCAGTTTTGTCGACATTCTGTTCAGCTTCATGGCACTGCCCATGGGAACAATTGTCCGAATATTATCAAAACATGCTGATAAAAATTTTGATGCTCTAGGGAGCTTCAACAATCTGTATCAAAGCCTACAACATTTTCCTGAGAGTTACTTTGCTAAAGGAGAATGTAAATTTATGCTTCTTAACCCAAGAGGTCTATTATATGATCACTTCAGAACTCTTAAGCTAAAGTTAGATGACACAGTGCCCATGAAGTTCTTCACGTGTGACCTTTGTTGGAGTTCTTACGTAATAAAGCTGTATGTGATTTATGTAACCGGTCGATGAATACAGATGAGACTGAGTCCATTGATTTAACTAATATATATGTTGGTGATACCTTATTTGTTTCTAATGTGCCAATAACTTTCATTGTCACTGATGATTTGTCTGTGATGCCTTATACTGCGGCGGATAGCATTCGATTGATCACTGAATTTGGTATCACTGACATGAGCCACATCGAGGAGAGGAAATTAGACATCGGTTGTGATCAGGTAGCTCAAAAACACTTTTATTTATTTAAATTAATTACATGAGTTTCAGTTTTTTTTTTTTTTTTTTAAGTATGCATGCCAAATCTAAATATGGGTCGGGCTGTGGCGAAATACAGGCTGTGAACATTAGGCAATTTGATAGTCATGAGGTTTATACAGCAATGAAATTACCGATGTAACAAATGATGATCCGTATGATATTCTTTTGCACCTTCGCATCACCTGTTTGACCCATACGCCTAGTATGATGTGACATGTGGCTTGGTGTGCCATTAGCATCACCTTTTAATAATGTTTGGATACACATTTTTTAAATCAACTACTATTTTAGTAACTTTTTTAATGTTTTTCAGATGCTTCATCTTCTAAGGATGGCTTGATTCTCCGTTGACTCATTTAGTTTTTTGTAGAAAAGATTATATTCGCGATTCAGAAGGTCTTTGCCAAGGAACTATGTTTGATCAGTGCAGTTTGTTGAAAACAAAGACATCTACTTGCTCAAAGATGCTTCTGGAAGTATCTTTGCAAAAGTCAACAAGAAAGGTACGTTTTGTTTGCAGAAGCCAAAGAAGACTTTGTTGAGTTTCTTTTCTGTTTATTATCAATACCATTAGGAACGATGATCGGGACATTGTTGAATGGAGCTTCTTCTATTAGTTGTTTGAATAATATTTTCAAAAGCATTTCAAATATGAGTGTGGGCGATTACCTTAGGTCAAAGTATGCAAAAGACATGTTAGTTAAAACTCATTTTGGGCAGCAATACACTTCGCAGAATCAGCTTTTTCCTTTAGAAGGCACCGAATATATAAGTCTGTATTCTAGTAACACTTATAAGCTTAAAGATCCAAGGTGGGATGATAAGTATTTAAAACCTTCTGGGATGTTTTTGGTGATGGATGACTTGGTCATAACACCATCAACATCATACTCAACTAGGGATGCTTTATATAAGTTAAAAGTGCAGCTTGATGATATCGAGCGTCATCAAGTTCGCATTGGCTTGGAAGAGGTATCACATAGTATTCTCATGATCTTTTATTAATATATGGACTTCTTTATGTTGATTCATTTGTGCAGATTATGTTATATCACTTTATTGTTGCAGGGTTTAAGAGTTTTGGAAGCATCGCTACGATCTAGGTCTGCTTTGACTAGTATTATTGAGCGTCAACTGAAGAAGTGAACTTGGAGTTTTGAACTGTCTAAATAAAAGAGTTCTATGTTTTACCTTTGTTATTTTAGCATTGTATGGCATCAACTGAACACATGAACATCGAATTTTCGTTTGTTTCTAGTTGAGAAGTGTAACTTGAGCATCAGTGAAGAAGTTAACTTTGATTTTTTATGTGTTTCTAATATCTGGCCTTTTTGTTTGCCCTTCAATGTTTTTAGCTACAACATTTATCATTTCCCTAATGTTCCAAAAAAAAAGGGTGATACTATCTACACAACCAAGAAAAAACCCTAAACAACCTTAGGACGGGTCGTCGAGGCCTAGATGGGCCGTTAAGAAAAATTAGGGTTTATGGACGGGGCGTCCAGGCCTTGACGGGCCGTTTGTTTACAGAAAAGACAAAACTGACGGGCCGTCGAGGCCCAGACGGCCCGTAAAAAGTACGAGGTACGAGGTGATCAGTCTGAACTCCTGCAAAAGCAGTCAGTTCAGACTGAAAAGTCTGAAAAAGTTGCTTATGGACGGGCCGTCCAGGCCCCGACGGCCCGTTGAAACGTGTTAGGTTAGGGCATTTAATCCCTAGACGGCCCATCTAGGCCTCGACGGCCCGTCGACATTTCCTGATATAACCATTACACGATCAGCTTCTTCCCCATTTGAACCAAACTTTAAAACATCACCACCACCAAAACCCTCGACCCATTTCGACTTCCCGGTCTCACGATGACATATTTACACAGCTTTTCAACCGTTGACCTGTCTGAGAACGAGTCTTACGTCTCTGAAAGCGTAGGGTATGAACCCGAGGTTCAAGTTGGTGAAGATGAGGTTAAATCCGGGGTTCGTGGTAATGACGGGAACATGCTGCCCGATCTCAACGAGGAATATGTAGAGGAACAGGAGTCTTTTTTCGTGCCACCAAGCTACCCGCAGTACACGTACGGGAGTTACCATTCGCGCGGGAATCGTGCTAATGATGACAACCAGGAAGATGCTAACATAAAAGTTGAACCTAACCCGGATGTTTCGTATGAAACCGAGCAGGTGCGTTTATTTATTTACACTAGTATATCTTTACAGTAGTATATATTTTCAGGTATTTAGACTAGTATGAATTTAGACTAGTATATCTTTACAGTAGTATATATTTTCAGGTATTTAGAGTAGTATGAATTTAGACTAGACTGTTGTGTAAATTTTCAGGTATTCGGGTCTGTTGAAGAGATGAAACAATGGGCTTACGATAGAGCCCTTGCTAGCGGTTACGTCCTAGTGACAGGACGTTCTGTTTCAAAAGGCAGTGGAAATAATGCAAGAAAAATTAGGATAGACCTGAGATGCGACCGTGCTGGCGAATACCATACTACAGCCACAGTAAGGTCTACGGGTAGCAAAAAGATTAACTGTCCATTTATGTTAATAGGGAGGCTACGCAAAGAGGGTTGGAAGTTGGAGGTTAAACACGCGAATCATAACCACGACCCTTTTGTACATGTTGAGGGTCACGCTTTTGCTAGGCGGCTGACACCACAGGAAGAAGAAATGGTGGAAACACTTTATTTTCAAGGCCTGGAACCGGCAAACATACATTTGGCCATCAGAGCACAAAACCCGAATAATAAATGTATTCTAAGAGACATACACAATACAGTGAGCAAGATTAAACATAGAATTTACGGCGATAAAACCCCAATGCAGGTATTATTATTAATTACTATTATTGTCATAGACTATTATTAATTTTGTTGTTGTTAAATATTAAATATTGTTATTATTATTGTTATGCAGATACTCGAGAGTATCCTGGTTGAAAAGAAATTTACTTATTTCACCAAGCAGAATCCAGAGACAGATGCTGTTGAGAATATTTTCTTTTCACACCGGGTCTCGTACAATCTCTGGCGTGCCTTTCCACATGTGATGCTGATCGACGCCACCTACAAAACGAACGAGTACAGAATCCCGTTTGTTCAAATTGTGGGTATGACGTCGACAAACCAGTCGTTTTGTATCGCCCATGCATTTATCGTTAAAGAGAAAACGAGTAACTACACATGGGTGCTTGAGAGGCTCAGAGATTTGCTGGAGGGGAGTATGGAGCCACGTGTAATTGTTACAGATAGAGATCTGGCTCTGATGAGTGCATGTGCTTCAGTTTTCCCGGATGCTACGAAATTGCTTTGCAGGTGTCATATTCAACGAAATATTATTATTATTATTATTATTATTATTATTATTATTATTATTATTATTATTATTAATATTATTGTTGTTGTTTTGCAGGTATCATATTCAACGAAATATTGCAAAATATCATAAAGCAGGATTTCCAAAAGAAGAATGGGAAATATTTTTGCAGTATTTTGGTCGACTGTGTAAATCTCCTGACATAGAGGCTTACGAATTCAATCTTGAAGCGCTCTACAGACGACTTTGGGGGCAGGATCGAACGGGTATATATTTTATTTTTTATTTTGCTTTACAAGCGTACATATTTTCTGTATTGACATCACTATTCTGTTTTTTACAGAGGTTTATGACTACATGGAGTCAGTTTGGCTCCGAGATTATAAAGAAATGTTTGTGGAAGCATGGGCAAATGAAAACCTTACGTTCGGTCAGACTACGACCAACAGGGTCGAGAGTCAGCATGCTCTTATTAAAAGGTACATAAAAGGCCCGAACAGCTCGCTCCACGCGCTTGTGATGCAAATAGACAAAGTTATGGAATCACGGCGCGTAGCGATAAAGCACTCCTTCGAACAAAGCCGATCAACAAGAATGTGGAAACATGATCTACCGTTGTTTCAAGACGTAATCGGTAGGGTTTCCCATCTAGCGCTTACTTTGATGCTCGGAGGGGTGAACAAGATAAATTATTATATGGAACAAAAGAGGTCTTGTGAACACCGACTCAATAAGACTTATGGATTGCCTTGTTCCTGTCAATTGCAATTGTTTGATACGAAAGGTAACAACATTTTTTAGACTTATTATAAATGTTTGAAGCGTTTTTGTAGACGACTTGTGTTGTCTGGTTCGTACAAAAACAGAGGAAACTCTGCCAAATTTTTATAAAATTATTGATTTGTTGTTGTTGTGATTGAATATATATATCAGATACACGAGTGTCACTGGCTGATATCGACGTCTTCTGGACACGACTTGACTTTATGCCAGAAGTAGCTGAGAATCCCGAGTTTGACTTTCAGCACCAAATGAATGCATTCGCTGAGCAGCTAAGGTCGCAACCGGTGCAAGTGAAAAAAAGCATGTTGCAGAAGATGAAGGAGGTGTTGAATCCGATTATGACTAAACATAAACCTCCTGAGGTACAAACCGATACTCGGGGTCGGCCAACAACAAGTGAAAAGGAAAAAAAGGAAGATAAGGCTGCGGTTCGTATTATTATTATTATTATTATTATTATTATTATTATTATTATTATTGTTGTTGTTGTTGTTGTTGTTGTTGTTGTTGTTGTTGTTGTTGTTATATAATTTTTTGCACGTAGGGCAAAAAGCCTTCTAGAAGAGGTAAACAATCAAGGGACAAACCGATTGTTTACGATGAAGATTTTCCACTGTTGGAAAGGGAGAGGTACAAACTACTAATATATAAATTCACACATGCATACATATTTATACACATATTATATCTCACTTTTTGATGGGTACAGGTACAAACTGGAGATCGAAAGGTTTAAGAAATGGCTTCCACCTGCATATCATAGATACATTACAGACATTCGGGATGTCCATGGAGACGGTCACTGTGGCTTTCGATCCGTAGCTGTGTGCTTAGGGTGGCAACAGGATATGTGGTACTTCATCCGCAAACAGCTTAAGGAGGAGATCGTCGAGAATGAAGACCGGTGGAGGCTAATTTTAAACGAAGTGGATTACGATACTTACGACAGAGTCTCCAACTCATTCGATCACACTGGAGTGGGACCAGCCACGCACGACCAATGGATGGAGATGCCCGCCTCAGGATTACTGATTGCTCAGAAATTTAAGGTGGTTGTTCAATTTCTCTCTCAGTATGATCAAAGTGAGACGTACTTCCCTATGTTCGATGGTCCACACACCGTTGAAGAACATGCGTTCGTATCGTTTGCTTTTGTTAACAAAAATCATTTCATCAAGATTGAGTTGGCAGAAGGCGCCCCAATGCCAAAACTGAATCCAGCATGGCGTAAGTGGCGATATGAAGAGGCAAGTGAGTGGGAGACGGTATATGACGACCGTATACAAAGGGTTGATGTTCGATCACCTCAATACTTCCACCAGTCAGCCGGGTGGGTCGGATCAGCCGGGTGGGTCGGATCAGCCGGGTGGGTCGGATCAGCCGGGTGGGTCGGGTTAGACGGGTGGGTTATATTTCTTGGGAATCGTACATTTTGAACTCATAGTTTATGTAAATTTTTGGAATATTTATGTTTATTTATGCTTTATTGTTCGTTTTGAATGTTTATTGAATTCATAGTTTATGTAAATTTTTGAATATTTTATGCTTATTTATGGTTTATTGTTCGTATTTTGGTTTCGTTTTAGTTCGGCAACATAAACGACATTTGTTCATATTCATATACACAATTATATTAAAAAGATCATATAAAAACCAAACATTTATAAAAAACCAAATATCTATAAAAACCAAACATTCAAACCCATTTTAAACATTCACACTACACTTACACTTATAAAAAAACAAAATAATCATCACCTAATCATTGCCAATGATTACCAATGATTGGATTGGATTTGACCCATTAGACGGGCCGTCTGGGCCTCGACAGCCCGTCCTTTTGCCTTTAGACGGGCCGTCCAGGCCTCGACAGCCCGTCCGTTTGCCTTTTTGGCCCTCCACGGGCTGTCCAGGCCTCGACGACCCGTGGAGGGGTTGTGCAAATAAAAACCCTAGTTGTGCAAATAACCGGACCCAAAAAAAAACCAGAATGATGACTATTATATCTTAAAGATTGCAACGATGATGACGGCTGATAAAAATATTCGTATTTATAGATGATAATGGCTAAAAAAATTTGGTATGTATGCGTTATGGTGCCAAAAGAAATCAAGGCAGTAACTTTGCAATCAATCCTTCAGAGGATGTTGGTCAACCTTGCAACCAAACACGGACGGAAAAACAATTTTATTTTACGGGGCAACTTTTATGCACTTTCCTGGGTTTTTTAGTATTTTGTAGATACTTTATGCTGTGAATATGGTAAAGATACCTATAGTACTAAAATACAGTTTAATTTCTTTTGAATAAAACAATTTCGGACATTGTAATCATTAGACCATGGTTTAGGCAAAACTAGACCTCTTTACCCGTTTGACCCATTCTGTCTCGACTTAGTTTAATACATATTACTTATTTCAACTGTTAGAAACATAGAATACGAGCCGAAGTGTCTTGTCAAACTGGGTTTGGCTCAAAACGGCATATAGTATGCGCTGGTGAACACATGCAAGGCCGTGTTGAGCTAAGCTGCCAGCACCTTCCTGCAAGCACGCTTTAAATCACCTGCAAGCACGAGAATCTCCTGAAATGTGGAGCACGTACGCAGCCAAGTCATAAACTTTCAACCATATGCCAAGCTGCCACCATAAGGCTTTGAATGGTAAACATGACACAAGCACATGGTCTACCGTTTCTGGCTTGTGACTGCAACATGGACATAAGTTACTCCCAACCTGAACTCTCCTGTCCAGCTCCACCCTGCAGCACTCCTCCAAACTAGTGTGTTGACCATTGGTAACGCCTAGCCGCACCACTTAATCAGATATCCATCAAATTTTTTTACAATTACCGACCCGTCAACACTTCCCTGTAAAGTTTTCTTATTTTGTATATATTTATTATTTAGTGTATTGTATACGATTAGGAGAATTGCAAAGCGCAAGTAAAACATAAATCTTTAATAAAATGAATTAAGAGATTGAAATACTTGAACATGGACCCTTTTGACCCATTTCGTATTTGGCTATATTTTATATCTCACCTTATTGAACATGTTAAAAAATAAATTACAACCCCAATTGACACCTTTAGTTTCAGGGTTAGCTACGCGTAGACGACACGAAGCCATTGGACTTTGGTCGATGAAGGTTCCACAGATGATATAACTTTTGTTGGTATTTTATCAGCATGCAGCCATGCTGGACTAGTCGGCCTTGGTTAACAACATTTTCACTCCATGATCCATGATAATCAGGATTACAAGATTTCCCCCAAACTACAACACTATTGTTGTCTAATTGATCTTTTAGGCCGGGCCGGTTTTGTATTAAGAAGTCATGGCTGTTATCAAAAACACAGATGTGAACCCAGATGGTAAGATCTGGTGCTCTTATTCGAGCTTGTATGTTAAACAAACAAATTCAGTTGGGTGAATATTTTGCTGAAAAAGTTCTCGAATTGGAGCCCAATGGTTGGGCTACTTCTCACCTAATATTTAGCTATAATAAGATAGTTTGATGTTTAGTTTCTACCCTTCGTTTATCGAATACAGAGACCTTCATCTTCATTTACTGTCTGCGTCTTTCATATTCATACTTTCGTGAGTGTGTGTTGTGTGAGTGTGATCAAAGAGGCCTGTACAAACAATACTTAAAAAAACACATGGTTGATAGATCCGTCCCAAAGAAAGCAAAGATTACACACGGGATAATTGAAAAGAAACGTTACTGATCAAACAAAAAAACACATTAACCTGCCAAGTTTTTTAAAAAATAAATACTAAGCAAAAGAGAAACACAACAAATTTTTATCTTTACTTTTTAAGTTGATGCGCAAGGCTATCAGCCAAAGTCGAGCAAGATCTCAATGATGCTTTCAACAATGTTAAGCCCTGCAAATGAAAGCGATCTTTGTAAAAATCAACACAAATGACACAAATAAATAAACTCAACAACCCAACAAAATATATACCTCTTCCAAGCCAATGCTAACTTCATATCTCTTGATATCATCTAGTGCGACATTCATCTTTCTAAAAATATCAATAGTCGAAAGTGACCTTGATGGCGTTATGATTAAGTCATCGGTCACCATAAACATCCCAGATTGTTTTAGGAATTCTTCATCTGGCATTAGATCTATTATATGTTCACATGTTATAGTTGTGAGCTGTTTTAAAGGGAAAATCTGGTTTTTTGAAGAAAACGGCTGCCCGGAATGCGGTTTAAGTAACATATCCTTGATATGTTGTGACTTGAGGTATCTTCCCACACTCATATTTGAAATGCTTTTAAAAACATTATCCATACAACTAATAGAAGAAGTCTCATCCAACAATGTACCAACTACTGTTCCTAAAGGAAGTGATAAAATACGAAAAAGAAAGTCAACAAAATCTTCTTTGGCTTCTGCAAATAAGAGTTTTCCGGTTGACTTTTGCAAAGAGACTTCTAGATGCATCTTTGAAGTTGCTGACACCTCTTTTTTTCTTAAATCACACTGATTAAAGGTGCTTAGCCAAGAACTAAATGAATTTCGGATAGGATAAGTCTTAGAGAAAACAAAATATGTGAACGGACAATCCATTGTTAGCGCCAATTTTAAAAAGTAAAGCATCTGCAAACAATAAAAATTAAAAAGCTAATGTTTATAAACTACATTTAAAGATCTCAATTATACATAGTAAACACATAAAAAAGTGTAAATAAGTCCAGCGCAACAAACAAAAAAACATTTAGCGTCAAGTCAGCGTAACAACATATATAATTATAAATCCAATAAGTAATTATACGTACTTTAAATTTGACTAGAAAATAACAAAATGACCATAGTATTGTTCATAACGTTGCGCTATTAATAATAGGTAATGTTTTTAAACTACATTTAAAGATCTCAATTATACATAGTAAACACATAAAAAAGTGTAAATATGTCCAGCGCAACAAATAAAAAAACATTTAGCAGTCAGCGTAACAACATATATAATTATAAATCCAAAAAGTAATTATATGTACTTTAAATTTAACTAGAAAATAACAAAATGACCATAGTACTGTTCATAACGCTGCGCTAATACTAATATGTAATTCTTTTAGTATATACAAAAAAACCTTACAACTGATAAAAAAAAACACACTTTTGACGGTTTTCATGTGAAAACAAAAAAAAAATGCCACATATGCACAAGAAATTGACAAAATGATGATTTGTACATAAATTTATAGTTTCTTAGTCACTTATGAATTAATATAAGTGATCAATTACCACCTCCTAGATTTAATTTAGGCATAAATAGACTGATAACCTCATGTGTTCACCATTAAAAAAAAAAAAACTATTACCTGGTTAGAGCACATGTCTACTTTTATCTCTTCTAAATGGTTCGTGTCAGTGATTCCACAATCTGTGAGCAACCTAATGCCGCTTGCCGCAGTATAAGGTTCCACAGAAAGATCGTCACTAATAATAAAAGTTGCAATATCAGAAACAAACACACCACAACTACTACTAATAATAGTTTCACAACTAATTATCTGTTTTAATTTCTGTAAAATGCAAATAGCTGGTTGAGTACATTCAAAGTATTCCAAGGGCTCTGTGTCGTCTATTTGCAGTTTAAGATTTCTGCAGTGATCATAAGACAAACTTCTCGGGTTAAGAAGCATATGTTTGCTTTCTTTTTTGGATAGGTAACACTCAGGAAAATCCTTGAGACTTTTATACAGATTGTTCAAGCTCCCAAGAGCCTCTAACTTATCATCTTCAAGGTTCCCCAAGAGTCTAACAATTGTTCCCAGGGGCAATGTTATGAAGCTGAAGAGAATGTCAACAAAAGTGTAATCAGCTTCAGCATACACCACTCTGTTATTCACTTTGTCTACAATTACTTTTATCGAGATTTTAGCATTGTTTGTTTCTGTGTCAGCCATAGTGTTCAAGAAGAAGATATTGCGAACTATTTCTGTGTAGGATATTAGTATTTTCTGGTGAAAAGTATGGTATATATAGTTTAATATATGTATGTAAGACTGGTGGTCAAAGTGGTCTGAGGTAACCAAAAGACTTTCATTAAGCGGTATTTAATTGTGGTTTATGATACATTTAAATTTGTAGACCTCTTGGTTTTTTTTTTTTTTTTTTTTTTTTTTTTTTTTTTAATCAGCAAACAGCATCAATGCATTTCACCCAAAGAATATATACAAAGTATGTCTAGTAATACTATGTGATGTGGGGGGCGGCTTGGGCTCGGCGATGGCGTTTTGGGCCGGCCAACACCGCCATGGCCACCCCTCACGCGTCGAAAACGGCTAATATTGGACGGGGAAGCCGTCTCTTGTGATTGGTTGCTTTGTTTGTGCCATGCAATTCAACGGTCATATGACCGTTATTTAAAAAAAAAAAAAAAAATCTCTATTTATAAAGAGGTATGTTATTTACACAATAACAAAAAGTAAGTTTGCACAGCCCTCTAAGGCCCGTAGAGGGCTCTACGGGCCGTAGAGGGTGTCAGTGTAATAAATGCGAACACCCTCTACGGCCCGTAGAGGTGGTTTGGTGGAGTGCATTTAAACCCTATACGGGGCGTAGAGACCTCTACGACCCGTAGGCTTCTGGAACAAGGTCGTAGAGACCATCTATGGCTCGTAGAGGCCATTGAGTCTACGGGCCGTAGAGGTCTCTACGGCCCGTAGATAAAAGTTTTTAGTTTCTTAAAACTTTATGAATTTTATAAATATAAATCATAAATTTTTTTAAAAATTTTGTTTGTCTACGGCCCGTAGAGGTCTCTACGGCCTGTAGATAAGGATTTTTTTTAAAAAAATTTGGGTTTTCAGTTATATGTTATATTAAATTGTTCTGGGTATTATCCCAGCGAACTGGTAGCCCAGATGGTCACTATGGTTTCTATAATGGTCTTGTATATGTGTGTGTGATAATATGCTCAAGTTCGATCCTCGTCCCAACCGTTTTTCTTTTTTAGCCTTATCTACGGCCCGTATAGAGCTCTACGGGCCGTAGAGGATCCCTGAAAAATTTTAAAACGTTTGAGATGCTTTTTGTCCTTATCTACGACCCGTATAGAGCTCTACGGGCCGTAGAGAATCCCTGAATCAAAATCTTTATCAGTTACTTTACCCTTTTCCCCAAATCAAAACAATCTCAAACAATAACCCCCACCCCACCACCACAATCGTCCCTTTCAACCACCCCACCACAACCCTCGTCCCTTTTCAACCACCCCACCACAACCCTCGTCCCCTTTCAACCACCACCACCAAACCCACTGTTCGAGCCCCATCCACCACCACAACCCTCTGTTCGAGCCCCATCCACCATCGATCCACCGAAACCCTACTCTCTTCAATCACACGTTCAGCCCACATTCAATCCTTGGTAAGTATTAGGTTGTTATTATTATTTGTATGCTTTAATCTCTCGTTTTTTTATTTTTTATTTGGGTTGGTGGGTGATGGTTGGTGGGGTTGTTTGGCGCCGGTTCGCGACGGAGTTGGGTCGGGTCATGGGGATGGGTGATGGTGGTTGTTGAAAGGGGCGGCGGGGGTGGTTCCTGGGTCATGGGGATGGGTGATGGTGGTTTTTGAAAGGGGCGGCGGCGGCTCAGATGGTGGTCGCAGGTGGTGTGGTTTCAGGTGGTGGTTGGCCTGGATAAGGATGATGGTGACCGGGTTGGTGGTGCTCGGCTGGGTTGGCTCCGGCTCGGGTCCGATGGGGTCGGGTCTGGGTCAGATTATGGTTGTGGTTTGGGTGTGTCGAGTCAGATTCGGTTTTGGGTTCGTGTTCGGGTTCGGTCAAACATGGTTTTGGCGATTCTTTTGAATCGCCAAAACTAATATAGTTTTGGCGTTTCTTTTGAATCGCCAAAACTAATATAGTTTTGGCGATTCTTTTAAATGCCAAAACTATATTAGTTTAGGCGTTTCTTTTGAAACGCCAAAACTATATTAGTTTAGGCGTTTCTTTTGAATCGCCTAAATTATACTAGTTTTGGCGTTTCTTTTGAATCGCCTAAATTATACTAGTTTTGGCGTTTCTTTTGAAACACCTTAATTATAGAAACGCCTAACTAACTATAAATTCTTTGATTTTGCAGTTATGGCAGATTTTGAAGACGAGGACTACGTGAATGAGGAGGAGGAGCAGGAGGATGAGCCCGTGGTCCAGGGGGCGCCTGCCATGGCAGGGGGTGACTTACAGGGCTGGGAGCATTGCCAGTTTCGACGCTTCGATTATCCGAATTCAAGATTTCAGATGTTGAGGAAAAAGAAGATCGAAAAGGCGAGGGGTATTTCTTGGGACGCGCTTCGGGACACTAGGGGGGGTGCAGAGGCGATTGCCCGAGAGTGGATCCCGGAAGGGAGCCCATTGGACAGGTTTCTCGGGGACTTTTGTGCGCCGTCCCATCGGCCGTTGGTGATAGAGTTCCTATCCACCTTTCGCTTTCGGCACCCCACCGAAGGATCGTCGGGCGCCGGATCGTCGAGCCGCCCACCACAGGATGTCGAGTTTTCCATACTCGGCGTTGAGTATGGTTATTCCCTAGATGACTGGGCTACGCACACCCAATGGTACACTCCCGCCTTGTAGAGGTATTAATATTATTTATTTTTATTCTTTTTATTTTTGTTTTTGTTCTTATTCGAAATGTTAATGTTAATGATAATGTTCAGGATGTCTACACTAGAGGTGTGACTACTGTTGCTGATGACGTGATGTATGTGTGGTGGCCCACCATTGACGGTCCAGAGTTCTGGAACCCGACACAGAAGTATTATTATTATTATTATTATTATCATCATTATTATTATTATTTATCAATATCTTTGTTCTAATTATTATTACTATTATTATGCTGTGCAGGGAGAGGTGTGACAGGGCATCTAACATTCGTCACCCCATAGTTCGTTACATTCACCGTTGCATTACTTATTCCCTAACAGCACGGGGAAATAGTAACGAGCGGGTGACGAAGACGGACCTGATGTACCTCTATTGCATACTCACCGGCAGGTCGATTGCCTTGCATCGGTGCATGGCCGAGTACTTTGCCTCCTTCCCCCATAAGCCATTGAAGGGAGTCATCGCATGCGGGGGGATCATCAGCAAGATTGCCGAGCGCTGCAATGGCGAGAAGTATTTCGATTATGTTAATCGGAATCAGTTTCCGCCACTACCGCCCAGGTATTTCGGTTATTATTATTATTATTATTATTATTATTATTATTATTATTATTAATGTTTATGTTATTGTTTATTTGTTTCAGCCTAATAGGTCAACCCACGATGAAAGCTATGGGTTGTACGGCGAAGAATGCGAAGACGCCGGATCAGCCAGCCTTCCACTATCTGATTGCTCAGGATGGCGGGGAGTTTGTGCATGAGCCGTTGGTACATCAGGGCTTTGGAGGTATTATTATTATTATTATTATTATTATTATTATTATTATTATTATTATTATTATTATTATTATTTGGGAAACTTGTAGACAACTTGTGTTGTCTGTTTTGCACGAAAACAGGGGAAACTCTGCCCAATTTTTTTTATAAAATCCTGGATTATTATTATTATTATTTATTTATTAATTATTAGTTGTTATCCATTGCAGGTGATGCTGTGGAGGTCGGGTTGCAGTTTGTTGCTGAGCAGGTGGGGGGCGGTCTGAGGGACGTCGAGATGCCTCAGCAGCAGCCTGAGGATGTGCAGATACCGACGCGCGTTTATCACTCTCTCAGGTTGCCTGCTGATGTTAGGGCGGACGTACGTGCGGCTGCCGAGGAGGCTGTCGAGATGCGTGCGTGGCGTCAGCAGATGGACACCTGGCGTCAGCAGCAGGACACCGATATGCGTCAGTGGCGTGATCGGCAGGACGAGGCGATGCGCTGGTTGATTGCTGGCCAGCGTGATATCTATCGCCAGCTGGGCATGCAGACTCGTGTCCCACCGACTATAGGGACCAGCACGCACGAGCCCATGACGTCCTCGCAGCAGCCCGAGACGTCTTCGCAGCAGCCCGGGACGTCGCCGCCGCCTGACTCTACGATGTTTTATTTCTGATCATCTTCTGTATTTAAACAATCTTTATTTTGAACGCTTCTGTAAACGTTTAGTTTTATCTTTTTGCGTATATAAACGATTAGTTTTATTTTGAACGCTTCTGTTAACGTTTAGTTTTATTTAAACAATCTTTATTTTACACGCTTATCGAGACGACATTGGTTTATATTGGTTTATGTTATAAACAATTGTGTTCACGTTTTACACGCTTATCGAGACGACATTGGTTTATATTGGTTTATGGTTTATATCGAGACGACTTGTGTGCGTTTGTGTGATAATGTCCCCAAGATTGAACCTCGTCCCAACCCTTTTATGTTTTTTTATGTCTACGGCTCGTAGAGGTCTATACGGGCCGTAGGCCACACATTAACATCCATCCTTCCCCTCCCCATTGTCAAAAATAATATCACTTCTTCTACGGGCCGTAGAGACCTCTACGGCCCGTAGGTAGTCATTACCAATGATTGACAATCATTCAATCATTGTAATGATTACCTACGGGCCGTAGAGTCTACGGCCCGTAGAAGAAGCAAAAATGTGGTATACGGGCCGTAGAGGCCTCTACGGCCCGTATAGGGTTGTCTGGATAAAATTTGAGATTGTGCAAATAGTGGGAGCCTTTATAAATAGCCATAACATTTATTTTTAAAAAACCACACTACAACCAAACCAAATACTCTCTACTCTTTTCATTTTTTTCAAACTTTATAAAAAAATAATATTGATCCCGTCAACCAATATAACCCAAATAACCCGAACACCCCGAACTAAACTCCTAATCCAAACACGAACTTCCCGTTGAGTTTTAGTGGGTGTTATCGACCCGAAGTGCCATCCTCCTTTGCGAACTACCAACAATCCTCCTCCAAAGGAAAGGCGAAGGGTAGTAAAAAATTGCCTAAAAAACCATGGTCGGGAACCGAAGTTGAGGCATTTATTCTAGCGTGGCTAGAAACATCCACATGCCCTATTGTTGGTAATTACTTTACTACGTTTTTTTTAGTACATTTGTATATTGTTACAATTTTTTTTGCATAGTATTTAAGTATTACTTTACTACTAATAATAAAATTTAATAACTTTACTATTTGTAAAAAAATTAGGCACCAACCAAAATGGCACCAGTTTTTGAAAAAAAATGTACAAGCAACTTCCACAAAAGAATGGAAGCACTGAAGCCCTAACGAGACTTAGCCTCGGTTAGCGGCAAGTTTAGGAAAATAAACAAGGCGTGTACATTATTTGTCGGTTTCAATAATCAAATCAAGTCGAACCCCCCAAGTGGATACAACGAAAGTATGATTTTTAATGACGCTAAGAAGAAGTGGAATGATACACAATCGGGGGAATTCAAATTTGTTCGGGCTTTGGAACTTTTGAGGAATGAACCAAAGTGGGCGACGGTCCCAAACCCCGTGTTAAAAGCAAAACGTAGATGACAAATGCTAAAGCTTCACAAGAAGGAAGCTCGAGTCAACGTGTGGTAATCGACATCAACGAGGAAGCGGAGTTCGAAATCCGATCGAGGAGGCTCATCGTCCCATGGGTTTGACTTTTTTTAAAAAAATTTATTCTACTTGTTAATTAAAAGTTATTATATTCTTATTTCGCTAAATTAAATAGGCCGGGATAAGGCAAAAAAATGAGGCGGCCGCCAAAAAAACAAAGCGGGTCGGGGAGCGGTAGCGCAACAAAGATTGACGTTTTGACGGCTCAGATCGAAGCTTTAAACCGAGTCAACGAGGAAAAGCTAAAGGTGAAGAATGAAAAGCTCAAAATCGAAGAGGCGAAGGTTTTATCAATCGACACTAGCTCCATGTCCGAAGCGAGGCGTCGAGTTATTGAAAAATTACAAGAAGATATCATTAGCAAGGATAGCTAGACGGTTGTTTTTTTAAATTTAAACTCTCGTTTATTTTGTATTTGAATGTCGGCTTTAGTTTTAACATTATGTAACTTTGTTTTATTTATAGCCTTTTTTAATATTATGTGACTTTTTATGTTATTTATTTTAATTATTTACTTATTTAAAAATAAGAAAATAAAAAATAAATGGTGGCCAATAGGAGTAGAGGACTATCCAAGAAAGACTACCCCACACCCTTAGGTAGTCCTCAAGTTGTCTAAATACAAAGATGACCCACCTTTTGGTGACGTGGAGGCAAGGCTTCCTAAAATAGGCCTCTACCACACCACATAGTCGAAGGTACTAGAACATACGCTGTGTTCCCGAGTTAACTTAAAGAGGAAAAAGAAAGGAAAAGAAACGAAGGAAAGGAAAAGAAAGGATAGATATCCTTTCCTTCCGTGTCCTTCCAAATCGGAAGGAAAACTAAACTAAAGAATTTTGCCTACTTTTCTTTCCATTTCCTTTCTTTTCCTTTCTTAAATGAAACTCGGGAACACATTTTGTTTTCCTTTCTTTTCCTTCCTTAAATGAAACTCGGGAACACACTCAAAATTTTCTTTTTTCATTTCCTTTCCTTTCTCTCATTAAGTTAACTCGGGAACACAGAATGCTTACAACACCAAAACTTACCCCAAATTAGACTATTACGACCAACTACGTAAGAGGAACATTAAACGCCACCCAGTTTTCCCAACTCCAATCGCTTTGCCTCGCCCTGTGTTTCTATCAAACAAAGCCAAGACTAAAAACCTTTCATGTGATGAACGATCTCTCGTAAAGATTATTTTTAACGACAAACTTCTTTAATACCCTTAAAGATTTTCTTTTCTAATAAGTTAAATGTTTTCCTCATTTATTAATGCTTTGAGGAATTATGTTAGGATATTATTTTTGAAAAATAACAAATTGCTAAATTATTAAATTAAAAAGTTGAGCTGATATTTAGAAAATGGGGATTGGTTGGTTATTTTAAAATTTAAACACATGTAAGTAAAAAGTGATATGGAATTGCGTTAATCACAGCCAGCCACCTGAACTACCCGCCCACCACCACTCGTGAACCCCCTTCACTGACCGTGGATTTTTCTCCTCTGCATCTCTGTCACTCTCCTCTGCACACTGTCAAATATCTCATGGAAATGTCATGGAACCCACTACCCTAGTCACCATTGGCGGTGAACCCACTCATTCGATAACTCCTTTACACCTTTTAGACTCCATACCCCAAGTACCCAACTATCTCGACCATCACCAAGAGTGATCAAACAAAGAAGGGACACCATCTAATAGTAAAATGCACACACTACAAGAAATTGAAGCTAATGCAACCCTAGCAAAATGTTGCAATAGGCCTAATGCAACCTTTAATCAAGGGCTGCATTAGGGCGATAAAAGAACTAAACGAACACGAACAAGGCCTTGTTCGTGTTCGTTTGTTAAGGAATTAACGTGTTCATGAACTGTTCACGAACACTTACCGAATGAGATTTTTTGTTCGTGTTTGTTTGTTAAGAAAACAACTTGTTCACGAACTGTTCATGAACACTTACCTAACAAGATTTTTGTTCGTTTCGCTTGTATTTATTTGCTAAATTTAGGTGTCGGACAAAAACGAACACAAACAAACACAAATGAATGTAAACGAACACAAATAGGCAATACTGAACAAAATCGAGCACAAACTAAAACATTAAATTTTGAAAATTCGCATTTTTCATCGCTAACATTGTCCTCCCTTAATATACTAATCCAATTACCCAAATATACGTGACATAATTTTGATCGCCTAATGTCTTATAAAAACACAAAGATATCATATTAAACTTGAAATCCTCGTTTAATCCACCAAAAATAACAGTTAATCAAAATAGTTAAGTAATATTAACATGTGATACACTAATATATGTTAAATAATCTATCACTGTGAAATTTGAAATACTTAAATTAAATAAAAAAAATTAAAAACCCTAATGAACTATCGAACAAAAAAAAAATGCACGAACACGTTACCGAACGTTCATGAACATAAACGAACGAACACGACCTCTATTCATGTTCGTTTGTTTAGCTAAACGAACGGAATTTTTTGTTTGTGTTCGTTCATTTATTAAACGAACGAACACAAACGAACTTCCCGCGGAACAGTTCACAAATTGTTCGCCGAACGTTTGATTTGTTTACAACCCTAGGCTGCATTAGGCGAAGTTGCATTGGACCTAATGCAACCTTTTTGTTAGATAACGCAACTTTTTTTTAAAGGTTGCATTTACTATACAAACGCAACCCTTTTATGGTGCAACCTTTTTTATGCTAATGTAACTCTTTTTACTTTTAAATGCAAATTTTCTAACATTCAAATGCAACCTTTTTATACATCAAATGCAACATTTTTTCAAGATTTTAGTGACGACAAATGCGACCTTTTATCGTCAAATGCAACTTCATAGAATAATTGTTTGAAGCACTGAAATTTCCGCTAATAAGCAATGGTATCTCAATTACAAGAACATTATAATGTTAATAGATTATTTTATATCATAATTTGGCATATGTCTAAACTCAAATAAAAATGTATTAAAAAAATTGTCAACTACAATAACAAAAAATAACACAAACGTTCTACTCATCTCTAAGATCCTAAAGTAGTCCAACAGTTATTTGTTAGTTCGGCTACCTAGCTTCTAGTTCAAGAAACTTCAACTTCAAGCCTTTCTTTGGATGACTTCATAAGCCTACCTAGAATCATGTATGATTCCACAAGTCTACCCGAAAGCATGTATGGTTCCTCACCCCCATCCTTTTTTTTCATATTTGTTTTAGTAAAACCTGTACCATAAAGTCAGTTGAAGATAGCCATCATACTCCTTGTTCATTACAACCGTAAAAGGATCGACCAAAGCACTTCCATCTTCATGAGATTCATAGTTGTTTATTTGTTCCTTCTTAAATAAAATTTTAAGGTAATTGTCGCTAATCTTAGGTTTGATATGGATTGAGAGCAAGAGATGGAAAGTAAAATTTTAAAATTTGAAAAATTGCCGCTTATGGATTGAAGGTCGCGAATCAAAATTTGAGGGAGAGTTTTTGAGGGTTGGACGATTTGTAATAAAAATTTATTATCTATAAGATAACAAAGCAAAAACGAAACTCAAAATGAATCTTAATCATGCCCATTATTTTCATACTAGTCAGGTGCCCGTGCGTTGCGGCGGGAAACAACATTTAGTTAACATGTGTATTGTGTGTTATACTTTAACCAATTATATTGTAAAACTTAAATTTAAGAGATCACTATGAAATGTATTATAACATAGTATAGATGATTTTGGTTCGTTTTCGTTTCGGTTATTATTTAACCATAACATTTCATTTTTAAATTTAAAAAAAACTATAGCAATACCATACTCAAATTAAAGAGAAAAAAATGTTCATTTATACGGTGTAATAATATTATGAAAATATTAATGTATAAAAAAATTATGGACGTTTAAAAATCGTGAAGGTAGTTGGTTAAAATAAGGGTGAAAAGTGTAATTGTTATTTAAATAAAAAAAAAGTTGAGTAAAGTTGAGGGGGAAAATGTGTAAGTATTGTTTAAAAGACATATTTACCCTCAAAAAGTAGTTAACATATGCATTGTGTGTTGTACTCTAAGAAATTATGCTTGTAAAACTTAAATTTTAAGAGGTTCTTGTGAAATGTATTATAAGATAGTATAGATTTGAAAAAAAAAACACTCTTACAGTTGTCTTTGTTTTTTTTTTTTTTGAAAGGTGATTTTCTATATTGTGACAGAGATTATCACAACCCCCTAAAAGGGGATCCCCTAGCCACTCTACAAAAGTCAGACTATGTTGTCTTAATTGGTTTCACGCTGACGCGAGAGTGGCCGACCCATAAGTGAGTCGAGGCTGTGCATAAGGGGCAGTAAGGCTTCCACCCGGAAAATTTCCCTACAATCTATCTATATATATAAAAAAGAAAGTGTATATGCTGACGTGGCGTGCAATGGAGGCCTCAACCTCCCCTTGAGAGTGCCACGTGGCTTAAAAATTGAGTGTTTTTTATGTTTTTGAATTATTTCCTTTTTTAATTAAAAAAAAGATAAACATAAAACCCTAAATTCTCAATTACTAAAATTAAATTGAGTTATTTTAAGAAAAAAGAATTCAAAAATAATTTAAAATTTTCTCTCTCATGTTTCCTTCCATAATTTTTAAACGTTTATATCTTTTATATACGAGATTTTTTAAAGAAAAAAATTACACCAAATTAACGAGCGTTTTATTATCTTTCCAACGAGTACCATAGTGCTATATAAAAAACGGAGAAAAAATCGACTATTTTTTGTGGCGTTTCGTTTATACAGGAAAAAACACACAAAGTGTTCATGTTATTTATTAATCATGTTTTTTCTTTTAAACCAGGTTCTTATCTACGATGTTGAAAATCAGCCCAATCGCCATGTTATCATTGGAATTTTACTAGGTATACTTCATCAAGAGAAGCTAGGACAAAGAATCGCGCAACACTGCAATACATGGTGTCACCTTATAGAAAGGTTATTTTTTATTTATTTAATTACAATAGTAATAATTATTAATATTAGTATTAGTATTGTAACAACCCGGCACAGACCCCTAGAATTTTTCGTGTTTTATTATTATCTTATGACGAACAACTAACTAAAATAAATATTAATTGAATCGATTATGTACAGAATTGAAAACCGAACCTATTAATATAGACGATATTACGATAATACGCGTACGAGACCGAGTTAATATATGAAAACGAACCCAACCCGCACCCGTTTGGAACGGGTGAGTCACCAAGGGAGTGGACACTTGCCCTCCCCTCTTGATGCCACCCACCCTTTACCCTTTTTATAAAAACAGCACACAATCATCCGTGTGTATTCTTTCATCTCATAAACACACACATATTACAAGTTAGAGAGAGAGTGTGTGAGCTGGAGAGAGAGAAGGAGACCGGTGGGTCTCCGCCACCCAAGGCGGAGCTCCGGCCACCCTACAACAACAACCACCACCCGATTATTATTAGTAGAAAGAAAGAGAAGAAGAGATCGATGGAGGGAGAAAGACGCAGAGCCGAAGAGACGAAGAGAGAGAGAGAGAGAGAGAGAGAGAAAGAAGATGAAGGAGAAAGAGAACTCGGTGGGAAAGAAGGGAGGAAGACGACGGCAACAGTGAGGGTACACAGTTCCAATCGGTCCAGATCTGACAACAAGGTAAAACCCCTTTTCTATTACAATAATAGTGTGGCAGTGGTGGTGGTTTGTGGTGAATCGTAGAGGTTTATGGCGGTCAGACGGGTGGTGGTTGTTGGGGTTGATAGCCGGCTGTGATGGTGGTCGAAGGAGGCTTCTGGTGGTGGGTATTCGGTGTCACTGGTGATGGCGGTTGTTCTCAGAAGTGGAAGATGGTTGATGTTGATTGTATTATTATCGGGTCGGGGGTTCGGGTCAAAGGCGAGTCCAGGAATGGTCAACCAAAGTCAACATGGTCAACATAGGTGGACCAGGTCAACTAGTCAGTCAACCGGTCAACACGAATTGAAGGTATAACCGACTTATGAGACTTAACAAGTTTAGATAATTATTAACACTTATATTAAGTTTGAATCGCGTGTGGGACTTGACGACTTGATAAACGGACAATACATAAGAATATACTAATATAAATATATATTGGATTGAATAGCTCGCGGACAAGTCATATGAGGATATTGTAGCTTTAGCATTTGGATTAGATACTTGGACCTTGGTGTATACTTAATCTTGTAAACAAGACATGGACTTGAACATTGGGATGAATGGAACATTAGTACGATAGGAATAGACGTTAGTTATAAACTAGGTATTTGACAACTTGGACCTTCGGACTAGTAGAAGGAACGTTAGTTAACTTTACGGATTAGTTGTATGAGGACCATATAACTTAAGCATTGGATTGATCAATCAGACAAATAAGACTCGAACGCGAACATAATTAATCAATGCATATATAATTTGAAAACATGTAAATATATAAGTTAAGTTAGATGATGAGATTTGGATGAAAACTTAGAACATTAATTACGGACAATCGGACTTGGACATAAATTGAATAAGAAGCGATGTATGATAAGTTACGATATAAACTCGGATGTAGGGGTGGACGCCTAAACCTTAAGATTATATGAAGCTTTGAACACTTTGGACTAACTACGCCACTTAGACATATGGAAGATTGAACATGGACTTGGTTAGGCGAACATATATTAAAAGAGGTTACATAAATATATAAAACATATACTAAAGAATGTGAAGCTTTAATAGAAACCAGACGCTCGAGCTCGTCCCCACGCGTAAACATATTGAATGAAACCAAATACTAATGATAATGTGTGTCGACATAGGGCCCAACCAGGAGAGTGTCAGTATCCGATACTGAGAATCCGGTTTTATATTTTTGAGCTATGCAACCAGGTGAGTTACGTGAACTCCCCTCTTTTAGTTTTACGAATGTTTTGGGGTGACACATGCTTCTAAACTGTTTTGTACATTGTTATTGGTGTTAGTTTTACAGAGCGTGATTACCTGCTTGCTTGTTATGCATACTGAACCAGGCACTCATTAACTCTAGGATAGAGCCGACTTAATACAGGGGTAGTACTACTTGGGGAACCCCCCACGCACAGTGGTCCAGCTTAGACCCGGAAACCCCCACTGAGACCGACGGGTCGTTGCGGCATATATTTTGCCATTGGGGAACCTATGAGGCAGGACATAGGTTGAGAACTATGACGATAACGGGTATAGTTTATGTTGATACATCTAGACATGGTTAGGCATGGGCTAGGTGCCAAGGGTTGAGTGGACAGCTTGTAGGACTGTAACACCATAACCAGGAAAACGTATTTGAAAACCGTTAAACTGTTTGAATGACTGAAACTGATTTGATAAACTACTTTGGGCGCCTATGTAACTAAACACACGAACTCACCAACATTATTGTTGACCCCAAACCATTTTAAGCATGTGTTCAGGTACCGGCATTGGAGATACGAAGAATGTACGATTGCAACTCGGAGTCACAACCAGTGGACGAACCAGAAGACGATCGAGTAACCATAGATATTACCTCGCAAGTACGATCAGGGACTAGTTTTAGTTAATGAAATTGTATTATGTAAATAAATCACAATAATAAAGTTGGTTACTTTTATACCGCTTCCGCTGATGCTTGCATTTGCGTGAATGTTGTACCAAACTGTAATTTCGTCCAGGCCCCTTGTGGCCGGGTTGTGACAAGTATTATTAGAATGGTTATATTTTTCAACCCTGGGACGCTCTCGGGAAGAATTAATAGTTGCTGACGTGGCGTTCAATGGTGGCATCAACCATCTCTTGATTATGCCACGTGGCATAATGAGATGCAATGGTTACAACTTCAAACTTAAGTGTTTGTTTAGTTGATTAGGTTAGGAATTATAAGAGCAATTAGAATGTGAGAAATTAGAAAGATGTAATGAGTTTTTGAATAGTTGCAGCTTACCTAAGTGATTATTTAGATGATTACTGATTAGGTTTTAGATTAGAGAATATGAGTTATTACTTATTAGAATTTTATGAACATGCAATGATTGAGAGATTTTGTGGTTAGTTAACTTAAGCCATTTGCAATAGGTTATCACGTAATATTAGATTTTTCAACCTCGGGACCCTCCCGGGATAATCAGCTAGTTCATACAATATTTGCAAAATAATAGTCGCTTATAACTTTTAAAAGTACAACTTTTATTATCAAGAGTTGGATTTGACTTTTTACAATGCTACCTTAAAAATTAGTTGCATTTAAATTTTCACAATTCAACTTTTCTAATAAGAGTAGCAAATTAAACAATGCTATATTTACCGGTGTCGGTGACACTCACAGAATGTCACTATTGCAAGACTGGCACGCATTCCAAAAAAGTTTTGAGGAGTGGCATGTTGGTAATTTGTTAGGTCTAAAAGGGTTTTTTTCGTCTACCACAACACCGTTTTCTTCCTCTTGCTTAATTGGGTTTCAATTCTCTCACTCTATCCTTCATAATGAACCCTAATCTGCTCAATTTACATCTCTGTCTCCCTCTCTGTTTTGTATCTTTGTTTAGATATATGTCTTCTTCTTAGAAAAATGTCTTTTATTTTTTAGAATTAAGATACACACTTTTCTTCATAAAAAATGAAGTGTAAAAAATATGGCTGGACAAAAAAAAGTTTGAAATGCATTTATATTTTTATACTAAGAAGTAACGTTGGTGTCGACTATACCAACACTGGTTGCCGCGTTTCATTTTACCTAAGGCATCTCCGTTTTGCCGGTCATTGTCTTCAGCCACCGTGGTTTTTTTTATTGTTAAAATCGTTGGTCAGACCATGTCACTGCCTTCAGCTGGCCTTCCCTCCTCCCGTCTTCTTTAGTCTTTCGATTATTAGATGTCAATGCTTTTTGTACAACCTTCTTATGCGTCCTCTTTACCTTTGTTCCGGTAGCCGATATCCTACTCCTTCTACCGTTTTACATGTCTTCTCTTCCTCTTTTCTCTACCACTTCCTTAGTCAGCTAAGTTTTCGATGAAGACGAAGCAAACTTCGTGACTGCATGTCTAGATCCGGACCAGATCTGTTGACTACGGTGACCCACCATTCTTCAGGTGCCGGTCAGGGTGTATCAAAGAAGAGAGAGAGAGAGAGAGAGAGAGAGAGAGAGAGAGAGAGAGAGAGAGTGTGCGGAGGCCTATAGGTAACAAGCAAAACAATTTGAAGATTTAGCAATGCTACCTACCAATGGGAGGAGCAATGAGGAAGTATGACAAAAAGAACGAAGCAGAGAAAGTGTCATGGTTAAAGAAGTGAAATGAGGAATGGAAAGTGAATAGTACTGGTAAGATGGGTAGTGGCTTTACTTTTTGATTTTCAAAGATAAAGAGTTTGATTAAAATATAGTGAAAAAATATTTGGTTAGGAGACGATGGCATACACTTGGGGGTTGTTGATGTTGTGTGGTTTGCAGCCAAAAAACAACAAATTATAAACAAATAAAGCCATGCTTTAGTAGCCGTGATTAGAAATAAAGCCAAGCTCCACCACCGGTAATTTAACCCGAAAGCAAGTTTATCGTTTTTACGTTTCGTTCTATGTTTTGTGTGTTGACACGCTATAACGTGCGCATAACGTTTATTTTAATTACATTAGTTAAAATTAACGATTTTAAATCAACCGCATCGGTTTTAACGTTTGCTTGGTACGCCATATGCTCGCGGGGCAACGCCTGCGGGCAAAATACTAGTTTGAATAAAATTTGCAACCTTTTATTTAAAAAGGTTGCAAATTCAATATAATTTTGTAACTTTTTATAGGAAAGGTTGCATTATATATTCTGATGCAACCTTTATGTTCAATAATGTTGCCATAGGCTCAAATGCAACTTATTTGAAAAAGGTTGCTTGTAAGAGGTTGCATTAGACCTATTTTTTAGTAGTGGCATGTGTGTAATAAACTAAGACAAAATACTATATCTCAACTCAAACACAACCAAATATAGATCAACAACACAAGAACAACGTGATATAGTGACAAAACCAGGCGACCAAAACTTTTATTATTTAGCCAACCCAAAAAACCCCAAATACCCAGATAAGTTCTTCCAAACAGAAGAACTCTAAGGGTCTGTTTGGTATGGGGTAATGGAATGGATGGGGAAATGGAATGGACGAGGTAATGGAATGGACAATGTAATGGAATGGATCATTACCATTCCATGTCTTGTTTGGTTGTCATGTGGGAATGAAACAAAACATTACTTTGTGTTGTTGGATAGAAAAGAAACAACAAATGAATAAAATCGATGGTTAGTGGCGGTGGTGGGTGGTGGTCAGTGGCGGTGATGGTGGGTGGTGATATGTGGCGGTAGCGGCGGTGGTGGGCGGCGGCGGCTGTGGTCGGTGGCGGTGGTGGTGGGTGGCGGTGGTGGTGGGTGGCGGTAGTGGTGGGTGGCGGTTGGTGGTGATGGTAGGTGGTGGTGTGTGACGGTAGCGTGGTGGTGGATGGCGATGGCGGTGATAGGTGGTGGCGACGACGGTGGTGGGTGGCGGCAACGGTGGCGACGGGTGGAGGTGGATGGCGGTGATGGTGGGTGGGTGACGGTGGTGGGTGGTGGCGGTGGTAGGAGGGTGAAGGTAGTGGGTGGTGGCGGTGGTGGTGGTTGGTGGCGGTGGTGAGTGGCGGCGGTGGTGGGTGGTGACGGTGGTGGTGGGTGGTGGCGGTGGTTGGTAGCGGTGGTGGTGGGTGGTGATGGCGGTGGTGGGTGGTGGTGGCGGCGGGTGGTGGCGGCGGGTGGTGACGGCGGTGGTGGGTGGTGGTGGCGGCGGGTGGTGACGGCGGTGGTGGGTGGTGGCGGCGGTGGTGGGTGGTGGCGGCGGCGGTGGGTGGTGGCGATAGTGGTGGTGGGTGGTGGCGATAGTGGTGGTGGGTGGTGGTGGTGGTGGGTTATGCTTTTGTTAGTAAAGGGTGAATTGGGATGGAATGAAAAAAAAAACATGGGGGTGGATGGAATGGTTTTGAGGGAATGGAATGCCTTGTGGAATAAGTGATTCATTCCTTTAGCCAACCAAACACATTATTTTTCATTACCTTGTAATGGTCCATTCCATTCCCCCTTTCATTCCATCATACCAAACGCTACCTAAAATAGAGTACAATACTTGATCTACTGATGATTATCAGTTGATCTAAACCAAGAAATACAATACAGAAAGAAAGAAATACTAAGACAATCTTACTGATATACAAGTAAGAACAAGACTAAGACAATAACAACTATTAGGATCTTCAACCTCTGGTTGAATCTCAAACCCTAATCACCAGACTGAGACAAAGTGTGAGAGAGAGAATAAGACGAGCTAAAAACCTGCACAAATGAGAGAAACAATCTATATATAGGACAGTTAGAAGCTTCGAGATAGAAAACACAATCTCAACATATCTTGACCATTAGATCAATAATATCACACGGATTGACAATCCAACGGTTAAGATTACACCTTAACAAACACAATCAGCTAAGTATAACTGGGCCATTTATATCCGGCCCTTTTAGCCCAAGATACTTATAACAACCAGACTGGGCTCATCATATAACAAGTCTAATAACAATCCCAAGCCCAATAGTCAATTAGACTTATGAACTATATTTATAACCATGAAATTATGAAATATAACAAAATATTATACTTCATACTTTTAACTTTCCCCCTTAATTTCATGGTTAAATAAATCTATCAAACCAAGTTTTGAACACAGCTCATTATGTTGAGACTGCCCCAATCCCTTAGTTAGAATATCTGCTATTTGATTTACAGACTCCACTTTAACTGTTTCTAAAAATCCTTTAGAATTTTTTTCTCGAACAAAATGTAAATCAAGTTCAAAGTGTTTTGTTCGATCAAAGAATACAGGGTTTGCAGCTATGGATATAGCTGCTTTACTATCAGAATATAACTTAACAGGTAGTTTTACCTGAACTTTTAACTCGGTAAGCAGGTTTGACAACCAAACCAACTCACAAGTTGCCGAACACATAGCACGATATTCAGCCTCAGCTGTAGATCTTGATATAGTGCTCTGTTTCTTACTCTTCCTGGATATTAAAGACTTCCCAAGATAAACACAATACCCAGTCACAGATTTTTGAGTTTCAAGACATTTTGCCCAATCTGAATCAGAGTAGGCAAAAAGCTCAAAACTATCGCTTTTCCTAAACATAACACCTTTTCCAGGGCTTGACTTTAAGTATCTTAAAAGCCTTAAAGCCACCTGCAAATGCCCTTTTGAGAGCTTGTGCATAAACTGACTTAAGTATTGCACAACATAACTTATGTCAGGCCTTGTCAAAGACAAGTAAATTAATTTTCCTATTAACTTCTGAAATCCAGTTATATTTTCTAACAACTTATTGCTTTTACTATTTTTCATAGATACAATATAACTAGCTTCAATAGGAGTAGACACAGGCTTACAGCCTAAATATCCAAATTCATTTAACAACTCAAGACAATACTTCCTTTGACTAAGACATATACCATCCTTAGTATCTAAGACCTCAATACCAAGAAAGTATTTCAATTTTCCAAGATCTTTTATTAAGAATTTATCACTCAAACATTGTTTAACTTTACTTATTTCTTGTTCATTATTTCCAGTCACAATAATGTCATCAACATAGACAAGTAAGACAACAAAAACTTTTTCTTTAGACATAACAAACAATGAATAATCACAGATACTCTGAACAAACCCCATATCAATAAGAACTTGAGTTAACTTCTCATTCCATTGTCTAGGGGCTTGCTTTAGACCATAAAGAGACTTAACCAGTTTGCATACTTGATTCTCTCCTTTGGTGTAATATCCCTCAGGTGGAACCATATATACTTCTTCAGTCAATGTGCCATATAAAAAAGCATTATTGACATCTAACTGGTACAAACACCAATCATTCTGTACAGCTAAGGTGATAACTGTTCTCGCAGTTACCATTTTTACAACTGGAGAGAAGGTTTCTCCATAATCAATACCTTCTCTTTGGTTGTATCCCGTAGCAACTAACCTAGCCTTAAACCTATCAACTTCTCCTGTTGACTTATACTTGATTTTATACACCCACTTGCAGCCAATGGCCTTTCTGCCCTTTGGCAAAGTGGTTAAGACCCAAGTGTTATTCCTGTGTAAAGCCTCCATTTCAGCATTCATTGCTTCAACCCATTTTGGGTCATTAGAGGCTTCAGAATAACAACTTGGTTCTACAAGCTTATTTAAACTAGTCACAAAACACATATTTTCAAAAGACAAGTTAGAGTAGTTTACTACTCTTTCAACACCATACTTAACTTTGCCCTCAACAACATACTCATTAAACCTCTTAGGTAAGACAGACTCCCTTTGAGATTTTCTAACACTTGTAACTCTATCTCCCTCAGGGCTATTGAACTCTTCATTTGAACACTCAACTCCTGTGCAATCAGTCCCCTTAGAACTATCCTCAGTTTGCTGATTAGGAATACCCTGATCTACCTTACTGATGGGAGAACTAAGGTCATCTAATGTGCTATCAGGGGAGTGTTCATGAGTATCAGTAGGTCCCCCTTCATCATCGGGAGGTTTTAAAATGGTCTCACTTTGTAATTCAAAATCAGTTTTATCAAAAAAGTTTATATGATTAATTTCATTTGACTCAAAAACACTTTCAGTTTCCTTTTTAAAAGGGAAAATTTTTTCATAGAATTGAACATCCCTAGAAAACACCTCCTGTTTTTTATCAATACTCCACAACTTATATCCCTTTTTTAAAAACAGAATATCCTATTAAAACACATTTATCAGCTCTACTAAAGAGTTTATCATTTTCATTTAAGACAGTTTGAAAACATAGACAACCAAAGACTTTTAAGTGAGACACTTTTGGGGGGAACCCATAGACTAACTCATAGGGACACTTACCAGACAAGACAGAAGAGGGAGTCCTGTTGATTAGATATGCAGCAGTTAGTATACAGTCAGACCAGAACCTAAGAGGGACACTACTCTGAAACAACAAGGATCTAGCTATATTAAGAAGATGCCTGTGCTTTCTCTCCACAAGTCCATTTTGTTGTGGAGTATAAGCACATGAGGTTTGATGTATGATGCCCTTTTTATTACAAAACTGTTTCATTTGATAGTTAATGAATTCAGTCCCATTATCACTTCTGAAAACCTTTACACGTTTTTTAAATTGTGTATTTAACATTTCATAAAAGACTTCAACATTTTCAAACACCTCATGTTTTCCTTTTAACATATAAATCCAAACAGACCTTGACCAATCATCAACAATAGTGAGAAAATATTTGTACCCTTCTTTACTAACCACCTTATAAGGACCCCATACATCTAGGTGTACAATATCTCCTAATTCTTTTGTCTTATGGTCACTTAGAGGAAATGGGACTCTAGACTGTTTTGCCTTGTGACATACCTCACAAGGCTCAGAGTTACTAAGACTAACCCCTAAAGTATCCCTTAACACAGCTAAAGCCTGATCAGAGGGGTGCCCAAATCTAGAATGCCACAAAGTGGAATCAGAAACACTACTAAAACACATATTACTAACATTTAAGTCAGTTCCAGCAATATACAATCCATCACACTCTTTACCAGTCACCAGGACCCTCTTGGACTTGGAATCCTGGACATAACATGCATTCTCATTAAACCATACATTTAACTTGTTATCTTTTGATAACTTTTGAACAGACACCAGATTAACACAATACTCTGGTATCAGAAAAACATATTTTAATATGACCCCATCAGCTAGTTTAATGTCACCAATTTTAGTAACCCTAGCACTAGTTCCATTTGGATGTTTAACAAAAATATTATACTTTGACACATCAACACAATTAATCATTTTATCCTCATTACACACCATGTGTTGATTTGCTCCTGAGTCCATTATCCAACCATACTTAAGAGCATATTTAAGAAAACTTGTGCAACTTGAAAAATTTCCAAAAACACTATACAATTTAGACAAAACAGACATACTGGAAAAACCATTTAAGACATGACTCTCACCTCCCATATTGGAGTTCTTTTACTAGCATTAGAGTTACCCTTAAACCCTTGACTAGGTGACTTCTTTTTGAAACCAGGTGGATACCCTACCAACTCATAACATCTGTCAACAGTGTGTCCAATCATATTACAATGTGTACATTTTAAGTTTGGATTTGGACCTCTGTTAATTCTTTTATTATTATCAGAAAACTGATTCCCAGTAGACAGAAAAGACACATTTGTACCCTTTTTATTTGAGTTAGAACCTCTATGAGATTCTTCCCTTGAAATTATTGAAAAAGCAGTTTTAACACTTGGTAGGGGTTCCCTGGTTAACAAGGTTGTCCTAACAGGTTGATACACATCATCAAGCCCCATTAAGAACTGCATTAATTTGATAAGAGTACTCAAATCATTGTAGTCCTTTGAGGCTTGGCAAGTACAAGCAGGTAATTGAATCATAGAATCAAATTTTTTCCACAGAGTATTAAGCCTATGGTAATATTCAGCAACACTACTACCATTTTGAGAAATAGAGTTAATCTGTTGATACATGTTAAACACTATTGAACCATCGATTTTATTATAGGTTTCATCTAATTCTTCCCATACATCTTTAGCTAGTTTAGAAAAAACCTGTCCTAGAAACAATTCCTCACTAACAGAATTTAACAACCAAGACAACACCACAGAATTACATCTATCCCATTGACCCTGTAGGACTTCATCATTATCAGACCTAATACATGTACCATCAACAAAACCAAACTTATTTTTGGCCTGCAATGCAAGCTTCATAGAGTTTGCACAAATAGTATAGTTCTCAGTTCCTTTTAGTTTTATAGTAATAATGGTCAGACTACTAGTATCACTAGGATGTAGATATAGAGGGTCACTGATGTCTAATCTACTAATAAGAGATATACCACTACCACTTGGATCAGAAGATCCTGTTCCAATTGGTAGAGGTTGTAATGGAGGGTCAAGATTAGTACCCATAGAGACAAGAATACAGAAAGCAAATACACAAAAAAACAAAATAACAAGACAGACCACTAAGGCGAAGCTGTGACAGTGATCAAGATCACGGGTTCATCACTCAAGGTGCCCGTGCATGTCTTATCACAGGAGCCTGTTCCTAATAGACAAGACACAATCAACCAGAAGACAATACAATACACACAAACAATTATTGAGCCTACTCCGGTCCACCCTAACCCGGACAATCGCTCCTAGACACAGACACAAGACAATACAAGACTAAGAGATAAAGAGGAAAGATCTCACAGCGAGGGGGACCCAAGTTAGGGTTCTCCAAACTCACAACCTGTACCTTCACTTAGGGTACAGAGTTGTGAGAGCAAGTGTAGCTTTATCCAATCCAATAGCTCCAGACAACAGCAATCCTTTTTCAGAATCCAAGCCACCAGATGATGACCTCAATGATCATAGACAGAATAAGACCTTTCAGTAGACAAGATCCACAAGGATCAGATCTACTTAATATGTTGTCTTAGGTCAAGATCTATAACTTTAGATCAAAACCCTAAACAACAAATAAAGACAGACAATACCAGATCTGAAGATACACCTTCAGATCTATACGAAAAACAGAGTGAAGACCTCAAATACACAGCGGAAGACTCAACCCAAGGATCAAGAGCAACAATGGCTCTGATACCATGTAAAAAACTAAGACAAAATACTATATCTCAACTCAAACACAACCAAATATAGATCAACAACACAAGAACAACGTGATATAGTGACAAAACCAGGCGACCAAAACTTTTATTATTTAGCCAACCCAAAAAACCCCAAATACCCAGATAAGTTCTTCCAAACAGAAGAACTCTAAAATAGAGTACAATACTTGATCTACTGATGATTATCAGTTGATCTAAACCAAGAAATACAATACAGAAAGAAAGAAATACTAAGACAATCTTACTGATATACAAGTAAGAACAAGACTAAGACAATAACAGCTATTAGGATCTTCAACCTCTGGTTGAATCTCAAACCCTAATCACCAGACTGAGACAAAGTGTGAGAGAGAGAATAAGACGAGCTAAAAACCTGCACAAATGAGAGAAACAATCTATATATAGGACAGTTAGAAGCTTCGAGATAGAAAACACAATCTCAACATATCTTGACCATTAGATCAATAATATCACACGGATTGACAATCCAACGGTTAAGATTACACCTTAACAAACACAATCAGCTAAGTATAACTGGGCCATTTATATCCGGCCCTTTTAGCCCAAGATACTTATAACAACCAGACTGGGCTCATCATATAACAAGTCTAATAACAATCCCAAGCCCAATAGTCAATTAGACTTATGAACTATATTTATAACCATGAAATTATGAAATATAACAAAATATTATACTTCATACTTTTAACAATGTGCTATAATATTAATCAGCAAAGAGACTATTCATCCGTTTCGAAAATTATGTTTTCGTAGAGGATGAGTTACCCGGCAAGCGTAAGCCAACAAGGCTTTTTATACAGCTATTTGACATAGACAATTTATCTGGCAAAACATTAATACGGTCAATATGTAATTAGTAATAATCCGCCAGTTCGGTTAACGACCTGTAGCGGCGTTTTAACGCCGTTTCAACAGTCGTGCCATTTCAATAGTGATGATTTGTATTTTATAAATAGAAGTCAAAACATTTTGTACAGTCAGTTCCTTTGTATCAATTGTGTTCGTATTATATAGTCAGAATCAATAAATCTCCACTTTGTTACTCATGTGTTATTCTTCATTCATTCTATCATGTGCATGTGTTGATTCCTATAATTTATTCATGACTAGGATTTAGTGCATACTCTTCCATGTTGCAATTCATTTTGCCTGTCTAGTCATGGTTAGCGGTCGACTTGTTCATCCCTGAACCATCTTACCGGCTTGGAAGCAGCCAAGAAGTGGTTAACTGGTCCGGTACGTTCATGAAAACATGGATAATAACACAAACAATTGTTTAAATAAAAATAGATGTTACGGTATCATTAGAGCACTCAGGAGCTCCGGGTCAGATTCAATATTTTTCATATATTCCGGCATAAGGCATAGTTCTGCGTCCATGCTACCGCCTCCCTCTCGTCCCGGTTGCATTGTTATCTTCCCATCGCATTTGTTGGTGCACCCACTTCTAACCGCAACCGCTTTACCCAACCCAAATTCACACCCATACATGTCAAATCTCGGTGAGCTCCCAACGTGCACAAGGTTTGGATCATTCAACTCACTCATTTTATATATCACCGGGCTTCTTATCCATGACTCAACTTCTTCCTTTATTGCTTTATCGTTGTGGTTTATCACGGCTTCGTGTAGCTGGAAAGCTGCCCAACCGAGACCATGAGCCAACAAATCCCCCACCGTTGCTTTTCCTCCCACAAATTGAACTGGGTTACCGAAATAATCATCAGACAAAGGTGGGTTTAACCTAGGCCGAGTAGAAAGCATCAACGAACAAGTGGTTTCACAGTCGTGTGGTGGACATCGAGCACGGGTGATGCATCTCCATAAAAGCGCAGTCACGGCTTGTAAACTTGAAATCTTATGCGTATTGCATTCAAAATTTGCTGTTGCTTTGAGTTTGGAGACGGCCATTGATGAGAACTTGAAGTATCTCTCTTTAAAGGGCGGAATTTCTAATCGTTCAATAAATTGATCTTCGTGGTTATAGGGGATATTGATAACCGGATCATATCCATCCAGCACCCATCGCTTGAGTACCGGAGGACGAGATATTGGTTGTCCTCCGGATCTAAATATTTCACTCCAAGCAGCCATGAAATGCCATAAAGAAGTTCCGTCAGCCACCATGTGGTTAACAGAGCAACTGATGAATATTCCATCCATAAGTTCGGTCACCTGTATTAGACACGATGTTTTTAGTCATAGTATAGGGTACATTGTGTAAATATCTACAAGTTTGGTCACCTGAACAGATAGCAGCGGCAGCGTGTGACCGTCATGAGAAATGGCTGCATTCAGATCAAAAAAAGAATGAACAAGTGAAGGTACATCGGGTGGGTCAAGTACATCGGATACTGTGGCGCTTGCCTTTGCATAAATAAACTTAGCGCCAGGGGTGTTTTCTGGATCCAAGTAGATGACATATGAAGGTGGGGTTTCTTGTTTTCGAGTGGCGAAACGGGCAGCAAGCGGATAGAAATGAGTGAGGGTGGCAGAGAGAGAGTGTTGGAGGTCACTCAAGAAAGTGGTTATTGCGAAATCAGGTGAAGGTGGTTTTCTGAAAAGGAGACCTCTTTGGCCGTATTTGACGTTGAGCCAGGCCAACTCAAAAGGTGTGAAATGGATAGGCTGCTTCGCCTCGGGAGAGAGGTCATCCAATGGTTTGATGAAGCATTCTGAAATGAGTTTCGCCTGTGTAGAACTCATCAGAACTGTCTAAGCCTTCCCAAAACAAACGGCCGCAACTTCCTAAATCCTAAGCAAAATGATCAAAGTTTAGAACTGTGACATAGACACAGATATATCTACTTATTATAATCATGTTTCAAACTTAAATCAAACTAGTAAGCGCAAACCGTGCGTTGCAGCGGATCGTTCTTAAATAAGATTTAAATAAAACCACATATAAAAATTGTGTCTGATAAATGTAAACAAAACAAAGGAGTTGAAAGCTAACCGTTGTAACTACCTACTCAACTAATTTAACCAACTTGTGCAAGCTGCATATCACGTATGTAACTAACACCTATGGATTGAACAATATTGAAAACAATTGATCCATTAATTTAACTAATTAATAAGACTCTTTAACAGACATTACAGGGGAAGTTGACTTTTTTTTTTTGTCAAATTTATTACAAACTTTCATTAGATCTACACACCTAAAGTACCAATTAAAGAATATGTTGTGTCAAAACTCAAACACCACTTGAATGATGAAGCAAATAAGTAAGAAGAAACGCTACAAAGGGAAATTACCTGCGACTTCTTATGGTGAAGAAAGAAAGAAGACAAGGTAAAGATATCTATGGATACGTATATAATCACATATTGAAAATATGTTCAATATGTGGGAAAAACTGACATGGATGATGTTGATGAAACCAAATGAAATTTAACTAAATGAAAGCAGGTTATAAGTTATAAGCTGAACATAAATATAGTATAGAGAGCTGGTAAGCAAGAAAACATTTATTATTTCCAGGGTTACGCGATGATCGACCTAACATGTAATAAATTAATGTGACAGGGTTATATAAACAAATAAAATCAATAAAACATGCTATGTATTGTCACTTAACTCCTCATAAGTCAATGAGCATCTACTAACTGCTCAATTTTCTAACCCTGCATCAGCTAAGGTATGATAATATTATAATCAATTACACAAGAATACATGTGGGACTAGTGAGATCAGCAGTTTGAAAACAGAAGCATGAGAAGAAAAAAAAACATAACTTTACACAGTACACAAACAGAGTGGGGCTTACAATGTTGTTATACCTTTTGTTTATAACTAGTGGTTTGTGCCCGCGCTTCGCGGCGGGGTCTCGGTCGATACTGGTACTTTGTATAACAACCAAAAGAGGGGAAAAAATAATGATATGCAAAAAAATGATTCGACACGTGTTCTACATCGATTGAAAACGATAAAAATGAATATCACTCACAGCTATGATAACCGATGCTGATGTTGTTCAGTTGGACCGGGTTCGGTTCATTATACATATCTAAAGAATGTTTATAAAAGCTATATAATTATAAAGTGGACATTTGATCAAAATTGATATACATTTGACAATTAATTTATTGAAACTTAATCAACCATTAAAATATATCAAAAGACTTTAAGACCCCGTGTAAATGCTATCATGTATAACGATATCATGTATGGAATTCAGGAAATTATTTATTTTTATATAACGATTTAGTAATCATATAAATTAACAGAACATCAGACACTTCACGGCCATGACATAATTTGTGGTCGCATATTTTAAAATGTTGATAGAATGAGAGTGTTAAAATGTATACTATAAAAATATAAATAGAAAGAAAACAAAAAAAATATGGAAAAAGAAACAAAAAGAAGGGCAAAAAAGTGGGATGGGTGCCAATTAATTTATTGAAACTTAAGCAACTATTAAAATATATCAAAAGACTTTAAGACCCCGTGTAAATGCTATTTTATCACAACGATATCATGTATGGAATTAACGAAATTATTATTTTTATATACCGATTTTAGTAATCATATAAATGACAGAACATCCGGCACTTCACGGCCATGACATAATTTGTGGTCGCATATTTTAAAATGCTGATAGAATGGGAGAGCTAAAATGTATACTATAAAAATATAAAAATATAAAAAGAGAGAAAAAAATATGGAAAAAAAAAACAAGAAGAAGGGCAAAAAAAAGTGGGAGGGGGGGGGGGTTGAACCCGTGTCGAAGCTAAATATGGAAAAAAAATATTAGCAACACGTCCAGTTAACAGTTGGTAGGGATGACAATCAAACCCGAACCCGATGGATAAACCCGAAACCCGACACATTTGGGACGGGTTTGGGGTCGGGTAATCGGGTATGGGTCCGGTTATGGAATTAGTTTTTATTTTTTTCACGGGTTTGGGATTTGATGATATACCCATCTACTCGACCCGATTAGATACCCGATGCAATTTCCTATATATCTTTTAAAATATGTATTCATAATATATCTAATTGTCCATCTAGATTGTCATCTTCTTAAAAAAACACCAATTATTTGTGTATAATATTTGTTATCTATCTTTTAGTGTTTTTATATTATTTAACTATTTTATATTTATACATTGTAATCATTTACATACATATTTGATAATGCTAAATGTATTTGTTAGTAGTCACGAAATAGATACCCAACAGGTTTTTAGTCAGATATGCCCAATGGATAAGTTTTTAAATTAATGGGTTTACCTGAAACCCGCAGGTATACCTGATACCCGACGGGTAATTACCAGATACAAACCCGACGGGTTTTGGGACGGGTTTGAAACAAGCATACCTAATCGGATATGGGGTTGTGATTATCTAAACTTGTCCCAAACCCGACCCATTGCCATCCCTAACTGTTGGGCTATGATCCCTTAAAGCTAAATTCACCCACTAAATTTATTTAATATTAAACACATCGATGCACTTAAAAAAAAACTAAAACAAACCAATCAACAAAGGAGGCGTGGAGAAGCCTTCCAATCCAACCAATCCCAATTTAGAACTGTAGACCTCTTTGTGAATTGTATAGTATAGAATAGAATGTGATACACAAGACGGTTCTGTTTATCTCCCACTACTTTTGATTATCTTTTAAGCAGTATGTACAAGTGATTAAGTGCTATTAGAGCATTTACAACCCGACAACCAAATTATGTGAGGGGTTTCCTTAAATTATATGGGGTGAGTGTGAGTGGTTGTGAGTGGTGGAGAAAGAAAATATTTAGGGAAACCAGTGTTCACCCCTATATATATTTTAATATTTTTGTAAGTGGTTGTGAGTGAGGAGAGAAAAAATATAATGATAAAAGTATGAAAAAATATTATTATTTTTATTAGGAGAGAGAAGATTTAGAGGTAGAGTAGTGATTTTTAGTGTAATTTGATGGATGGGATGTGAATGCTCTTAGATAGGTAAGTTATCGAGCGAGTCGAGACGTCCATGAGCTATTTTGAATTGAATCAATAAAAGGAGTTAATTGTCAATTTAGTCCCCGATGTTTGTAAAAAATTATCACTTTTATCCAAATGTTTTTTTTTTCTCATCTGTGTCTCTGTGGTTTCCATTTTTTGCCATTTTAGTCCAACCCTCTAACTCCGTGAGCTATGTCCATTGTAAAATGTCCCACCATCTTTTCAAGATACACTTTGATGGATTGGTAAATATATCATTACACATATACTCGAATTGTAGGTCAAGCAACAAGTGCACTATGTCAAGGAATTTCAACCCCCCCCCCCCCTTAAAAGTTCTACATAGTCTCTCGATAATGCTTAGACATCATCGCTGTAAACTATGAGTGAACTTTTAAGAGAAAACTTTTGATAAAAAGCTGGATAATAATATCAAACTTATGTTGCTCTTTATCGGGATATCTCATGAGTTTTACAACACTCAACCCCCTTATTTTAGTCCATACATATTATATTACCTATACATAATACTTCTTAAGGTATTGATATCAATGCTTGAGGCATCCTCAATCCATCTAGGCCTTTTCCACCTTGACCAATTACGCATCTGCATTCACTCTTCAGTCTTCAATTGGAAATTAATAACATCTATTTCTCCAATATATATTGTACCATTCTTATAAAGAATCACCTATCATCATCATGACATATTCTTTGATCCAATTGGTTTTTTTACGGGTTCACATTGCAACTTTAGAGTGTATTGAAAAAGTGACAGTTGTACACAGATGAGTGTTGATCATTTACAAAAAAAAAAAAGATATAAAAAATAAGCCTATACCCTTTATAGTAAGCGCATTTTATCAATTTATATTAGATTTGTTTATCTCGAGACGATAATAAGATAAACTAGTAATAATAAGACTATTTGGTGTGGTGACAATTTCCCCCAACTCCCCCAAGTGCCACATAAGCCCCACGTCATTTCCCTCATTTTCTCCCCCAAAGTTTGGAAATGGTTTCCCCCAATTCCCCCTTCCTTTTTTATTCTTTTCCATTTTTATTAATTATATATTTTATATTTCATACTTATTTTTTTTAAACGTAAAAAAAAACGTAAAAAAAAAGCAGTAAAAAAAATTAAAATCGTAAAAAATAAACAAAAATAGTAAAAAATAAAATAAAGATAAACTTCATTAAATTTTAAAAATTACAACCTAGAATGCATAGAAATTTAAAAATAACAAGAAAAATACATGAAAAAAAATCTAAAGCATTCGTTTTCCAAGCCACTTGTTCGCGATCTTGTCTTTGATCGCCGACATCACCGCTCTTTCTTGCTCGGGAAGGCTGTCGAGACTTTTCTCCATCATGGCAAACTCCGCCTTTTCGTCTTGCGAAATATTGTAAGCGAGACGTGCCCTCTTCAATTCAAGCTTCTCTCACTCTAGACTTGCGGCTTTTTCCTTCTCCTTCTTTCTTTCATTCCACCTTTCCCTTTGCTCCGCCTTAAAATCGTTAAAGTTTTGAATCAAGGCATCTATTTTTTCGGCCACTTTTAGTTTCGAACCGGATTCCTTTCCTTTTGAGCTCGAGGCGGCTTTTTTCGCGCGGTCACTTTCAATTGGCCGCTCCGATTCGGGCGTTGGAGCATCATCTTCAAACTCCGGGTGATCGTTTATATTTATAGTACAACGAGCATCGGTCCCCCCCCCCCCCCCCGCACTATAACTTCCCGAGGTGCTCGTCTTCGTTCTTTTTGCTTGTGCCACTTCGTTTGGCACCAACTTCCATTTGTCACATTCGCTCAAAATCTCATACGGCCTCATGTACGCCCACCCCCACTCTTCTTTTTGCAAAACATCCCAAGCGCCTTCTTCAACACATTCTCGTCGTTTTCACCCGTCTTTCTATTGTTCCAACATTGTTGATAAACACCCGCAAATTCTTGACATTTGGTGTTCATCTCCCTAAACTTCGTACTAACGGAATGAGCGGTTCGATAAGGCGTGCGTTACATTAACTTGAAAAATTGTTCGCAAATAGCGTTCCAAAAGCTATCCCGGTTTCGATTAGTACCTACACGTGATAAATTAAATTAATTATCTAAATTATATTTCATAAATAAATTTAAAAAAAAAAACTAAAACATACAGATTGTCAAAGAAAGGCTACGGCCCAAAAAAAATTAAAAAAAATAACTTAAAAAAGGCTACGGCCCAAAAATAAAAATAAAAATAAATAAATAACATAAAAGTCTACGGCCCATAAAAAATAATTTACTTCGTATCGGGTCGGTAGACACGTTCACCCACGCTCGTGCTAGGGCCTCGAGCTCGACTTGAGTCCAAGAAACACTATCCGCCTTACCACTACTCTTTCCTTCAATGGCACGTTTTTTCCCTTTAGTGTCTTTTTTTGAGGTTGGTTGAGTTTCGGGTATAACTTCGTCATCGACGCCTAAGGATGAGGTCTCGCGGAGAATATTGGCATTTGATTCGGGTTCGGATTGTGATTGAGGTCTCGCGGAGAATATTGGCATTTGATTCGGGGATGACATTTGCATATGAAATTGTTGTTGGTGATGCATTTGCATTTGCCAAGGATTTTGTGGTTGACTAAAACCGCCAAACCTGTATGTGGTAGGATCGAGCGGTGTAGTGGGGTAGGGAAAGTTTGGTGCCTGGGTCGAATGAGTAGCGGGGGTGTTCGGGAAAAAGGGTTGCGGGTTTGAACGCCTTGGATCCATTAATATTTTTTTTTTGTGTGTGTGAAGAAGGGATAAGTTTTATAAAAATTGGTTGGATGGTTAAAAAGTTGTGTGGTTTAAAATGAGGGTGTGGTGATTATTTATAAAGGATTGGAATTTTGTTTTTTTTAATTAAATATGCCAACGTTCACATTTTAAAATGGGCCAACGTTCAAAAAAAAGGACCAATGGAGAGTCTCGGTACAAATGGTATTATTTCCCTCAACTCACAGATCTCCCATCGGCGGGGGGCGGTGTTCCCCTTCGGTAAAAACACCACATCACCCACCGAATTCCTTTCCCCGTATCCACATCATTTAGGGTATGTTTGGCAAGGAGCTTTTAGGAGCTTCAAGCTTTTAAGAAAAAGCTCCTACTTAATAAAAAGCCTTGTTTGGTTGAAGGGGCTGGAAGCTTTTAGATTAGAGAAAAAGCTCTACAGTGAAAAGCTACTAGTAGTAGCTTTTAAGAAAAAGCTCTACTAGCTACAAGCTTTTAGTTAGTAAATGACACAAATACCCATTCTATTTTAAAAATAAAATAAAAATCTTCTTTACAATCTTTTAATTATGACCATTTTGGTCATTTTATACATTTTATTAAAAGCTCCAGCTACTCTGCCAAACACCAAAATATATTTAAAAAGCTTCCAACTTTCAACTACCAGCTTGCAGCTTCCAGCTACCAGCCTCCAGCTAGTTTTGCCAAACATACCCTTAGTCTAATTGGTGAGTGCCCTAAGTTTCTAATATTTCCATCATTGAAACTTTTTTAAAGAATTGTGTCCCTTCAACAAAAAATATTAAAATAATTTTAGTAAAGTACTTAAAGGGTAGTGATTGTAATAATATACTCAGGTCTTACTTTACTTCGTCCTTAAGTCTATATCGAAGTGAAGAGCATAATTGAAATTGAAGAAGTTAAAATCCTGTTGGTTTTCATCACTCTAATTCGGTAATATTTATACCACCTAATTTTGTATGTTGTTCTTGTATGTTTACTATCGAACTTAATGCGGTTAATTTCTGTTAATATTGTAAGTATAAACTTAATGTATTCTGTTTTCATGATCTCTGAAAGCAGTCTTTTGTAGAAACAGTTAATGATATAATTCTATAAATTTGGTACAAAAAGTGTTGTGTATATATTCAAGCAATTGTTTTATGTTAATGTGTTAATTATGAACTTAATGTATTGTGTGTAGTCATAGTTCCAGTTAATTTAGTAAGTTTGCTACACTATCGTACTCTGTTAATGCGTTAATTATGAACTTAATGTGTTGTGTATTCATAATTTCTGTTAGTTTGCTATACTCTTGCTGTTAATTTCTATGTGATTATGAATCTTCTTTTGTAAAAGTTTCATGTTTGGAATGCATCTTTTGTTTATTGATGAACTTGAAGGTGTGATTCGTTTATGTGTTTTATATTTTGTAGAACATAGATTGAGTACCATCGTCAGAAGGACCGCCCCGATCCCAGTCTATCGTTTAATCAAATCTTCATTAGGGTTCTATCTAGCGAGTATTATGGCTGACACGCCAGCAAAGGAAGCTAAAATCTCCCTAAAACTAATAATAGACAAAGTGAATAGGAGAGTGGTGTATGCCGAAGCTGACCACGCTTTTATTGACATCCTATTCAGCGTCATGACATTGCCCATGGGAACAATCGCCAGGCTCTTGGGAAAAGTTGCTGATAAAAGGTTTGAGGCTCTCGGGAGCTTGAACAATCTGTACCAAAGTCTTAAGGATTTTCCCGAGTGTTACCTGTCCACAGAGGAATGCAAGTTTTTGCTTATGAACCCCAGAAGTCTATCATTTGATCACTGCACAAAGCTTAAACTGAAGGTAGATGACACAGAGCCATTGAATTACTTCAAATGTGCTGCGTGTTCAATACTCAGTAACAGTCAAGCATTCATCAGCAGTTGTACCAAAGCTAAATGCAGGAGATGTGGCAAGTTAATGAATAAGGAAGCTAGATACGAGAAACCCAATGTTTGTGTTGGTGGTCGTGGTGGTGTGTTCGTTGATGATATTGCAACTTTTATTGTAACTGACGATCTTCGTGTGATGCCTTATACTTCTGCAAGTAGCATTCGGTTGCTGACAGATATTGGAATTACTGATCATAGCTGTTTAGATGACCTCAAATTGGATATGGGCTGTGAAGAGGTAAGTTGGTCGCTCATATCAAATACCTATATTCAGTTATTTTACACTATAAGAACTTACCATTAAGTGACACCAACAGTTGTCACAAAAGGTAAAAATCGTTATTAAAAGAGTGTTAATACTATATGACATTAATTCTAACTTGAGAATATTTAATTTTCTTTTTTTTTTTCTTCAGATTCTTCATCTCTTAAAGATGGCACTATCACTCGATTCTGTGTTCAGTTATTTAGTTTTTAATAGGATTATACCGATCCAAGATTTAGTTGTTCTCGACCAAAGCAGTACTCTTGACCAAACCGCTTTAGTGAAAAAAGAGGTACCAGCAACTCCAAAGATGCATCTGGAAGTATCTTTGCAAAGGTCAACCGGAAAGCTCTTATTTGTAGAAGCGGAAGAAGATTTTGTCGACTTTCTTTTCGGATTATTATCAATTCCTTAGGGACTGTAGTTGGGGAACTGTTGAAAGGTGCGTCTTCTGTAACTTGCATGGAAAATATTTTCAAAGGCTTGTCAAACATGAATGTAGGAAGATACATAAAGTCCCAAGATATCAAGGATATGTTGCTTAAACCTCATATTGGTCAGCAGTTTTCTTCAAAAAACCAGGTTTTTCCATTGGAAGTCATCCCATCACCTTGGGGTCCACGGGATCTTAAAGATCCGAGGATAGACGGGGGGCGGCTAAAACAATCTGGAATGTTTATTGTGACAGATGACTTGATCATATCCCCATCCTCATCATATGCGACTCTGAATACTCTAAAAGATTTGAAAGTCCCTTTTGATGATATCGAGAATTGCGAGATTAGCATTGGCTTAATAGAGGTATTACATAGTTTTATCCTATAGTTCTTTATAATTCGACTTCAGATTTTCATGTGTTTAATTATTGACTACCACTTTCTTTTGCAGTGTGTAAAAATTCTGAAAGCATCACTAAAATCTTGCTCGATTCTGACCGATAGCCTCGAGCATCTACTGAAAAAGTGAACATCGAAGTATTTTGTGTTTTTAGTTAAATCGCGTGTTATTGTATTAAAGCTTGATTTATATCTTGTGAGCAGATGTTTAATTTTTATTTTATCTTCAAATAACTTGTTTCTTATCTTTGTTAGATGAAAACCAAGAGGTTGGCCTATTTAATGGTAACGTATCATAACACTTACCAAGATAGTTGATAATTCAATTCAATTACCATTAAATAGTGCTTAATGAAAGCCCTTTTAACTACCTTACAACCACTTTAAATACCAGCCTTACACATACCAAACAAATTGCATACTTTCACAAAAATTATCAGCTTCATACACAGATATAGTTCTCTTCTTCGTTAGGGTCCTAGAATTATGGCTGACACGACCGCAAACGAAGCTAAAATCTCCATAAAAGTAATAGTAGATAAAGTGAATAAAAGAGTCGTATGCGCTGAAGCTGATCACAGTTTTGTCGACATATTGTTCAGCTTCATTACATTGCCCATGGGAACAATTATCAGGCTCTTGGGGAAACTTGATGATAAAAATTATGAGCGTCAACGAAGCTTGAACAATCTATACCAAAGTCTGGAGGATTTTCCTGACAGTTGCCTATCCAATGAAGAATACAAACCTACGCTTCTTAACCCGAGAAGTCTTTCATATGATTACTGCAGGCATCTAAAGCTGAAACTAGACGACACAAAGCCCATACAATACTTTATATGCAATCGCATTCGTGGAAATTTAAAGCGATGTAATAGCATATATTCCAAGGATACTTTATCCAAAAATTGTCAGAGATGTGGTAAGTTGATGGATTTAAAAGAGTCATACTGGTATTCCAAGGTTTGTGCTAATGGGGGTGTGTTTGTTTCTGATAATGCAACATTTATAATTACTGATGATCTTCGTGTGGAACCTTATTCTTCGGCACGTAGCCTTCGATTGCTCACCGATCTTGGAATCACTGACATGAACCATCTGGAGGAGAGAAATCTAGAGATGTCTACTTATCAGGTAAACGTTGATTCCTCATATATGTTTACATATACACTGACACATATTATACATTATATTAAAAATTATTTATATATACTGGTCGTGAATTTGTAGCTAGTAACATTTGTGACTGTTGTGGACTAGTCGGTCATGTTGCAAATTGTGTGACCGGATATCTGTAGTCAGATATAAAAAAAGAAGGATGTTATTACACTTTTTTTTTTGGTTTTTTTTCTTGCAAAAGTAAACCCACAAAACACATTACAAGTGGACGGCTGGTAAGCAGGCAACAAGCTGCGCCGCCACCCCTTTTGGATAGCAAAACCTACTCTATTAAAAATAAAACTTTGGTCCCTGGCTGTCGAGCAATTACTATGTGTCACCTTTTGTACCCGATCTAGAAATCGGATGGCTTCGGGGCAAGGCCCCCCAAAGGTATAAAAAGCGAAGGGTACAAAGACATATGTGACGATTAATAACCAAAAGGCCTTTGCAAGTTAACCCATACCGAAAACTCTAGTCATTATATTTTATCTTTGTATAGAAAAGTTAGGGATTTGTTGGTGTCAGTTTTATGTGTGTTCACTTTGTATACATCATTAAAATTAGTTTAAAAGTATATTAGTTCTTTTGCGTTTGCAGATGCTCAATTTTTTAAAATTGGCGCTTTCAGTTGATTTTCCGTTCACGCATATAATTTTTTCCAAGACTATTTATATACCAGATTTAGAAGGCTCTTGGGAAAAAAATGCTGTTGATTGTTGTGATTTGATGAAAAAAGAGGTATCAGCAAATTTAAAGATGCTTATAGAAGTGTCTTTGCAAAAATCTACTGGAAAGCTTTTATTTGCAGAGGCCAAAGAAGATTTTGTTCAGTTTCTTTTTGGTACTTTATCAATACCTTTAGGAACAATAATCGGGACAGTAACGAAAGGAGCTTCTTCTATTCGTTGCATGCATAATATTTTTGAAAGCATTTCAAAAATGAGTGTAGGATCAAGATATCTTAAGTCACAACACATCAAAGAAATGTTACTTAAACCTCATATTGGGCAGCAATGTTCTTCTAGATACCAGCTTATTCCTTTAGAAGGCGTCCCAACACGTTTGACTACAGATCCTGGGACAGATAAGGAATTTTTAAAACCGTCTGGTTTGTTTTTGGTGACAGATGACTTGACCATAACTCCGTCGTCTTTGATTGCGAGTGTTGATATTCTTAAAAAGTTGAATGTCTCACCTGAAGATATCGAGAGACGTGAAGTTAGCATTGGTTTGAAAGAGGTATATCATTATTTCAAGTCAACGTCTATATGTTCTTTCATTTGTGTTGATTTTTTTAGTATCATTTTGTTTGCAGGGATTGAGTATTCTTAAAGCATCACAAAGCTATGTCTGGACCTTGACTAAAAGCCTTGAGCATCAACTGAAGAAGTGAACTTGGATATTTGAAGAGTTTTTAACTAGTTGTCATTTTCTTCTAGTACTGTTATGTCTTAAAAATGTACCTAATGCATATTTTGTATGCATCAGTTCGCTATCAAAAAATCATACAAGTTTTGTTTTACAATCATGAACACTTGCTCTAGTGAATGTTCTTGTAGATGACTAGCTGGAGCCTTCATGTTTTCACTTATCACCAAGAAACACTAATATTTAAATACCCCTAAATGATTAAATGTATGTAATTTGTACTTTAAATTGTGTTTAGACCGTCTGTTGTGGACACACGAGGAGGTGGGCGTGAGTGAGCTCACGTGTGTTAACAGATTAAATTTGAACTTTGGGGTGGGATTTGACTGTTCAAAATTTCAAATAAATAAATAATTACCTTATACATATTCACCTTTTTAACCATTTCACCATTTTAAATTGTCTTCTATCACTTTCAAAACTTCAATTTCTTCTGCTACCACATTCAAACAATTTCAAATTCTTCTCCTACAATTTAAATATGGTGCTTTGGTCAGAAGAGGAGGAACTTGAGTTAAACATCAAGTACAACAACGTCCAAGAAGAAGGCGCATCAACGAGTCGGGGTGGTTGGAGTTGTGGACCACAATGGGATAAAGTTTTAGTTGAGTTTGGTGTTCTTGTCGGGGGAACTCAACTTAGTTGTACTTCAATTTGCCATAAGTATACAACCTAAAATCGAAAAGTGAAAACATTTGACAAAATGTTTAAAAAATCAAGAATTGTTGGAATTAATCTTGACTTTAGTTTATTATTTAGTTTTTATTATTTGCTATTTAGTTAGTTGTTTTATTTTAAAAAATAAATTAGTAGTAGAAAGTCAAGTGGTTGACCGAAGTTTGTGGTTGAAAAGAACCGTTAGAGTCATGGATGTAGCTTCAATTTAGTTGGAAAAGGCATTGTGCTTTATTGAATAAAATATGTTTTTTCCTTTGAATTCTCTCTACCTTTAAGTTCTGCATTTTGTTCATCACAAAACACACACACATACACAACAGCAAAGCTCATATAGGAGGGGCCTGATAACCAACAATTGGTATCAGAGCACTCAGGTTAAGGCTCGAGAAAAAAGGGTGTTCCATGTGAATCGGCAAAGAAGGTGTGAAGATCGGAGACCGTGACCGACGTCGGAGAAGAACCGGCAAGAAGAGACCGAATCCGTAGTAGACCAAACGACTTGAAGAAAGACCGAAGAACTCGCCAAGAAGATCGTAGTCGTGAGACCGAGAAGACCGAAAAGCCGCAACCATTAGCCGATAAACTGACCGGGATACCGAGTAAGAAAGAAGACCGGCAGCACGAAAGGAGAAAAAAAACAAGTTGTTGACTGGGACCTACCACATCTCAGGAGAAGAAAGGTACTGTTGTTTGAAAATTGTTGACTATATCATTTGCAAGAGTATATTGAAAGTTGTTTGTTCAAGTACTTCAAAGAAAAAGAATGGCAATGGTACCAACAAAAGAAGCGGGTTTAATTTCGTACCAAGTTCCAACTTTGACCGCAACCAACTATTCGGTATGGGCTATCAAACTTAAGTCCATCTTGGATGCACATGGCCTATTGAAGACGGTAGAACCAAGGACACTTGGGGAATAACCGGATGCTAAGAAGTCAAAACAAGCACTAGCCTTCTTGTTTCAAGCAATACCCGAAGAGATGGTATTGGAATCACATGGATCCGAAGAAAGTATGGGATGGTTTAAAAATAAGATACTTGGGTGTAGATTGGGTGAGGACGACTCGAATTGCAACATTGAGAAGAGAGCTTGAAGGTTACCAAATGAAGGAAGGAGAGCTCGTTGATGATGGTGCTACTAAAGTGAGCGGATTGGTTTCAAAGTTAAGGAGTCTCGGGTATGAAGTTGAAGAAGAAGAAATGGTGAGAAGGCTACTTGATGCAATGCCAAAGTCCTTTCTTCAAATTGTAACTTCAATTGAGCAATGTTTCGATTTGGATTCAATGATTTTTGATGAAGAGGTTGGAAGACTTAAGGCGTATGAAGAAAGTCTCAAAAGCCATAGTGAGAAGGAGGGAGAACAATGGCAACTCTTGATGACCAAACAAAATATGGTGAAAGTAGCGGACGAGGAAGAGGTCGTGGAAGGAACTATGAAAGAATAGGCCGAGGAAAAGGAATGGGTCGAGGCGACAAGAGTGGAATTCGGTGCTATGATTGTGGAGCGTTTGGGTACTTTAGCTATGAGTGCACAAAATGGAAAGGCAAAGACAAAGTCGATGAAGTAAACTTGATCCAAGAGGAAGAACCGACATGGCTTTGAATAAATGGGTCAAGATTAAAGGGGAAAATGTTGGAATTAATCTTGACTTTAGTTTATTATTTAGTTTTTATTATTTGCTATTTAGTTAGTTTTATTTAGAAAAATAAATTAGTGGTAGAAAGTCAAGTGGTTGACCAAAGTTTGTGGTTGTAAAGAACCGTTGGAGTCATAGATGTAGCTTCAATTTAGTGGGGTTAGTTGGAGAAGGGGTCTTTTGTACGTTAGCATGTAAGGTTATAAAAGGAATTGTGCTTTATTGAATAAAATATGCTTTTTCCTTTGAATTCTCTCTACCTTTAAGTTCTTCATTTTGTTCATCACAAAACACACACACATACAGAACAACAAAGCTCATATAGGAGGGGCCTGATAACCAACAAAAATAACATAGAAGACCCCAACCTAGCTAAAAACACGCTCATAGACCTTGCTTAAATAGGGTATTTTCTGAGTTCGGCTAAGATTTTCCACATGTTTCGGCGTGGAAAATTTTACGGCCCAAATTACGTTATGTTTAGTTATGTTTTGTAGTTATTTTATGTCTATGTAATATTTTTTATTTTATTTTTATGTCTTTTTTATGTAATCTTTTTATTTTATTTTATTTAATCTAATGTTAAAAAAACCCGGATAAAGCCATTGCTCACCTTGAGCCACAAGAGGGTCAAGTGACTTGAGCAGAAGCTTTATCCATTACCATGTCAACGTCCAATTGACACGATATGAAAGAATAAGTTGGTGCTCACCTTAAGCCACAAGACATAGTCTTATATAAATATGCTTACACTGATAACATTATCTCAAATCTCAAATAATGATGAACTCAAGATAATTACATAATTAATACCCTAAGAAAGCCAATAGACCATATAAGAAAATTGAAAATGTAATCACAAAAAAATCATCTTCATCATACTCAATTAATCTCACCAATAACAAAACTAAGGTAGGGTTTAAGGTGGATTAGATGTAGACATTATTACCTCTATCTCGAGGGAATACAGAGGTTGTTTCTAGACTTCTAGTGAGACCCCCGACTCGATAGTGGTTTTACATCAAGCCTTGGAGATAAGGTACATAACACTTAGTAATTTAGGATTCATATAAAAACAAAAAACTTGCTGTAAATAGCACAAAATAGTAATTTGCGGTAAATAGCCCTAAGTTGTAATGTACTGTATAGTACAATTTGGTTGTATATGATTTACCTTTATGTGGGCCCTAAGCTATTGGTATGTGATGTGGGACAGGGTGTATGAATCCTAAATACCTTTATATTTTGCACACCAAGTGCTTTTGTTAGTGCATGATGTCCCTAGGCTAGTATATATGTTGTTTGGACGTGTTTCGGGGTGTTTGGAGATGTTTATACGCGTTTCGGGATGTTTGGGACTCATCAGGCGAGTAGGGAATAGCTTTAGGCATTTACAGCCTATACCATATCAGTATTCATGCTGGATAGCCCCTACTCGCATGAACCTACTAGCGAGTACGACCCTACTCGCTAGTTTATCATGCTGGATAGCATCGTACTCGCATGAACTGACCTCGTACTCGCATGAACAGGTCTGTACGAGTACGGAAGGTATAAATAGTCCCAATCATTGCCCTAATGATTAGTTCTTGCCACACACACTCTCCAAACACCCTCCCTTGGTCTGTAAGGTCTGATTTGATCATTGTAAACACTCGAGCTCTGTTTTAGTGATAAATCTTTAATCTTTTGACCCATTTGTGTGTGTTAATTACTCGTTTATCATTGTTTCATATTCGTTTATGCTATTAGAACATATTTAGAGGATTCCGCACTCTGAATATCAAGCTCGTGATTGTCGGGTGACCCGTTCGTCGATCCTACAACTTTCCCCTGAATTACAAACTTTTATTAGAAAGTACCACATCGAGATGTTGGAATTGAGAAGAGAGAAAGAGATAGAGCGCGCACGCGCTTTGAGTTGATGTGTAAGAAAAGAGATATATAGGCTACTCAACTTTAATCAGACCCGACTCTTACCATAAAAAGAAGAAAGATAATGAACAGAGAGGAAACGAGCTCAATTCATTTAATCGATGGCTCTAACACTCTGTTCCTGAGTTTCACTAAAGGATGGAAGAGAAATGATTGGGAAGGAAGTAGGGAAAAAATGTGTTCCAGCGTTTTTTGTAGGAGGGAAAGGGAGGGAATGAGAGAGATAATAAAGAGGATTTTAGTGTGATTTTCAATCTTTCCAATTTGGAAGGATTTAGAGAGAAGGGAAGAGGAGGGAGATCCTTTCTCTTCCATCCTTTAATGAAACTCAGGAACACAGTGTAAATGATAGCTACAGCCGTTATTTAACGACTAATCAGTTACAAGTCTACTTATTGACACATTATATCCTCTACTATTAAAACTACAAAACAGACCCCTGAACTATTAACTATCAGAATTAGTACTAAAAAGTCATTGAATTTTATAATCGTGACAATACTCCTTCCATATAAGATTCTTGACCTCAAGAATCTAAAGAAAAAGATGGAAACTTCAACACAAACTCTTTAGTTTTCATCCATGTAGCATCGTGCAGAGGATGATCTTTCCATTGAAATAAGAATTTGACCACTAGTTTATTCCACTGCCTGGCTAATTTTTTGTCCAAAAAATGTAAAGGCTGCAACCCACTGGCTGAAGTAATAGAAAGTCTTGAATCACAGCAGGAGGTCCATCTGCTTTCTTCAACAAAGACACATGAAAAGTGTGATGGGTTGGAGCATTAGGTGGTAAGTCTAGTTTATAGGCAGCAGGATCAATCTTCAGTATACAAATCATGGATTCCCTTGCTTGAAACAAGTCCTCCATAGCAACTACATTGGTGTCCACTGGTATGTGAGGTAAATGAATAGGGGTTCAATGCCAAACAATGCTTTAAAAAGAGACATAAGGATAGCAAAATGCCATGTGGAGTTGTACCACCATTGAGACAAAGAGGAAACTGACTTTGTTGGGCATTTCAACTTCAAGGATAGGCTTTTCTTTAAGAAATTATGAGTGGATCCTAAGTCTATCAAGATGTACAACTGCCTTGTTCCCATGGTTCCAATTATTCTCGATGTACTGAATGAAGGAACTCTCATCAAAGTATGTAAGGAAATGTGAGGATCCATTTTTAATTCTCGCACTTTCATTGCCTCAAAATTGACCATTTCATTTTCCTCAGTATCCCCAATCTCCAACACATATGATTGTTTAAACTAACAGATTATAATTAGTAAATGTGTATTATTGGTAAATTGTTTGTATTTATGCCTATCATTAATCCCTTCCATAATTATAGGGATTATTCTCTTGTATTTATACATTATCAATGAATGAGAATGTCAAGGTTTTGAACCATTATCTCTAACATGGTATCAAGCCACAAACCCTAATCTTGCTCCTTCTTCCTGTCGCTGCAACAATCAAACCTTCGACCATTTTTATATTTTTTTTCCAGCCATCGATCATCCTTTCTTCTTCCTTAATCACCCACCATGTCTGCCATTCACCCTGCTGTCACAGTTTCCAACATCAAAAACTTCATACCCATCATCCTGGATAGCCAAACCGAACACTACAACACATGGGCCGAGCTTTTTACCATACATTGCAAGGCATAAGAGGTGTACGAACACCTTCTGCCTCGTGCGGCTGCCTCCTCCTCGTCCACAGCCACCTCTACTGACCCGGCTGCCAAACCCATCCATACCAAGTCATAGGAACGCATAGACGCCATTGTTTTACAGTGGATCTATGGCACCATCACTCAAGATTTAGTTCACACCATCATGATCAACAACACCACCGCATACGATGCTTGGTGTCGTCTCAAAAATCTTTTTCTAGACAACCAAGCCGCTCGTATCATTAGCCTTCAAAATAAATTTTTTAATACCCGTCTTGACTGTTTTTCAAATATCTCTTCTTATTGCCAACACATGAAATTACTTTATGACCAAATCACTAGCCTAAATGCCAACGTATCCGAAGGTCAACTCGTTATGCAAATCCTTACCGGTTGACCCCACAATACGAAAGCATTTCCCTTATCCTCCAAAACACCTAACCCTTACCAGATTTTTATACTACCCGGTCCCGTTTATGCCAAGTAGAAGACCAAAAAGTCAACCAAGCCAACCTCTCCGCTCAAGCCGTGGGTACCGCCCTCCACACCACCACTAACCCATCACCCAACCAACCTCAATCCCGGAACCCGTCTGACGGAAGTGACCGTGGTCGTGGCCGAGGCTGTGGTCGCGGTCGCAGGCGTGGGTCTTACGGTAGGGGCCGGTTTCAACAATCCGTGTGGCAACCAAACCAGTGGCCGACTTCACCTTGGCTGAACACCCCTTCACAACCCTACCCATTTACCTCTTGGCCCACTTGGAATTTTCCTCATTGTCCATACCCATCCCACCCCTTAGCCTAATACCCAAACACTAATAACCCCACTAATTCGGTAGCCCCACAGCAAAATCCTTCCGCCCATTGCAGGGAGCGATATCCGTAGGCGAGTAATTAGCTTATCGTTCACATCCCTGTGTCTTCTTGGGATATCCCTCAAACCATAGAGGATACAAATGCCTTGATCTAAAAACTCGCACCATCACCATTAGTCGTCATGTTCTATTTGACGAATCCATTTTCCCATTCGCCAAGACACACAAAACAACCCCACACACCTACACTTTTCTTGATGACCAAATGCACCCCCGCTTTCATACCCCAAGCAATCGCACCACCAAACCCTCCACGTTCCTCAACACACTCAACTCCCAGCCCTCCCGTATCACCATCCGCACCACCCACTGTCGCACCTTCGGCCCACACCCCTATCCCATTTCCCAGCCCAACATCACCACAAACAAACCCCATCTCCCCCACTGTACATCCGCAACCCAGCCCAGCTGTCCCCTCGGCCCAATCGCTTCCCACCAACACCAATCCCAACTCTGCCCAAATATCCCCTAATAGTCTGTCCCTTACACAACTCTCATCTCACCCACCGATACCTCCACCTACTCGAACCATTCAAACCCGGTCCATGTCGGGCATCACAAAACCTAAACAAATATTTAACCTTTCCACCTCTACCATCGTCCCTATACCAAAGAACCCAAAAGATGCCTTGTCTAATCCGGAATGGCATAACGCCATGAAAAACGAATTTAATGCTTTAATTAAAAACAAGATTTGGGAACTTGTCCCGAGACATGTTGGCATGCATGTTATTCGTAGCATGTGGCTTTTCCGCCACAAATACATGTCCGATGGTACACTTGAGAGATACAAAGCTCGTCTAGTTTGTGATGGCAGTAACCAGGAAATTGGGGCTGATTGTGGGGAAACATTTAGCCCGGTTGTTAAAACCGGCCACCATTCGTACTGTGTTGACTTTGGCACTCTCTCAGTCATGGTCCATTCACCAATTGGATGTCACTAATGCATTCCTACATGGACATCTTATTGAGACGGTTTATATGCATCAACCTATGGGGTTTCGACATCGGGATTATCCCGATCACGTTTGTCGCTTGACAAAGTCTCTTTATGATCTCAAACAGGCACCCAGGGCGTGGTACCAAAGATTTACTGACTTTGTCATTTCTATTGGTTTCTTGTAGAGTAAATGTGACAACTATCTTTTCACCTATCACCACGGGGGTGACATAGCTTAGTTGCTAATTTATGTTGATGATATTATACTCACCACTTCTTCAGATTCTCTTAGGAAGAAGCTCATGGGCAGCCTCGCGGCTGAATTCGCCATGAAAGATATTGGTCCTCTTAGTCATTTCTTGGGCATTTCGGTTTCTAGAACAGGTAACCAGATGTTTCTATCTCAAAAATCATATGCCCTGGATATAGTGAGTCGTGCAGGTATGGACTCGTGCAACCCAGTCGCAACACCAGTTGACACAAAACCAAAGTTAAGTGCTACTTCTGGCGCACCATTTGAGAACTCTTCCCTATACCGTAGCCTGGCTGGTGCTCTGCAATACCTCACTTTTACCAGGCCTGACATCACTTATGCAGTCCAGCAAATATGCATTCATATGCATAACCCCACTATTGATCATTGGAATGCTCTCAAACGCATAATCAGGTACATTAGTGGCACTTCTGAATTTGGACTCACCTTATCAGCCTGCGCAGATTTAACCCTTCGGGCCTACACTGCTGCTGATTGGGCAGGATGCCCAGATACCCGTCGCTCTACTTCGGGTTATTGTGTTTACATGGGTCCAAATTTATTATCTTGGTCGTCAAAACGACAAACCACTATTTCTCGATCAAGTGCCGAACCCGAATACAGGGCAGTTGCTAATGTAGTAGCTGAAGTTTGCTGGATCCGTAATCTTCTCTTGGAGCTGCGCCATCCATTATACAAGGCCACCCTGGTATATTGTGACAACATCATTGCCATTTACCTCTCACATAATCCAGTCCAACACCAACGTACCAAACATATTGAACTGGACATTCATTTTGTTCGAGAACATGTTCAACGTGGCACCATTCGAGTTCTTCATACTCCTACATGCCTCCAGATTGTTGATATCTTCACCAAAGGTCTACCACGCGTACTTTTTGAAGACTTCCGCTCCAGTCTCAACATTCGCCCCCTCTTGCTTCGACTGCGGGGTGTAATAGATTATAATTAGTAAATGTGTATTATTGGTAAATTGTTTGTATTTTTGCCTATCATTAATCTCTTCCATAATTATAGGGATTATTCTCTTGTATTTATACATTATCAATAAATGAGAATGTCAAGGTTTAAACCATTATCTCTAACATAAACATACAGTTACGTGCTGAAGTATATTTCTCGAGGCACCAAAAAATTCACCTCTAGCCCTTTTTTTTCCTCAGCTTCCTTGTTGAAACTTTTCTTATAGGCTTAACCATTTTATTGGTTGGAGAGGTAAATAGTAATGTGTAACATCGTGTTTTATGGAAAAATAAAATAAAATAATAGTCTTTTCTATAAAAAAAAATTTATTATTAAAGTGGAGTGCACGTGTGTAGTGCAAGGGTGTTAGACAAAAATGTAATTTTATTATACATATGATAAAAAAAAAATTGAGAGGATAATCTCAAAAAGTGGCGGTGGTAGTAACTTATATACAAAGACACGTAGCCTTATAAAGATATTCACAATTTGGGTGAAGGACAACATCACCACAAACAAACCCCATCTCCCCCACTGTACATCCGCAACCCAGCCCAGCTGTCCCCTCGGCCCAATCGCTTCCCACCAACACCAATCCCAACTCTGCCCAAATATCCCCTAATAGTCTGTCCCTTACACAACTCTCATCTCACCCACTGATACCTCCACCTACTCGAACCATTCAAACCCGGTCCATGTCAGGCATCACAAAACCTAAACAAATATTTAACCTTTCCACCTCTACCATCGTCCCTATACCAAAGAACCCAAAAGATGCCTTGTCTAATCCGGAATGGCATAACGCCATGAAAAACGAATTTAATGCTTTAATTAAAAACAAGACTTGGGAACTTGTCCCGAGACATGTTGGCATGCATGTTATTCGTAGCATGTGGCTTTTCCGCCACAAATACATGTCCGATGGTACACTTGAGAGATACAAAGCTCGTCTAGTTTGTGATGGCAGTAACCAGGAAATTGGGGCTGATTGTGGGGAAACATTTAGCCCGGTTGTTAAACCGGCCACCATTCGTACTGTGTTGACTTTGGCACTCTCTCAGTCATGGTCCATTCACCAATTGGATGTCACTAATGCATTCCTACATGGACATCTTATTGAGACGGTTTATATGCATCAACCTATGGGGTTTCGACATCGGGATTATCCCGATCACGTTTGTCGCTTGACAAAGTCTCTTTATGATCTCAAACAGGCACCCAGGGCGTGGTACCAAAGATTTACTGACTTTGTCATTTCTATTGGTTTCTTGTAGAGTAAATGTGACAACTATCTTTTCACCTATCACCACGGGGGTGACATAGCTTAGTTGCTAATTTATGTTGATGATATTATACTCACCACTTCTTCAGATTCTCTTAGGAAGAAGCTCATGGGCAGCCTCGCGGCTGAATTCGCCATGAAAGATATTGGTCCTCTTAGTCATTTCTTGGGCATTTCGGTTTCTAGAACAGGTAACCAGATGTTTCTATCTCAAAAATCATATGCCCTGGATATAGTGAGTCGTGCAGGTATGGACTCGTGCAACCCAGTCGCAACACCAGTTGACACAAAACCAAAGTTAAGTGCTACTTCTGGCGCACCATTTGAGAACTCTTCCCTATACCGTAGCCTGGCTGGTGCTCTGCAATACCTCACTTTTACCAGGCCTGACATCACTTATGCAGTCCAGCAAATATGCATTCATATGCATAACCCCACTATTGATCATTGGAATGCTCTCAAACGCATAATCAGGTACATTAGTGGCACTTCTGAATTTGGACTCACCTTATCAGCCTGCGCAGATTTAACCCTTCGGGCCTACACTGCTGCTGATTGGGCAGGATGCCCAGATACCCATCGCTCTACTTCGGGTTATTGTGTTTACATGGGTCCAAATTTATTATCTTGGTCGTCAAAACGACAAACCACTATTTCTCGATCAAGTGCCGAACCCGAATACAGGGCAGTTGCTAATGTAGTAGCTGAAGTTTGTTGGATCCGTAATCTTCTCTTGGAGCTGCGCCATCCATTATACAAGGCCACCCTGGTATATTGTGACAACATCATTGCCATTTACCTCTCACATAATCCAGTCCAACACCAACGTACCAAACATATTGAACTGGACATTCATTTTGTTCGAGAACATGTTCAACGTGGCACCATTCGAGTTCTTCATACTCCTACATGCCTCCAGATTGTTGATATCTTCACCAAAGGTCTACCACGCGTACTTTTTGAAGACTTCCGCTCCAGTCTCAACATTCGCCCCCCTCTTGCTTCGACTGCGGGGTGTAATAGATTATAATTAGTTAATGTGTATTATTGGTAAATTGTTTGTATTTTTTCCTATCATTAATCTCTTCCATAATTATAGGGATTATTCTCTTGTATTTATACATTATCAATAAATGAGAATGTCAAGGTTTGAACCATTATCTCTAACATAAACATACAGTTACGTGCTGAAGTATATTTCTCGAGGCACCAAAAAATTCACCTCTAGCCCTTTTTTTTTTCCTCAGCTTCCTTGTTGAAACTTTTCTTATAGGCTTAACCATTTTATTGGTTGGAGAGGTAAATAGTAATGTGTAACATCCTGTTTTATGGAAAAATAAAATAAAATAATAGTCTTTTCTATAAAAAAAAGATTTATTATTAAAGTGGAGTGCACGTGTGTAGTGCAAGGGTGTTAGACAAAAATGTAATTTTATTATACATATGATAAAAAAAAATTGAGAGGATAATCTCAAAAAGTGGCGGTGGTAGTAACTTATATACAAAGACACGTAGCTTTATAAAGATATTCACAATTTGGGTGAAGGACACCTGCTTTCTCAGATGGCATAAGATCTATGTTTATGAAATATATAAAAAGGTATTATTGAGAAAAAGGGAACAAGAATACACGAGAGATTGGTATAACTCTAAAAGTGAGAGTTTGAAAGTAAGCTAAGTGGGATTATCGACGGGGTGATTAACAAGCGGCGAACTTGAGTCTAGTATAATTTTGTCGCTGGTTCTAAAAGTAAGTACACAATCCCTTAAAAGTATACATGATTACTATTTGTGATTCAGTATATAAATAATTATATCATTGTGTGCCAGTGGTCTTAAAAGTATACATATGATTGTTAGTGGTAATATAAGATTTTGAGTGATTTATATTACTACTTGTTTGATATATATTTGAATTGAATATATACAAGAATGAGTTTAGAGACCGGTGGTCTCAAGCAATAATATAGAGACCGGTGGTCTTGGACAATAAAATAGAGACCGGTGGTCTCAAGAAATAAAGTAGAGACCGGTGGTCTTGGACAATAAAATAGAGACCGGTGGTCTCAAGAAATAAAGTAGAGACCGGTGGTCTCAAGAAATAAGATATGGACCGGTGGTCTCAAGAAATAAGATAGAGACAGGTGGTCTCAAGAAATAAGATAGGGACCGGTTGTCTCAAGAAATAAAATAGAGACATCTAGTCTTAGGGGCTGTTTGGTTGATTAAGTGCCGAATCATTAAGATGGTCTGAATTGTTAAGAGGCTTTGAATGATTAAGAGCTGAATTATTCAGCATCCCTTATTAGCTTAATGGTTCAGCACTTAATCATTCCATTCAGATGTTGAAACAAACAGTCTGAATGCTGAATGATTTAGACCTAAATGGTTAAGAGGTTGATTAAGAGGCTACCAAACAGCCCCTTAGAGTATAAAATAGGAAACCGGTGGTCTCGGAGGATAAAAGGGGGAACAGTGTTCTTTGAAAATATATTAAAGACCTGTCATGTGTACTTACTTAGCTATGGCTAATATGATATTCATGTATACTTTCAGGAAAGAAAATGGACGAGGACTAGAGACCGGAATCAGATCGAATAATGAAAATCACCTTTGTATAATTAGTACTTGTGTAATCTCTTTTGGAAACGGTTGTTTGTAAAAGAGATCTTATAATATAAAAAGGTCGCTTGAGCGACTAGTTTTGGATGTAAACTGAGACCGACTCTGATATATATGGTGAAAGTTTTATAAAAAAAAATTTGGCGTGTTTAAAGTTGGTATCAGAGCACTGGTTTGAGGGATTTAAGTACTTGGTATGGATACTTAGACTCAAACTTCTAGTGCTCTAGATGAACAAAGGTGAGATTCGATCCGAAGATGGTACAAGGCTTGTCTAAGTAAGTACCAAAAGGGGAGAAATTTTAAAGGTTTCATTATAAGATACCTATATAAAAAGAGGGTTATGGATAATGTAATGGACCAAAACTTGTTTTTGAAGTACGATATGATAATTGTAAGAAAACATGGGTTTCGTATGTATAAGATTACACCTGGCCAGTGTAATGTTATACATATGGTGCCAGTGTGTTCTTGTAATGATCATGTTGGTATTAGATAATAACAAGGAGTATGAGGAATGAGAAATATGCATCAACCTGTATACGTGCATGTAGCATGTAGGATAAGAATGCATATAAGGGTGCGTGGAAATATATATGTATATAGGAAAACCCTAGCTATGCCATAGGGTAAAACGCACACTAAAAAACGCTTATATTTTAGTATAAGCTATGGCTAATCAAAAAGAGTGAAGCTATCACTCCGGTGATGAAAAATCTGATAGTAACAAAGAGAGAGTGGAGTCCGCTATAAGACGTGAACGTGAAACAAGCCCTTTGTCCGAAAGGATAAGGGATCAAATAGCGATTGAAGTGGGGAAGGCTTTTCAAGCCAATATTCAGTTTCTTCTTACAGAAATGCAAAGTTCTGTGAGGAATTTGATTCAAGATGAATTATCAAAATTTAGGACGCCTCACGAGCAATGTACCCCTTAGAAAGAGAATTAACATGATGAATCATGTAAAGAAAAAGAAAAGTACCAGTGTACTTATAAATATGTTATGGCATGTAAGCCTATACAAAGGTGAAATTGACCCACTGATCAATCATAGATGGATCATTGTAATGGAAAGTATATTTGATAGAAGTCACTGTGATAAAAGTGATGAGGTTATCCTTGCTGCAAGCCAACTCCGTGAGAGGGCAAAGGATTGGTAGGATATGGTTAAAACGGAAAAGGTTAAAGAGGTCATACAAAAAATGACGTGGAGCGAATTCAAATCGATATTCTTAGAATATTTTAGTCCATGGTCAGCTATGGATCGAATTGCTGAAGAATTCCTCCATATGTGCCAAATGCACCCGGCCGTAGATGAAATTATAGCCGATTTTTTCGATAAAGCCAAATTTTGTCCTTCATTGGTAGCCACAGAACGTATGTAGTTAAATCGCTACCATCTGATTTTGAAGGCAGAAATAAGAGAGTTTGTATCTCCTTCAAATTGTGAAAAGTTATCTGAGCTTATTGATTGGGCTCGTGAAAGAGAAATGGAGATAAAGAGGCAGATAGAGAATGACGAGAAAAGAAAGGTTGAGATTCCAGCAGTGGTTGCACCATCAAAGAAGCCAAAGATATCGGAAAGATGACGAAGATGGGATCAAGGAATGAAATACGTAATTGTGGCATCTGTGGTAAAGGACATTCAAGGGAATGTCGTTATAAAAATCCAGCTTGTTACAAGTGTGGAAGGATTGGGCATGAAACATCCGAATGCCCTAGTCCAGTCGGTTTATGCTTTAATTACTATAACCCGGGGCACGTTGAGAGCGATTGCCCAGAGTTAAGAGCAAGTGTGTATTTATGGAGAAAGAAGGGGCAATATTATTGTTTGCTCAATGGCGAAGGATAAGAATTACTTAAGGCATGGGCATCAAGCGTTTTTAGCCTATATGACTGATAAAGAAACAAAAAAGGAAAGGAACTTGTTCAAGTCCCTGTAGTTAATGAATTCCCTGATGAGTTACCAGGTGTTCCACCTGAAAGAGAAGTAGAATTAAAAATTTATCTAATTCCCGGGGCTAAACCAATGGCCAAATCTCCATATCGGCTAGCACCAAATGAAATGAAAGAGTTGATGTCTCAACTCCAACTGAAGTCAGAAGCTTTTTGGCTTTAGCGGGTTATTATCGACTTTTCATTCAAGATAGTTTCCCCGTTGCCTAAGCTAACTTGTAGGAATACAAAATTTGACGGGGAGTCAGAACAAGATGAGTCGTTTGAACTTTTGAAGGAAAAGTTGACAAAAGCTTCGGTCTTGGCTCTACCAGAAGGGACAAGGGATTTTGTAGTTTATTATGATGCCTTAAGTGTTGGATTGGGTTGTGTTCTTATGCAAAGAGGGAAGTTAATAGCCTATGCCTCACGACAGTTGAAATCACATGAAGTGAACTACCCGACCCATGACCTTGAGCTAGCGGCAGTAGTATTTGCATCAAAGATTTGGAGACATTATTTATATGGAACGAAGTGCACTATCTATACTGATCATAAAAGTCTGAAGTATTTCTTTGATCAGAAAAAAAATTTGAATATGAAGCAACGACGATGATTGGAGCTCGTAAAAGATTATGACGGTGAAATACTTTACCATCCGGGTAAGGCTAATGTTGTGGCAGATGCCCTAAGTTGGAAGGGGAATTATTCTCTAATCAAAGTAAAGTCATATAAACTAATTGTAAATTCGATTTGTTTGATCAAATTAAAACTGCGCAAGCAGAAGCGTTAAAAGATGAGAATCTAACGCGTGAAAGAATCATCGAACAAATCCATCAATTAGAAGAGAATGGTAAAGGAATTAAAGTTCGTTTTGGACGAATTTGGATTCCTTGGACGTGTAAGGATAAAACAATGATTCTGGATGACGCTCATAAAGCAAGATACTCAATTCATACAGGTGCGAGGAAATGTATAATGATTTGAAGAGGGAGTATTGGTGGCATGGTATGAAAAGAGATATTGTTAAGTATGTGGAGAGGTGTTTGACTTTTTTAAAGGTCAAGGCTGAACATAAAAAGCCATATGGAAAAATGCAACCACTAGAAATTCCCTTATGGAAATGGGAACACATTACAATGGACTTGGTGACGAAACTCCCTAAAACGGCCAAAGTTTATGACACGATATGGGTAATTGTTGATCGTTTGACAAAGAGTGCCCACTTTATACCCATTCGTGGAAATTATTCATCAGAACGAATGGCAGAAGTGTATACCAATGAGGTAGTGTCAAGGCATGGGGTGCCAGTATCTATTGTATCTGATAGAGACACTCGTTTTACCTCAAGATTTTGGAGAAAATTTCAAGAAGAAATGGAAACTAAATTATTAATCAGTATGGCCTATCACCCATAGACAGATGGGCAAAGCGAGAGAACGATTCAAACTCTCGAAGATATGTTGCGTGCTTGTATTATTGATTTTGGTGGCAGTTGGGATAAGTATTTACCCATAGTGGAGTTCTCTTATAATAATAGTTACCATTCAAGCATTGGGATGCCCCCGTTTGAAATGCTTTATGGTAGGAAATGTCGTACCCCTGTATGTTGGGGAGAGGTCGGTCAAAGAGAACTTGATGACAAAGAAATTGTAAAAGTAACTAATGAAAAGATTGATCAAATTAGAGCACATTTGAAATCTGCTCAAGATCGACAGAAATCGTATGCTGATAAGTGTAGACGCCCAATTGAATTCCAAGTAGGAGATTATGTCATGTTGAAAGTTTCTCCATGGAAAGGTGTAATTCGGTTCCGTAAACGTGGAAAGTTGAGTCCACGATTTATTGGTCCGTTTAAAATTATTGCTCGTGTGGGGCAAGTTGCATATCGTTTAGAGTTACCAGAAGAATTAAATGGTATCCATAACACTTTTCATGTGTCATATTTACGAAAATGCTTGGCTGATGAAACGGCATATGTGCCATTGGACGACATTGAAGTGGATAATAAGCTTAACTATGTAGAAAAGCCGGTGGCGATTCTTGATCATAAAGTTAAGCAACTTCGAAATAAAAGAATTAGCCAAGTGAAAGTACAGTGGAAACATCGGCGTGGTTCTGACACCACATGGGAAGCCGAAGATGAAATGAGAAAATACAACCCCGAATTATTTAAGGTACAAACAGGTTTTGAGGACGAAACCTAAATAAGGAGGGGAGAGTTGTAACATCCTGTTTTATGGAAAAATAAAATAAAATAATAGTCTTTGCTATAAAAAAAAAAGATTTATTATTAAAGTGGAGTGCACGTGTGTAGTGCAAGGGTGTTCAACAAAAATGTAATTTTATTATACATATGATAAAAAAAAATTGAGAGGATAATCTCAAAAAGTGGCGGTGGTAGTAACTTATATACAAAGACACGTAGCCTTATAAAGATATTCACAATTTGGGTGAAGGACACCTGCTTTCTCAGATGGCATAAGATCTATGTTTATGAAATATATAAAAAGGTATTATTGAGAAAAAGGGAACAAGAATACACGAGAGATTGGTATAACTCTAAAAGTGAGAGTTTGAAAGTAAGCTAAGTGGGATTATCGACGGGGTGATTAACAAGCGGCGAACTTGAGTCTAGTATAATTTTGTCGCTGGTTCTAAAAGTAAGTACACAATCCCTTAAAAGTATACATGATTACTATTTGTGATTCAGTATATAAATAATTATATCATTGTGTGCTAGTGGTCTTAAAAGTATACATATGATTGTTAGTGGTAATATAAGATTTTGAGTGATTTATATTACTACTTGTTTGATATATATTTGAATTGAATATATACAAGAATGAGTTTAGAGACCAGTGGTCTCAGCGAATAATATAGAGACCGGTGATCTTGGACAATAAAATAGAGACCGGTGGTCTCGGGAAATAAAGTAGAGACCGGTGGTCTCAAGAAATAAAGTAGAGACCGGTAGTCTCGGGAAATAAAATTGAGACCGGTGGTCTCAAGAAATAAGATAGAGACCGGTGGTCTCAAAAATAAGATAGAGACCGGGGGTCTCAAGAAATAAGATAGAGACAGGTGGTCTTAAGAAATAAAATAGGGACCGGTGGTCTCAAGAAATAAGATAGAGACAGGTGGTCGCAAGAAATAAGATAGGGACCGGTTGTCTCAAGAAATAAAATAGAGACAGGTAGTCTCAGAGTATAAAATAGGAGACCGGTGGTCTCGGAGGATAAAAGGGGGAACAGTGTTCTTTGAATATATATTAAAGACCTGTCATGTGTACTTACTTAGCTATGGCTAATATGATATTCATGTATACTTTCAAGAGAGAAAATGGACAAGGACTAGAGACCGGAATCGGATCGAATAATGAAAATCATCTTTGTATAATTAGTACTTGTGTAATCTCTTTTGGAAACGGTTGTTTGTAAAAGAGATGTTATAATATAAAAAGGTCGTGTGAGCGACTAGTTTTGGATGTAAACTGGGACCGACTCTGATATATTTGGTGAAAGTTTTATATAAAATTTTTTTTTTGGCGTGTTTCATTATGAAAGGTTGGCTGTTGGATTAGAATATGAAGAACTTGGTTTATAGGGTGTGATTGTAGTAGTACTATTATTATAATTATGAGTATTATTGTTACTCTTCTGGTTTATAGGATTATAAAGGTTTAATTTCTTGGTATCTTTGTTTCCAAACAATGTAAAATACACCACTTCTTGTTGTTTGGCCATTGCAATGGCTTCTTTCAATGTTCTTGGTTTAAAGATTTTAACTAAGCATCTTATTGTTGGGTGTGAAGTTCTTAGGCTATGTATTGCTATTGGGCTTGTTTTATTGGATGTTTAGGAAGTCCAATTAGGTTTTCTTGTTCACCAAGCCTAAACCATAGATAAGTCTATATATCTATACTATCTATACTACTATATAATGGGTGCTGAATGGGTAAAGTTGTCATTTCATATTCATATATAAGGGCAAATTTGTAATTTCATTTAAATGACAAGACAAATTTAATACAACAATTTAATTCCATTGATTAATACTTAGTTCAAATAAAAAAAGGCAAAAAATAAAAAATAAAAAAATTAATGGTTATTAATACAACAATTAAATCTATTGAATGGGTAAAGTTGTCATTTCATATTCATATATAAGGGCAAATTTGTAATTTCATTTAAATGATAAGAAAAATTTAATACAACAATTTAATTCCATCGATTAATACTTAGTTCAAATAAAAAATAAAAAAAATAATGGTTATTAATACAACAATTAAATCTATTGATTAATAATTGAAGTTTAAAGAAAACGGCAAAAACAAGAAAACACAAAAATTAGTTTGTATAACATTACACTATTCACAATTTTAACCCCCCCCCCCCCCCAAAAAAAAAATGTTAACATTGAAACTAGATCGACACCTTTAGAATTTTGTACATATTGTCTACAATAAATTAACCGTAAACAAACTCACATGTTCATTATATAATTCTTAGAATTAGCCTGTAAAGATTGACAAACAACTGCAATAAGGCACTTTATACATCATGTTTTTGGGTAACAACTTACTATTATTTGTTTACCAATTATATAGGAAAATTTTGATCCAGTTATAAGTTGGTTTGAATCTCTATAATATAATAGGTAAAAGCAATAGGTGGAATATTGATGTTTAGCACGACTGTTTTCGGGTTATTAAGGTTATTTAAAGTACAATTTGATTTATGTTTGAACTCGGATCGTGCTAAATAAACAAAATTATATGTATATGTACTTTTTATAAAAGAAATTTAAGTTATATAATTCAATTTGAATTTTCTGGTCAAATCGGGTCGAAAATCACAAATTTCACCAAATGGAACATCCAAATATTGTACAGCACCGCCGCAACGCGCGGGTTTCTGCTAGTATATATATATATATATATATATATATATATATATATATATCTTTTCTATGTAATTGTAATAGTTGTCAGAGCTTAATAATATATCCCTAGTTGCAGCCCATGGACGTAGATTCCCCACTGGAACCGAACCACGTAAAATTCTTTTGTCGTGTTTATTATTTTCCCGTTTGCTTGTTTAGTCGTTTGTGCGGGTGTGTTGATTCCGCTACGCCGTCTGATACCTAACACTTATTTCTGTTATAACCTGGCCACAAACAATCTAGCAGCTAAATCTTCACATGGTTTCACTCTATTTAACAAAGCATCCAAGTATTAGAGATGCACCAAATTCTAAATTTTATTATTTGCATATTTTGAATATATATTTCAAGTCAAAGTTCAAGTCATAGTCATAGTCAAGGTCATAGTCAAAGTGTTTTATTACTTTTAATTATAGGCAAGATTATGTCTTTTCTTCATTGTATATATATATCTTGTATGAATTATGAATAAAATGTGGTTGGTCATTCTCTTATATGGTATCATAGCATTATTTCCAACGAGAAAGCTCTTGATCCTATCAACATGGGAACTGTTTCCCATCACCCCTAAATTTCTTTTTAGGCTACTGCGATCCCCACAATGTCTACCTAAAGCTCCCTTTCTTCAACAATTCCATGATCACCACCACTCTAAAATTCTTTAAAACATCTCCTACCATTTTTATCACCTTTTCCAACATCTCTAAAAATCACATGACTACTAACATCTTCAAACTCCGATTTCATCCCCTCAATAGGCTCTATCTACCTCACACTATTACACTTTGTTACTCGTTCAATGTTCAAGCATAACTTATTCTCCTTCTGCATGGTTTTGCAAAACCCAAAATCCTTTTTGTGCCACAACCTTTATGTTCCGGACAGACTGTACCTCTAATATTCTATCACCTATTCCGTTTACCCTCTTATCATTCTTCTCTATTTCTCTTTTATGGCTTTTAACCATCTCTATTTCATTCATATTAGAGATGCACCAAATTCTCTTTTATCCATGTTCTTCACCTGTAATATTAAAAAAACACAATGTATTTTCTCTTGATTCATCTGGTTAATCAAGTTCATCTTTCTTTACATCTTCAACTTCGTGAACTTCTTCTCTTGCTCAAACAATGACACCATCCACTTCTATACAAGATTGGACTTATTCCAAGGCCGTTCATCTTGCGGGGGCATATTAGAAATGCACCAATTTCTCAATGTTATTATTTGTATATTTTGAATATATATTTCAAGTCAAAGTCCAAGTCATAGTCATGGTCATAGTCAAAGTGTTTTATTACTTTTAATTATAGGAAAGATTATGTCTTTTCTTCATTGTATATATATCTTGTATGAATTATGAATAAAATGTGGGATCCTTGCAATCCTAAGAAGAAAGATTGACTGGCAGATCAGGTGAAGTGAAGACAAATGATAAAGACAAGTCTGATGAGCAAGCCCTTCAAGTAATGCAGCCAAATAGAAGGTTAACCTTCAATCAAAATGCTAGGGGAAGAGGTAGAGGAAACTTCGGAGGTAGAGGAAGAGGAAGGATGAATGAGGACATGAATAGAGGTCCTCAATGCTATCAATGCAATCGATATGGTCATGTGAAAAAGGATTGTTGGTTCAATGAGGAAGAACAAGGATAAGCTAAACTGGCTGCAGGTTCTGAAGATGATCAACCTGGAGATGATGACACCCCTTATCTATTCATGGCTCTAACACCATGTGAGTCAGCGAAACCAAGTCTTTTGTTTATAGACTCAGGTTGTTTAACCACATGACCAGTGTCAAGAACAGTTTCACCGTTTTAGATGAAGATTTCAAACTTGATGTCAAGCTTGGGGACAAAAAGAATCTGGGCTGTGGCAGGAAAAGGGACAATCAAGATCAAGATGAGCAATGGTAACTTTAAATATTTGGATGATGTCTATTATGCCCCTAACCTTGAATACAATTTAATGAGTGTTGGTCAGCTAATGAGAAAAGGATATATGCTTTGATATTTGATGACGGAGCCTGTTCAATTGTTCATAAAGAGACTCAAGCTGAGTTGATGAGGGTAAATCTTGCAGCCAATAATATGTTTCCTCTATATGCTTCAAAGGTCAAATCCAATGGAAATGCTCACAAACTTTAAGCCACAAGGCTGTGGCATCAAAGGTATGGTCACCTACATGCACAAGGTCTTCAACAACTGCACAACTCTAAGATGGTGGAAGGCCTTCCCCTGATAAAAGAATATGGGAGATGTGAAGACTGTGCAGTTCGGAAACAACACAAGTCATCAAAATCCAAGTACCAAGAGAGCCACTAAGCTGCTAGAGATTGTGCACTGATGTGTGTGGCCCCATGCCTGTGAACAGCCTGGGAGGTAGTAGATACTTTCTTTTGTTTATTAATGATTTTTCAAGGATGACGTGGGTCTATTTTGTAGAAAGAAAGTTAGAAGTGTTCTCAAAGTTTAAGATTTTTAAAGCACATGTGGAAAAACAGAGTGAAAAGTTTATCAAAGTTTTAAGAAGAAATAGGGGATGGGAGTATTATTCACATGAATTAACTCATTCTGTGAATTACATGGTATCAAAAGGCAACTAACTGCTCCATATACCCCTGAGCAGAATGAGGTGTCTGAAAGAAAAAACAGAACAGTTGTTGAAATGGCTCAGTGTATGTTGCTTGCCAAAGGTTTACCTAGTTACTTTTGGGCTGAGGCAATGTCAACAGTTGTTTATATAATAAACATGTCCCCTACCAAGGCTGTTGATGCTAAAACTCCAATACACATCTGGTCCGGTGAAAAACCAGATATGGAAGACCTTAGAGTCTTTGGTAGTATTGCATATGGTCTGAAACCATCCCAACATAAGCATAAGTTTGAGCCTAAGTCAGCTAAATGCATTTTAATTGGTCCATCTACTCCTATAAGGGGTATAGACTGTATGATCCCATTACCAAGCAAATTATCACTAGAAGGGACATAAAGTGTTTGGAGGAATTAGCCTGGGATTGGTCAAAAGTTAAGACTGCTAAAAACACACACTTGTGGGATCTTAGTTTCTTTGAACTCCTGCTAAATGACCACACTACCCCTGAAGCTTCAGGACAGAATGGTGCTCCCTCAGGTTCAACAGAAGTCACATGCAACAATAACCAATCTTCTAATGCTTAAGGTTCTACTCAGCATGATCAGAATGGCAGCAGTTCAGGAAGTCAAGTGATTGGGAATATGCTGAAGTTACAACTGATACACCTCCTTTGAAAACCAGGAGTGTTCATGATTTGTATCCATCCACAAATCCAATGGAGGATTATATGGTGTGTGAATTTGCTTTTTCAATTAGTGATCCCATGGTGTTTGAAGAGGCAGCTTACAAGAAAGAATGGAAGGAGGCAATGTTAGAAGAAATCAAGTCCATTGAAAAGAATGAAACTTGGAAACTTGTCAAAGCTCCAGAAAACAAGAACATTGTGGGTTTAAAGTGGCTGTACAAGACAAAGTTGGGTCCCAAAGGTGAAATTCTAAAGTACAAGGCTAGGTTAGTAGCTAAGGGGTATTCTCAAAGGAAAGGTGTTGATTTTCAGGACACCTTTGCCCCTGTAGCCAGATTTGAAACTATCAGAACTGTTTTGGCAGCTGCAGCTCAACAAGGATGGATTGTATTTCAATTGGATGTTAAATCTGCTTTTCTAAATGGCAGATTAGAAGAGGAGATATATGTTGAGCAGCCACAAGGTTTTGAGATTGCAGGAGAAGAAGACAAAGTTTACAGACATTACAAAGCCTTATATGGTCTAAAGGAGGCTCCCAGGGCCTGGTATGCAAGAATTGACAAGTATTTTACTGATCATGGTTTTGACAAGAGCTGCAATGAAGCTACTCTATATGTGAAAAGAGTCCAAGATGTTGGTTTGATTTATGTTTGCCTCTATGTTGATGATATTGTTTATACAAGCAATAATGCAGGACTTGTTCAGGATTTCAAAGAGGGTATGATGAAAGAGTTTGAGATGACAGATTTAGGTCATCTCAAATACTTTCTTGGGCTTGAAGTGAAACAGATCAAAACATGGATGTTTGTATGTCAAAGAAAGTATGCAACTGAGCTGCTCAAGAAATTTGGTATGTTGGGATGTAAAAGTGAAGAGACACCTATGAATGTGAATGAGAAGCTGAAGATCAATGTTGAAGCTGATGAAAGACAATACAGAAGCCTGATTGGAGGACTTATGTATCTTCAACACACCAGGCCAGATATAAGCTTTGCTGTGAATGTCCTATCCAGATTCATGTCAAGACCAAGCAAAGTGCACTTTGGGACTGCCAAAAGAGTTGTCAAATATGTTGTTGGGACTGTTCATCATGGTTTGTGGTATGAAAAAGGAAAAGAAGTCAAGTTAAAAGGTTATACTGATAGTGATTGGGCTGGTTGTTTGGATGACAGGAAAAGTGTCTCAGCAAATGTGTTTAGTTTGGGAAGTGGTGCAGTGTCATGGAGTACAAAGAAGCGGTAGTCCATAGCTTTGTCAAGTACAGAAGCTGAATACATTTTAGCTACAACAGCTGCTTGCCAAGCTATTTGGCTTAGAAGAATTATGGGAGATCTTGGTTTTAATAAGTCAAGAGCAACTGTTATCTGGTGTGATAGTAATTCTACTATCCACTTGTCTAAAAATCCCGTTCTTGATGGGAAATCTAAACATATTGAGTTAAAGCATCACTTTATAAGGGATATGGTAAGCCAGAAGCAAGTGGTGTTGGAATACTATGGAACAAATGAGCAAGTAGCTGATGTGATGACTAAACCTCTTGCAAAGGATAAGTTTTTAAAGTTCAAGACTATGCTTGGAGTTAAGGAACTTGAGTTAAGGGGGGGGGGGTATGCAACTCAAGTTTGGTCCGGTTCTCACGTGGGACAATTTCAAATTCAATAAGGCCGTTGGCCATGCAGTTGAGTCTTCCTGGTTTTGTGGTTTGTTACTGAGTCTTGTGGTATTAGCCGTTGTTAGTTTTCCTATTTAAGTCATGGTTATTATGCCTTGTTGATGTACTCACTTCTATCAATAACAAATTAACAATTGAATTCTGTGTCCTTGTTTGTGTTCATTGTTTGTTCTAAGTTCTTGAGTGATTACTGAGAGGGCTCATACCAACATTTACTAGGGGTATTCTTAAATTGTTTCCTGAATAATTTATTGTGATGCTTTTGGTGTGCATATCATGGGTTCGATTAAATGCCAATAACATATATTGACATGATTGTTCTTAATATTATCAAGTTTGGATGATTCCATCAGGACATGGGGCCATGATTCTGGTTGAAGGAAAATAAATTTAAACTAAAATGTTTTACTTGGATCATATCGTTGGGGTCTTACATTACTTCTTTGACAGGAGAAGAAATTATTATTATTATTTTTGTTTTTAAAATGAATTAATTTTTCATTACCAAGAAAAAACAAGTTACATTTAGATGGTGGGTAAACGAGCAACAAGCTGCGCTGCTATCCCCTTTTGAAATGAAAAGTTGGATTGCGCAACGTAAACTTTTGTTAAATGTTCGGCTTGCTAATGCACTTGTTGATATGTAATTTGTAAACAAAGTGTAATGAATTAGACAAGGCTAGAAGTTTGTTTGACAATATGATTAACAAGAATGTGATTTCGTGGAATGTGATGATTGGCTAATGAATCGTTGGATCTCTTTAGAGCGATGCTGAAGTCCAATTATGAAGCTAATGAAGTCAAATTGTTAAGCGTTCTTCCGGATAGTGCTCGCATGGGTGCTCTTATATTGGAAGGAACTTTGCCAAACCATACAATACCTCATTTTCACTAGTCTTATTGATATACGTATGCCAAGTGTGGAGACATGGAAGCTGCAAAAACAGTCTTTGATATTGTGACACACAAAAGTTTGGCCTCACGGAATGCAATTATATCAGGTAGTTGATAATTAATATGCAAGGTCATAACGGGTCAAATTGGGCCTGGCTTAAAACAGATAACGTTTATGTGCCGGACAAAACATGAAGGGTCATGTTGAGCTAACCTGCTAGCACTTTCCTGTCTCTTTTTTATAGTTAGTAAATATTTAATGTTGTAAATATGATAACAGGAAGTAAAGTACTAAAATAATAATATTATTTTTCTTCAACAAAAAGATTTGGTACATTGTGACCATTTTGAATACACTTTAGGTCAAAACAGCAGGGTCGTGTTGAGCTGACCTGCCAGCACTTTCATGTCTGTTTTTGTATTTTGTAAATATTCAATGTTTTAAATATGAAAACAAAAATTATATCACTAAAATAATAACATATATAGTCTTTGAATTAAACTGATTTCGGAAATTGTAAACATCTGCATACACTTGAGGCACATTTTTGACCCGTTTGTCTTTAGCCAATTTATATAATTTACCTAGTTCAACTGTTAAAATGCAACCCAAATTGATAGCTCAGCCTCGACTCGTAACATATTAACATGTGACTTTTATATGCGGAAAATGGATGGGTTGGATGACAGTTCATATTGGGTTTGGGTCAGTATAGGTGATTTATATTTGCAGGTCAAAACAGTCATGCAGACCCGTCAACACTTTCCTGTAAATTTTTCGTATTTTGTATATATTTAGTGTATTGAATACGATTAGGAGAACTGCAAAACACAAGTAATATCACAAATTTTAAATAAAATGATTTAAAAGGTTGTAATACTTGTTGACTACGGCTTAGGAGATATTAACCTGTTTAACCCGTGGATCCTTTTGACACATTTCGTATTTGGCTATATTTTTTATCTTACCTTTTTGAACATGTTAAAAAAAACTACAACCCGATTTGACACCTTCAGTTTAAGGGGTTAGCTATCCATAGACAGGCCCACGAAGCCATTGGACTTTTCAAGAAACTGGTCGATTAAGGCTTCACACCAGATGACATAACTGTTGTTGGTATTTATCAGCCTGTAGCCATGCTGGTCTAGTCGATCTCGGTCAACAATATTTCTACTCCATGATCCAAGATTACAAGATTTCACCCAAACTACAACACTATGGTTGTCTAACTGATCTTTTAGCCTGAGCTAGTGAGCTGGTTTATTTGAAGAAGCCATGTCTGTGATCAAGATTCAAGAACATGATTGTGAACCCAGAGGGTGCGAGTTGGGGTTCTTTTCTTGGGGCTTGTACATTGTACAAAAACGTTCAACTGGATGAATATTTTGTTGCAAAAGTTTTTGAATTGGAGCCTAACAACTCGGGCGATCATATGCTTCTATCAAATCTTTATACTGCAGATGGTAAATCGGATGATGTTTCAAGAATAAGCACAACGTATAAAGATGGTAAATCGGATGATGTACTTCCATTTCGTAGATGGTACTGTTCACAAAGTTCTTGCAAATGACAAAACACATCCCGTGAGTGACAAGATCTACGCTATATTGGAAGAGATTAATCTGCTTCTTGCTGAATCTAGGCCTGTTTCTAAATCTGTAGTGCTTTTGATATGGAAGATGGACTAAAAGAAAGTGTATTATCTCAACATAGTGAAAGGTTAGCCATTGCTTTTGAATTGATTAGTACAAAGCCCGGGACAACGATTTGGACCATGAAGAACTTTCGGGTTTGTGGGAATTTCATTCTGCTACAAAGTTGATTTCCAAGATTTTTAGAAGGGAAATCATTGCTAGGGATCGAATCAGTTTTATAATTTTATTCTTGTATCATGTAGAATTATTGGTTGTCTGATTTTGGTTCTTAAAATAGTATATAGAATACAAAGAAAACATTTATGTCTTGTATAAATTAGTTTGGAACCCTGACCTTCACGGCTTCGCCATCTTCATTTATTATAATATCCTTCGGGAATATCAAGATTGGAACAAAGTTCTTGTTCACAATATCTTTGTTAGAACATCCGTGGTGGCTACAGGTGACCACAAGCTTTATCCTCTCATATTGCGCCATGTCAGCGCCCAGTTGGCAATGTGATAAACCTTCTGCTTACTCACCTGGTGCTGTTGTGATTAGAGGTGAGCAACAGCTTTATCCAGTTTATTTTTATTTCTTAATTTTTTTATCCTTTCTAAATTTGTCAAAATTATTAAAACAAAAATAAAGTTAACTAAAAATTAGATTAATGTTTACAATAAACTATTAAAAAACTAAAAATTAAAACTAATCTAATACAAGACCATCGGGACGTCTAGCCCACAAATGCTCGACTAATTCATGGCGGAGGTTTCCGTATATCTCACGATTCTTGAGATTCCTTATGTTGTCGAGTCTTTGGTTATTATCGATTGTCGATTCTCCACTTGGGATATCACCTTGGTAATTTTGATATATCGCCAAGCCTCGGTCCTCCAATATCATGTTATGTAGAATAATACAAGTATGACGTCCATGATCCTCTCTCGTGTCCAAAACCTTATTGGTTTGGCAATCAACGCAAATCTTTTTTAAGAACGCCAAACGCTCTTTTAATATCTTTTCTTGCCGACTCTTGTTTCTTTGTAAAGTACTTGCGTTTGTCTTCAAGTTGTGACGAGAAAGCTTGAACAAGTGTCGTCCATTCATTGTAAATACCACCAACCAAATAGTAGTCGTACTTGAAATTTACATTGTTAGCGTAAAACGATTGGGGCGGCTCAACCCCGTCGATAATGTTATCAAATATAGGTGATTGGTCGATAACATTTAGGTCGTTGTTTGACCCGGCAACTCCGAAAAAAGCATGCCAAAACCAAAGATCATGTGAGGCCACCGCTTCAAGTATGATACTCGGTCCAGAATGATCACCCGATGAAACTGACCTCGCCAGGCCATAGGACACATAGCCCAACCAACATGCGTACAATCTAGACTACCAAGCATGTCGGGAAACCCATGTTTTTCACCATGAACCTCGTATATGCGTTGGATATCATACATGGTTGGTTTACGCAAATACCGTCGTGAGTAAATAGATATGATCCTTATGCAAATATATATATATATATATACATATTTTAAAACGACATTTGATAATAAAAGTGTAAAAAATATGTGAGTAAACTATGTATAGAGATATACCTTGAAAAAAATAATGAATAGAGTCGCGCGCAACTTTTTCGGACATCGCAATATACTCGTCCATTGCGTCCGATGCAAGCCCGTAGGCTAGCTGCCGAATAGCAGTCGTACATTTTTGTACGGAGGTGAACCCTAGTCGGCCCCTTGAGTCTTCTCTTTGTTGGAAAAAAGGATAATGCTCCGACAAATCATTTGATAGGCGCATGAATAATTGTCTACTCAATCGAAAGCGTCGCCTAAAATGATCTTCAGTATACACGGGATCTTGGCTGATGTAGTGTCGATACAAAGTATCGTTTGCTCCCTCTCTATCATGGTCAAGCGTCAGTTGTCTCGTTAGCACCGAAGTCCTTCGTCTTCAAGACCGGGCTATCAGGTATTCAATCGTTATCCTACCCACTTCCATAAACTACTCGTCTTCTTCGGACGACTCGGACGAAGAAAAATCGTTCCATTGCAAGGCCATTTTGTAGTGAGTGATTGAAATTTTTAATGGTTTGTGTGGTGTGAGGATTGCAGATTTTTTTATTTGTTTGCCAAAAATAGTCAGCCGGCCACCAACGGTCGTCAGCCAACGGCTATATTGACCAGCCAATGGTCATATTTGACCCGCTACCACACGCGACTGTGGTAGCTTTGGCTAGCTCGCGAGACCGATAAAGCATGGGTGTTATGGTGCCAGCTATCCAGGTGTACCAATTTGTGGCTTGTGGCTAGTCGCTCGCAGGCCACAACGGATAGTCTTGGACATCATATTGAGGTCATGGTCAGTGACAACTTATTTTCTTTATTGTCTAGAAAGGGAGATTCATATGCATCTTGGTTTCTTTGTTGCAAAATCTTGAGTAAATTAATTTTTGGGTAGTAATGCCTGTCTACATTGATAAATATCTTGTTGATTCTTTTGTGAAAACCGATACGAATGTCCAATGGAAAGGGAGTTGGAAACGCCATCTTAACTCTAGTGGGGAATGGGGTTCTTTTGCTGATCTGCTGTCAAGATCAGCCTGTTTTTTCTCCGGTAACAGGGATGTTTGGAGCTGGGGAAAAGACGATGGGGTTGGGTTTTCGGTCAGCCACATTAGGCGTGAGTTGGACTCGGCCATAAATGGAGCTTATTCGGATGCTATGGGTCGTTGGCAAGCTTGGGTTCCGCATAAATGCAATGTTTTCATGTGGAGGGCTCTTCTTGGGAGGATTGCTGTAAAAATTGAACTGGCGAAGAGAGGTATATCGTTTGTTAACACAACCTGTGTTCGGTGTGGGTATGGGGTCGAAGATGTGGATCATGCGTTGTGAAACAATGTGATGGCTAAGGCGATTTGGTGGCATGTGCTAGTGTGGATCAGAATTCCTTTTCCTTCCGCGGTGAATACTTTGGCTGATTTGATGGTGAAAATTGGGGAATGTTTGGGTTCGAAGACTTGGAAGCGTATAGTCTATACCATAGCATGTGCAATAGTATGGTGTTTATGGCTAGCTAGAAATGCGAAGATTTTTTTATGGGAAGTTCATTCCGGTCGGCAAATTAGTGGTTGATCTCATCAAGGAGGATTCTTTTGTTTGGATCGCCAATCGCTCATGTTGGATCAGTTTGCTCTTTTTGCTCAGTAAGAACTTGCTATCTTGACACTTAAGTGTTTAAGCAAGTCCTTGTAAATCAGATTATTAAGCACAGCGGAATGTTATAAGTTAAAGCAACACTTTTTACTCTAAGGCAGAGTTATAACTCCCCCTTGATGTTTGAAACTAATAAATGACAAAGTATTTATTATGAATCTAAGTTGTAAATGAGAATTAGATACTTAGAGAGATTCACAATAAATACAGAAATGGAATATAACAATGAGAGTGTTTGAAGGATTTTTCTGTTGAAAATCAATGTCTAAAATAGAAGGTTGAAGCCTCCTATTTATAGACGATTACATGCATGTATCTTGCCTAAAAAGCAAGCACAGAAACTACAGTGACAAGTTGCACAAGTTGCAACATTGAAAGAAACAAATACAGCTAAAAGTAATATTAAACAACAAACTACTGATGCAAAAAGGCGGTGGGAAATATCTATTGCTAAGTGCTGATGAAGGACAACTACTGAAGAGTAGTTTTGTCTTCAGTACTTCTGAAGTGAACTTGTCTGGTTTGGACTTCAGAACTTCTACAACTTCAGCACTTCTCATATCTTCTAATCAGCAGTTTCTTGTCTTCTCTTCAGTACTTCTATACTTAGCCAAAATGACAGAAGTGAATTAGACTAAGGTTTACAAAAGTGGTTTCACCAATCCTCTTTGTCCTAACAATCTCCCCCTGGATTGATGAAGCCAAAACCTTACTAATTCCTTATGTGTTTCTTCTGTCTTGAACAATCTTCCATATCTCTTTGTACATGGTGTTCTTGAGCTGGTTTAACTGACCATCAGATAGAGATCCTCTCTGTGGTTCTAGATGTTGAATTGTGAGCAGGTCTTGTGTTGACAGTTTCTTCAGATCACTGATCTTCTTGTAAGCCCTGCTTGAGAGGTCTCTTCTTGTCAACAGTACTGAGTTGTTATCAGTAAGTGACCATCTGATGATAGGGATCTTTGACTTGTTAAAGTCAGAAGAATAGGGAACCAGACTTGTCCCTTGGGTTGATGGTCCTGAGTGCTGGATGTCTTCAGTTTCAGATAGCCTCAGGTGGGATTCTCTTCCTTGTTGTTGTTGCATATCAGGCATCTGAACAGTTGGGAGATGGTGTTCAGTCACTACTCTGGTATGCATCTTTTCTTTGATGGTCTTTTGTATTTGATAAGCAAAAGTGGAAGGATCCCTGAATTGTGTTAACAGAGGTTTCTCCTCAATGTCAAAATCTGAATGGACTATTGAACTTCCTTCAAGTAGTACCATTTTGAAATCAGTTTTGACATTGTCCTCTGCCTTCTTCTTCTGAGTAGCAGATCTTCTAGATGCACCAGAAGTTCTAACTACTGATCTTGAAGGATCAGCAGTTTGAAACTTCTCAGGATTTGCAGCCTTGGCAGCCAAGTATTTTCTATAAGTATCCATCAGTCTTTCTTCTTTCCATCTGGATACAGAGGCTTTTGAACCATATCCTTCTGCTACTAGCTCTTCTATTATCTGGGCTCTCTTGGCCTTTCCATCTTTGCTTGTGGCCACTTTGTCTGCAAGCAGTTGTGCTCTTCTTGTCAGCTCTTGCATAGAGAGTCCTTTGATTGTAAAGGCTTTAGTCTTGCTGTTCTTGGTAATATAAGACACCAGTTGTTGTCTTTTATCTTGTTCAGCAATCTCATCAAGGCTAGCCTGCCTTTGTAGTTCAGCTGCATAAGCCTGGAGTTTTTCTTCATGGCTTAAATCCAAATCATCCCTTTCTTCCAGAGATTTCCAAATCTGATCTTCTCTGGCCTTCTTGTTGGCTGCAATTAAGCTCTTCTCTAGTAGTTCAGCTGATTGAGAGATAGGAGAAGGGTTTAATACAGTCATTGTAGTAACAGTTGTAGGCCTGATGGGATCAGATGTTGGTTGAATGGGAGCAGTGGTTCTGGAAGGTTCAGTTGTTTGAGGTTTGGAAGTGTTAACTTCTGATGTGCTGACAACTGCTGATGGTTTGTCAGCTACTGAAGGATTGTCTTCAGTACTTTCTGATTCTTCATCAGAAGTTTTGTCATCAGAAGTTTCTTCATTATGCCTTAGGGATTCTTCAGATGTTTGGGTCTCATCTTCTTTCTCTGCAGCTTCAATTTCTTCTATTGAGACACCAAACTGTTTGGCCAACTTTTCTTTCCTGGCCTGATCTTTTTGATCTCTTTCAAGGAGTGCCACTCTTGCCCTTATCCTGGCTTGGAATGACTCCTTAGGTTCCCTGATCTTCTCCCCCTTTTTGGATTCATCAATTTTAACCCTTGAAGCAGAGGGTTGGGAGAATTGTCCTTGAAGATGAGCAATCTGTTTGCTGTTGAAGTCTATTTTGTTGGACAGATCGTTCATCTTGGTCTTGATCACTCCAAATTGGTTCTTGATGGACAGCTCCAAGTCAGCTGTATATGTTTGGAAGTGATTTCTGATGAGTGTATTCATCATGTGGTACAGGGGACCCTCTGGGCTGCATAGCTGGTTCAGGTCTATGCTTGTTTGCCCAGGGAATTGGGTAGGCATTTGTTGTGAAGGGGGTGTTTTTGGGAGATCCTCATGTTGTACAGAGGATGCCACTCTAGGGGTTTTAGGGATTGAGTGGGCTTTAACCTGTGCAGAGGTGACTGGCTTCTTGAGCCTGGATACCTTTGCAACAGGACCTTCAGAAAGTGCCGTCAATTCAGTAGTTTGAGTGTGTGAAACATCATCCAAACTAATGGAATCATCTGAATCCCTGATGTTGCCCTCAATGAGGACTGTCTCAGTTAAATCATGAGCTGAGCCCAACTCAGTTCTCTCATGAACCTCTTTGTCTTGGTACTGAGGATTTCCTACCTCAGGCATTAAGCCTTCATCAGTAGTTGCCACATCTGAGGTCTTAGCTATGTTACTTCTATCCTCAGATCCACCACTGGGTGGTAACTGAGTAGTAGCAGCCTCAGATGCCCCAAGAGTCTCTAAAATTGGGCTTAAAGACTCTGGTCCACCCTCATCTCTTGGGATAGGGCTAGAGATGTCCACATCCATGTCTGATGTAGTAGTTATGTCCCCTGTTTGTTGTGGTTGATGGGGACTGACATGATCAGATGGGACATTCTCTTTTAGCCCAGAGAGAAGTTTGGCAATTTCTATTGCCTCTTGTTCAGAAATTTGTGGGGTTGGTTCAGTAGTTTGGGCAATAGGTTGTTGTTCAGCAGTTTCAAAAGAAGAGTGTGTTTGATATGTTTTTCTAAGTCTTTTTCTTTTGAATTGAACAGATATGGGTGCTCTTGGTGGGGTTTGAGATGGATGAGACTGAGAGGGTGTTTCAGTCTCATCTATTTGAAGAGCAGAATGCTCATGAGCATGTTCAGGCATCTCAACCTCCTGAACAGCTTTTCTTTTGGGTTGGTGGGATGCAGTTTTTGTTGGCTTGGGCTTTTTGGCTTTTGGTGGTGTGAGTTTGGAAGATGTGGGCTTCAGGGGGACTTGTTGTTGTTCTCCCTGATCATCTTCTGGCCAGGCAGCCTGTTTGTTAAGCCTTGAGTATGCTTGTGATGTTAAAGGGTTTAAAGTTGAAATTTTTCCCACAAGCACCTCATTACCCAGTTCCCCTATTATGCATTGCATAATGAACCTTGGGTATAACAAAAACTTTTTCTTGGTATTATTGTGATGTAACACCAACTCATTGAAAAATAGTTTTGATGCCCTGAATTTAGTTTCATTCACAATGGAATGAAATATTGGTTGAAAAGTGGAGGGCATCTGGTCATAAGACCCTGTTTTTGGACTCAAACACATAATAATATAATGAAACAAAAGTTTGTATTTTGGTTCAAAATATTTTTTGAATATTGTAGCATGGGAGAGAGTACCTTGATAACCACACTCAGTCATGGTTAGATGAATATCAGTGTTAGCAACATGGTCAGGGGCAGTTACATCATCCAGACCCAGTCTTGTTGCTAGTGTGGCCGGTGTGATGGTCAGTTGTTTCCCTTTTATCTTTGAGTTGAGGGAAATGACCTCATCACCCATTGTAACCGTCTCAGCATTTGCCCAGAACTCATTCAGAGTTTCAGTGTGAATTGGTGGGTTTATTGTGAGAGCAGTAAAGTATTGGGATTTGACGACAAGATCAATGATCTCATCGTATTGGGACCAGCCTTCTTGTTTTTCAAGAAAGGCTCTTTGATTGTGTCCCTGTTTTAGAACTAGAGCCATGTGGTTTGGGTTTTTGATCGAACAGTGGATTTTGCAGGTATAGGTTGAGAGAGTTTTGAGAGAGAAGGAGGGATATTTTTGAGTTTGAAAGGATAAGTGTGTAGAAAAGGTATTTATTAGAAGTTTTAACCGCTTGAATCTTCTTTATTAGAAGTTTTAAAACCGCCTTTGGTTAAAAATCTCTTTATCAGAAGTTTTAAACTGATTAGGTCAAACCTCTGATGATGGGAAAAGTCAGATTTGCCCTTTTGACTTAAACTGCTGATGAAGGATTACTTCATCAGTAGTTCCCATTTTTCTCTTCAGCAGTTTTAACATCTGATGAGAAATGTTTTTATAAATACTATATTCATAACTTCTGAAGGTTATTTTATCAGAAGTTACACACTTTTTCAGAAAATTATCCCCATACTGATGATTTTTGTTCATCAGTAGTTTCTCTCAAACTGTTTTTGTTTTTCAGAAGTTTTGTTTCAGACTTTTGTCTTTTGTAAGTGAAAACCAGAAAAAAGATGAAAAAGGTTAACTTGGATTCCACCAAGGTAAACAGGATGGAATCAAGGATGGAAAAAGGAAAAAGAAAATTTTGATGCATAACAGTAGTGATTGATGTAGAAGTTTGATGTAGAGTTGGGTAGAATCAAGTGTTAACTTGGATTCTAACTGATATGCAGAAAAAAAAATAATAATAAAGTAAACACTTACAAATTTAGCATTCCAAGCATGGATACTAACTTCTGAAATGTTGATGTGTCAAGGGGTTTAGTGAAGATGTCAGCTATTTGATTAGCTGTTGCTACATGCTTCACCTCAATCTTGCCTTTCTCATAGCAATCTCTTATGAAATGGTACCTGATCTCAATATGTTTGGTTTTTGAGAACTGTACCGGATTTTGAATGATGCTAATGGCAGATTTGCTGTCTACAAACAAAGGTGTCTTGGTCTCTTTGATTCCATAATCAAGAAGTTGATATTGGAGCCATTGTATCTGTGATGTCTAACTTGCAGCTGCAATGTATTCAGCTTCAGCAGTTGAAGTTGCAACAGATGTTTGATTCTTTGATTGCCATGACACTAGACAGTTACCCAGGAATTGACAACCACCAGATGTTGACTTTCTTGTCATCTTACACCCTGCATAGTCACTATCTGAAAAAGCTGATAACTTGGTATTGCTTGAAGCAGGATACCAAATTCCCAGTGTTGGAGTTCCTTTCAGATATCTAAAAATTCTTTTGACTGCTATAAGGTGTGATTCCCTTGGTGCTGATTGATATCTAGCACAGACACATGTTGAGAACATAATATCTGGTCTAGAAGCAGTTAAGTATAAAAGGGAACCTATCATACATCTGTACATGGTTTGATCAACCTGTTTTCCTTGATCATCAGGTTCAACTTGTGTGATTGGTGTCATGGGAGTGGAACATGATTTACAGTCATTTAAAGAAAATTTGTTCAATAATTCTTTAACATATTTTGATTGATGTATAAAAGTTCCATTTGTTTGTTGTTTGATCTGCAGTCCTAGAAAGTACTGCAGTTCTCCCATGGTACTCATCTCAAATTTTGATTGCATGAGTTTCTTAAAATCATCACACAGTTTTGTGTTTGTTGAACCAAAGATGATATCATCAACATAAATTTGAACAAGTAAGACATGATTTCCAACATGTTTAATGAAAAGTGTTTTATCAATGGCACCTCTTGTAAAGTTATTTTTGAGTAAAAAGGTGGAGAGTGTATCATACCAAGCTCTTGGAGCCTGTTTGAGCCCATAAAGAGCTTTGTCCAGTCTGTACACCCACTCAGGATGAGAAGGATCCTCAAACCCAGGTGGCTGACAGACATACACCTCCTCTTTGATTTTTCCATACAAAAATGCACTTTTCACATCCATTTGATAAACTTTAATTTTGTTGGAAATGGCATAGGCCAGAAATAACCTGATGGCCTCAAGCCTTGCAACTGGAGCAAAGGTTTCATCATAGTCAATTCCCTCTTCTTGAGAGTACCCTTGAACTACCAGTCTTGCCTTGTTCTTGATTATCATACCAGCTTCATCTTGTTTGTTCCTGAAAACCCATCTTGTACCAATTGGTTGCTTGTTTTGAGGTAAGGGACAGATTTCCCAGACCTGTTGCTTGTTGAACTGAAGTAGTTCATCTTGCATAGCTTGCACCCAATTATTGTCTTTGAGGGCTTCCTGGTACTTCTTTGGTTCCAATTGTGAAATAAAGGCTGAAAATAGGTAAAAGTTGGAGAGCTGGTTTCTGGTTAGAACACCTGTAGCTATATCACCCATGATTTGATCAAGTGGATGATCTCTGTGTTCAATCAGTTGTTGTAAACCACTGACAGGTGTAGGTGGCTCTTGTTCTTCAAACAAACTACTGAGGTCTATAATATCTGGTTCAGCAGTTTCAGCTTCTTCAGTAGTTGCAGGTGCTGAAGCAGATGTTTGAGTTTGGCCTTCAGTATTTGTTTGATCAGAAGTTTGTAAAACTTCTGATGGTGTTGTAGTTGACTTAATGACTGTTTGAGGAGTCCATGGTGTAGGATCCTCATCTTCAAACCTTTGATCACCATAATAAGTAGGTTTGGAAGAAGTAACAGTCTTTTCAGGTCCAAAGTGAAAGTTGTCAAGGTCAAAGAGTTCAGCAGGATGTGCTGGAATAAGAGTGTGTTTTGACTCATTGAACTTGACATTCAATGTTTCTTCTACTATCCTGGTGTGAGAATTAAAAACATTGTAGGCTTTTCTAGTTGAAGAGTAACCAAGAAAGTAACCTGAGTCAACTTTGGCAGCAAACTTTGAAATAGATTCCTTGATGTTCAAGATGAAACATTGACACCCAAAAGCCCTGAAAAAGGAGATAAGGGGCTTCATGCCATGAAGAACTTCATAGGCAGTTTTGGAATGTCTCTTGACCACAAGAACTCTATTCTGAACATAACATGATGTGTTAACTGCTTCTGCCCAAAAGTACAATGGCAGTCCAGAATCAGCTAACATTGTTCTTGTTCCTTCTATCAATGTTCTGTTCTTCCTTTCTACTACACCATTTTGTTCAGGAGTTCTGGGAACACTGTATTGTCTAATAATCCCTTTAGACAAACAGAATTCATCCAGAGTTTTGTTCCTGAACTCTGTCCCATTGTCACTTCTAATGGTTTTGACAGATAGAGAATATTGTTTCTCTACTTGTAGAATGAAGAACTTGATGATTTCAGCAGCCTCATCCTTGGAAAATAAGAAGAATACCCATGTGAATCTTGAGTAGTCATCAATGATGACTAAGCAGTACTTCTTTTTACCAAGGCTCATAATCTTGACAGGTCCAAATAAGTCCATATGGAGTAGTTGAAGACATGCAGTTGTTTTTTATTCTTCAATAGACTTATAGGAGGACTTATGCTGTTTTCCCTTTAAACAGGATACACAGTGTTCTTGACACTGGTATACTTTCAAAGGTAGACCTCTGACCAAGCCCATTTTTGTGACTTTATTTATGGTTTTAAAGTTCACATGGCCAAGTCTCCTGTGCCAGAGATCTGTTTCTGAAGTTGATGCCCTTGAGAAGAAACAGGCAGTGTTGTTTAATACTTTGTCTTTCTCAATGTCCACTGCATAGACATTGCCACATCTTTTGGCAATCAGCAAAGTATGATCTTCTATAATCTTCTCAATCAACTTCTGGCCTTCTGGTGAGATGATCTTGCAAGCTGTCTTTGTGAAAAAGGAAGAATATCCTTTATCACACATTTGTGACACGCTCAGCAAGTTGTATTCAAGGTTTTCCACCAGATTGACCTTGTCAAACTGTATTTTGCCAGAGGAGACATTGCCATGTCCTAGCACATATCCCTTAGCATTGTTCCCAAAGGATACAGATCCTTCTCTTTGGCTGATAAAGTTGTTTATCAGGTATCTGCATCCAGTCATGTGCATAGAGCCTCCACTATCAACATACCATATGCTGTTTAAGCCCCTGGAAACTCTCTGCACATAAAAGCAAATTAGTTAGATTTGGAAACCCAAGCCTGTTTGGCTTTGGGTTTGCTCTTGAGAACAGTTACAGTTTGTTCTTGACCAGGTTGAGAAATCCATGTCTTTTTGGCAATGGATTTTTCATTAAGAACCATGGTGGTATCCTTTTTAGGACCACCATCAACCTTGGTCATCAGTAGTTCTACCATGTTCTTTAGATTTTGAATCTCAGCATTTTGTGAAACTGCTGATGATTCTGGTCTAACTACTGACAAGGAATTTTGAGAAAAAGATTTTGGTTGAGATTTTATCTTTTTCTGAGAAAAGGTGTTTTCAGGTTGTTGTTTCTTGGGTTTAAAGACTTTTTCATAATCTTTTCTGATTTGATTTCCCACAACCTGTTGTTTAAATTTTTGATTGAACTGAATTCCTTTTCTGTATCTACAAAATTCAGTTTTGTGGTTGAACAGGCCACAAATTTCACATTCTTTTGCCTTTTGTTTTTGATCTAAAGGCAAATTTCTGACAGTTGTGAAAAGATTTTGCTCATCAGTAGTTTTCAGGGTCTCAACTCCTGAAGTAGATGAAACTACTGATGGCTTGTTGTCAGTTTTTGTAAATACTTCTGAAGTACTTTCTTTAAAAATGCCAGGATTTCTGTTTAGAAAGTTTTCATGGAAAGATGTGCATTCTTTCCCTTCAGAAGTTTCATTTGAAACAATTCTTCTCCCATCTTCAGTAGTTTTGGGAGAAAAATCTGTTGGTGTTTCAACATGATGGTATCCTATGCCAAACTTAACATTTGAAGCACTTTGTTTGTTTAGCAATAGTTGATACCCCCTACAAGATTTCACCCATTTTTCACAAGTGATCCTGGTGTCAGCAAGCTCTTGTCTGACATCTCCCAGGTCATTTAGCATCATTTTGATTTGTGCTTGGGTTTCAGTAGCAGAGTCAGTTAATTTAGAAACCTCTTTTGTTTTAGCACACAGTTTTCTTTCTAAATCACATTTTATCTGTGTGTATTTTCTTTCTAAATCATTGGCTTTGCCTTGTAGGTGCAGGTTTGTCTCTCTTATGAGAGCAAAAGTTTCTTTGCAAGAGTTTGAGCAAAGTTTTGTCAAAGATTCTTTTGATACCTGAGACAATGCAGATTTTGAGGTACAGCCTTCAAATGCCATTAAGGCAAAGTTCTTTCTGCCATTGTCTGGTTCTCCCCAGTTGATGTCAAACACTTTGTTGTCTGCATCAGGATTGCACTCTGTGGTGTCATAAGGGAGACTGCTCCAGTCAACATACCCCGAGGTAAAGAGACTTTGTTGAGGGGGTTGTTGAGGCTGTGGAGGAAGTTGAGCAGCTGGAAAGGGAGGGATTGATTGTTGGCTCTGCATCTGTTGAGCAGGCACTTGAACATATTGTACTTGAGGCATATATTGCTGTTGAGGAGCTTGTGCCTGTACAAAATGAGCACTCCCTTGAGTTCCATTGTTCCTGTTATAATTGGGGTTATAGTTATTTCCAGATTGTGATTGGTTAAAGCTAGAGCTTCTACACTCTCTAGCAAAGTGTCCCAACTTCTGACACTTGTGACATCTCAGTTTAGATTTGTCAAAACCAATTTTTGTATTACTGGTCAATCCTGGAAATTTCCTTCCTGACCTTTTATAAAACTTGTTAGTTTTAATGCTTAGCATGGCCAGTTGGTGTAATATGTCCATTTCTTCTAAGTCATCACTGCTAAAATTTTTCAAATCATCCATGATAAAACATAGATTATCAGCAGTTTGACTTTGGTCATCATTGTCATAACCTGGGAAAGATCTTTCTGATGAGATCCCAGTGGTTATGTCAATATTGTCCTAAGATCCATAGGAACAAGTTGGTGAATCTTGTCCCAAAAGTGCTGTACTACCTGGTAGGTAGTCATCAGCAGTTTTACCAGAAGTTTGTAATTTCTTCTTTTGATCGATTTCTCTCTCAAAAGTAAGTAATCTCCCATGGAGTTTTGTAAGAGTGAGGGAGCTAAAATCTGGTGAGGATCTTAAGACAATGGAGTAAGTTTCCCATTTGTCAGGTAGAGACCTTAAAAATCTATGTAACATAGATACTGTTGTATAGGTCTGACCATTTAACTTTAGCTCAGAGATTAATGAGGAGAATCTTTCGAATTGTTGTGTCAAAGTTTCCCCATTAATATAAGCAAATGTTTCATATTGTTGAGCCAAAATTTCTCTGGTGTTGGCAATCACCTCTTCAGTTCCTCCAAACTGTTCTTTAAGACAGTCCCAAAGTTCTTTGGCACTTTCACAATGTAAAAGGCCAGAGTATATTTCATTTGGGAGAGCCATTGCCAACATAGAGAATGCCTTAGCATCTAGCTCAAGTTTTAGGAAATCCTCATCTGTATAGTCTTTGGGATCCTTTGGAATCCCTTCTTTAGTTTCAAGATTTATATTTACTGGTTTGTGAGGACCATATATCACAGATCTCCAACAACCTGTGTTGGTTTGTGACAAGGTATGTGCCATTCTCTTTTGCCATATATTGTACTCATTTCTCACAAGCATGGCAGGTTTGGTGGCAGAACCAGTATTATGTGGATCCATTTTTAAAGAGTATAGATTTGTCAGATGACTCTTTTAAGTGATGGATATTGATAAAAAGTGAACTTTTGATCTTTTTATTGAATATCAATAAGAGCTTTGTGTCTGATTCTCAATTTGTTAGATTGATATGTGATCAGATAAACCAATGCTCTGATACCAATTGTTGGATCAGTTTGCACTTTTTGCTCAGTAAGAACTTGCTATCTTGACACTTAAGTGTTTTAGCAAGTCCTTGTAAATCAGATTATTAAGCACATCGGAATGTTATAAGTTAAAGCAACACTTTTTACTCTAAGGCAGAGTTATAACTCCCCCTTGATGTTTGAAACTAATAAATGACAAAGTATTTATTATGAATCTAAGTTGTAAATGAGAATTAGATACTTAGAGAGATTCACAATAAATACAGAAATGGAATATAACAATGAGAGTGTTTGAAGGATTTTTCTGTTGAAAATCAATGTCTAAAATAGAAGGTTGAAGCCTCCTATTTATAGACGATTACATGCATGTATCTTGCCTAAAAAGCAAGCACAGAAACTACAGTGACAAGTTGCACAAGTTGCAACATTGAAAGAAACAAATACAGCTAAAAGTAATATTAAACAACAAACTACTGATGCAAAAAGGCGGTGGGAAATATCTATTGCTAAGTGCTGATGAAGGACAACTACTGAAGAGTAGTTTTGTCTTCAGTACTTCTGAAGTGAACTTGTCTGGTTTGGACTTCAGAACTTCTGCAACTTCAGCACTTCTCATATCTTCTAATCAGCAGTTTCTTGTCTTCTCTTCAGTACTTCTATACTTAGCCAAAATGACAGAAGTGAATTAGACTAAGGTTTACAAAAGTGGTTTCACCAATCCTCTTTGTCCTAACAGCTCAAATGTTTCGAAGCCTTCGTGGGAGAATAAACTTTGATATAGTTGCTAGTTTGTAATTTGGAGCGCCTTGTTTGGCATGTTTTGTTGTCTTTTGTTTCATTTATTGTTTTCTCCTAGCCGCTTGCTGGCTCTTTATATTTATATATAAAGTGTTTTTGCCGCTAAAAAATAGCAACTTTTATGAAATTAGACTATCCGTTGTGGCCCGCGAGCGCTTAGCCGCGAGCCACAAAACATTCCACGTGGCTAGCTTGATCCATAACATGCTTGAGTGAGAGCTGGCGCGAGCTACTAGCCGTTAGTGGGCTCGCGTGTGTTAGCGAGGTCAACTAGCCGTTAGCCAACGGCTAGTTGTCCTATTTAAATAAAAACACTAATTTTTATTCACCAAACAAATCAAATACAATATTCAATCAAGCTACACTTCAAAAATCACACAATCAAAAAATGGACTCGGAATGGTAAAATTGCTATCAACCCACAATGGACTTTTTTGATGAAGAAGAGTATGATGTTACAACGAACGAAATCGAAGTTAACCTAGGCCAAATGCCACTGCTTTCACTTTCACCAGAATTAGTCCCGAATACACAACCACCAACAACTCAAAGGCGAGGTGGAAGAGGTGGTGGCCGAAGACGGCCGGCCGAAATGGTGCAAGGGGTGGTGGTAGGGGCGGTTAATTGCCCGACCAAGATATTCGACCAAGGCGCCAAGTGACCCCTTGGACCAAAGACGAGAAAATAGCCCTTTGTCGGGCTTGGGTTGAAATAACGGAGGACCGAAAAGCGGGTATGTATTTTTTTTAATATATATTTTTTTTAAATATGCATATTTGATTTTTTAACATTAATATGGATGATAATGGAGATGACGGCCAGAGCTAAAGTTCATAAAGTTCGAATGAGGGACATGGAATTTTAGCGAGAGACTTTAGCAACATACCAATGCCTCGTCGAAAGATACTTGAACTAGAACAAGCGCGTCTCGTGAAGGAATACGAGATGGAACAAGAACACCCCATCGACGAGGAAGAGTAGTTTATTTCTTTGAGGTAGTTTATTTTTTTTATTATTGTATGTGTTTTTAATTTTTTTATTAATGAAAAATTTACGTTTATTATTTAATTTGTGTTACAAATTTAATTATTATAAATTTAAAATAACAAAGTTTAAAAAAATAAATAATAAATAAAAACTAGATAAAGCTGTTGCTCACCTCTAGCCACAACACTATCAGACTAGTAAACCAGAGTTTATCACCTTGCCAACTGGGTGCTTACGTGACTAAATATGAAAGGATAGAGTCATTGATTACCTCTAACCATAACGAATAGTCTTAGTTGTTAAAAAAAAAAAGTATCCTTGCCAAAGCATTTATAAATAAATAAGAAACAGTCCAACTAATTTGATGGAAACTAAGAGGTCGGACCACTTTCAAATGTACTTGATATTTACATCACCATTAAATACCCTCGGTTAAAAAAAAAAAAAAAAAAAAAACCCACTAATACATGAAAGCCTTTTAATTGCCTCACAATCAGCTTAAATACCAATCTTACATATATAAAAAATAGCATACCTTCACAAAAAAAAAAAAAAAAAAAAAAAAAAAAAAAAAATTTCTTCCTACACAGATATAGTTCTCTCTGTCTTGTTTGTTAGCATTCTTAGAACTATGGCTGACATAAAGACAAACGAAGCTAAAATTTCTATTAAAGTAATTGTAAACAAAGTAAATAAAAGGGTGTTGTATGCTGAAGCTGATCACAGTTTTGTTGACATTCTTTTCAGCTTCATGACACTGCCATTGGGAACCATTGTCAGACTCTTGGAGAAACATGATGATACAATGTTTGAGGGTCTTGGGGGGAGCTTGAACAATCTGTACCAAAGTCTCAAGGATTTTCCTGAGTGTTACCTATCCAAAAAAGAATGCAAACCTATGCTTCTTAACCCCAGAAGTTTATCATATGATCATTGTAGAAATCTTAAACTGCAAATAGACGACACGGAGCCCACATAAAATTACGTATGTCGTTACCTCTATTGCCAGGAATATGGAAAGTTCACGAGTTCTAATATTGTTCTCAGTGGTAATCAACGTATATGTAATCGCTGTAAAAATTTGATGGCTTTGAAATCTGTATCCTGGAATTCCGATGTTTGTGTTGGGAATGGTGGTGGTGTGTTTGTTTCGGATATTGCAACTTTTATCGTCACTGACGATCTTTGTGTGGAACCTTATACTTCAGCAAGTAGCATTCGGTTGCTCGAAAGTTTTGGGATCACTGACTTGAATCATCTGGAGGAGAGAAATTTAGAGATGTCTTCTTATCAGGTAAAAGTTGACCGCTCATATGCCTTTGCTAATGGATCACCACCCCATTGATCGCTCATATGCATTTACATACACATGTTACAAACCTCACTTAAGTCTGAATTTATTTATTTCAATTTTGTTTTTTTATTTGAAATGGTTTGGTTTTGTCACACCCTCAAAATCCACTTGCGGAGTTTTACCGCGAGGCGCATGACAAACCAGGATCCAAACCAACGATCACAATAAACAAGTCTAAATGAATATAAATGCAATTTCAAAACACAGTTTAAAAATCCCGTTTACAGCGGAAGCTTATTCAAAACAATTATTCAATAATAAACCGATGTTCAATGTTTGTAAATCATGCAACTCTAGCTAGACGCCGTGCAGACGCGTGCGCCCTAGTTCCATTCGTGCTACCTTAGCGACCTGAGAAAACATGTAAAAGTTTACGTCAGCACAAAAATGCTGGTGAGTTTACAGGTTTTGTATCCAAGTACCAAGTCCACCTGTCCATACTATAACAAATAGAAAACCAGTATACGCTAGCTAGGCGTACGTTTTGTTACTACCACGATTGGAAAACCATTACTAACTCGAATACCAAAAGTATGCCCGATGTATGTTCCTGTTGTTCCTGTTGTTCCTGTTTGAGACAATATGCACCCGCCGACCCTCCAAGTCGACGAGCGGGGTTGGTCACTCCCAATAGCGCTATTCACATTTCCCCGTTGTGCAAACCCGCACATTCATGGTTCCCCCCGGGACTTCCAAAGATCGTGTAGTACACAATAGAAACCCATAGTATGACAGTAGTTACCAAATAATCGTTTTAACACATGTTTTCTCCCCCGAAAGTATGAAACCAGTTTAAAAGAGGGGCCGTAAACTCACCTTAAGTTCCGTTACTCCTTAACCCGAGTAAACCCAGCTGCTATGCTAGTCCCGTAAGCGGCGACCTAACATACGACAGTTACAAGTACTTAGACTAATAACCCGCAGGTTAATTAGTCCCTAGATGTCCAGACCATAACCAAGTTCGTTTGAAAACACCGTGACTGTTTAAACCGACCCAAAGTACAAGACTCGACATCCCATTGGTGACCCGAAACTCCCCGTGTTATGTTTACGCTCCAAAACGTACAATAACGCAATTACACTTAACACACGTTAACGTACAACAAGTTATAGCACATAGTTCACGTATCACCGAAATACATCCAAATATATGTTACCAAGTTATTAGACATGTTACGGGGTTCCTAGCATGTTACTACATGTTAAATCGGGTCTCGGAATGCTAATTTACACTTACAGCAGCAGTACACGCGATTAGGGAGGCTAATCGCATGAAATGTCACGCGATCAGGGCTAATCGCCCCTTAAGTCACGCGAGTAGGGCTACTCGCCCTTGATGCCACGCGAGTAGGCTACTCGCCCCTGTAATCAGGCGAGTGGGGCTACTCGCCCCTAATACATGCGAGTGGGGCCTAATCGCCCTTAATGTCATGCGAGTGGGGCCTAATCGCCCCTAACACAGGCGATTAGCAAGGCTACTCGCCTGTAACCTTGTTGTTCCGGTTTTTCGCGCGTTTAACGCTCCAAATCAGATCCAGAACGTGTGTAACTACCCAATATCATCCCAATAACTATTCCAAACATGTTTAACCCAAAATCCTTTGTTTAACCTCGTATAATCAGTCCTGCATGAAATCAAGCAATCCAAACATATACACATAGCATGCAATCATCAATTAACGCATGTAATCATAACCCTATTATCCAATTACTGAGATTTCTATCATCATACTAACAATATTAATTCTGACCTAGCATGATAACACATCAAAACATCATCAAGATTCATAAAAATCCTATCTTTCTAATCATACATACCCATAACGCATGTTTATTAGTTATAATCCGATTAACAACCCTTATTGACGATTTTCAGAAAGCTTTTTCATTTAACAACAGGTCTGGACCATTAGGGATTGATTAAAAACGTTTACAAAGTGTTATGGATGAGAATCAAACCTTAGGATTATGAAAGAATGATGGTTAGACCTTGAAACCTTGTGTTTTTGATCAAAATCGCCTTCCAGAGGTTGTTTATGTGTTTGGGGCGGTTATGGGACGACTAGGGTTGATATTAGGGAGTTTAGGAGGTTAAGTATTGTATTTATAGGCGTTTCTAGTCGTTCCAGCACGTTACATGCGATTGTGCAGCAGTTCATGCGATTAGGGCTGCTAATCGCATGAATGAGCATGCGATTGGGCCTACTCGCCCCTAACATCACACGAGTAGGGGCCTAATCGCCCCTATGTCCCTCTACTCGCCTCCCCTACAGGTGATTAGGCTTCCTAATCGCCTGTAGGGGTTGGTTTGGTGCGTTTTGCGCGTTAAACCCCGTTTTAACATATGTTAACGCATATTAATGTACCGACAAGTCACATAATGATTGTAAACACATAACACAAGTAAATACACATATTTACACTCGTTCACCAATTCCCGGGACTCGAGACTCGTATGTTCCGTATGCCCTGACGATCCCACCGATCGTCACCGTTTGTACACTTGGTTAAGGACCGACATCTAATGAACCTCTAGACCAACATCCAATGATCTTCTAGACTAACCAATAGTTCCCGAACCATAACCCGACTTAACTAACCCAGTTAAGTACAATATACGCGTGACTCGCTAAGGTAGACTTTCATCTAGACAACGCTGTTAACCCGAATTTGCCAGGTGTCACATCATCCCCACGTTAAAAGAATTTTCGTCCCGAAAATTTGTACAAGTACAGAAAGAACAAAAGAAATAACGAAGGAAACAAGCAAAAGGTAGAAACCAAAAGAGAGAGATTTACCCGAGTTGTCACATCATCCCCACGTTAAAAGGAATCTCGACCCGAGATTCATTCAGCTGCCGAAGAGACATGTCTCGACTCGAACGCTTCCTTAGGAAAGAGATGAGGATACTTAGACTTCATCTGATCCTCCCGTTCCCACGTATATTCCGGTCCCCGGTTCGAGTTCCACCGAACCTTAACGATACGAATCTTGCTGTGACGTAAGCTACGAATCTTGTAATCAAGGATCTCCACAGGTTCTTCCACAATCCGAAGACGATCATCAACCTTGATCTCTTCTAGTGGAACGATGAGAGACTCGTCAGCCAGACACTTCTTCAAGTTTGACACGTGAAAGACGTTATGTACGTTACCGAGCTCCGTCGGTAGATCAAGTCGATATGCCACCGGCCCAATCCGTTCCAGAATCGTAAATGGGCCGACATATCGCGGATTGAGTTTGCCACGCTTCCCAAAGCGTATGACGCCCTTCCACGGTGAGACTTTTAGAAGTACCTTGTCATTGACTTGGAACTCTAGTGGTTTGCGACGCTGATCAGCATAACTCTTTTGCCGGTCCCGTGCCGCCGCCAACCGATTTCGAATCTGTACGATCTTTTCCGAAGTTTCGTACACTAGTTCAGGCCCAGTGAGTTGACTCTCACCCACTTCAGCCCAACAAAGAGGAGAACGGCATTTCCGTCCGTACAGTGCCTCGAACGGAGCAGCCTTGATGCTCGTGTGATAACTGTTATTATACGAGAATTCTACCAACGGTAGATGAGCTTCCCAACCCTTCCCAAAATCGATCACACATGCCCGCAGCATGTCTTCTAAAGTTTGAATCGTACGCTCACTCTGACCGTCAGTCTGTGGATGGTAAGCCGTACTCATGTCTAGTTGGGTACCCAAAGCCTTGTGCAAAGACTTCCAAAAGTGAGAAGTAAAATGGGAGTCACGATCCGAGATAATAGAAACTGGTACCCCGTGCTTAGAAACAACTTCTTTCAAGTAAAGACGAGCCAAACGATCCATGGTGTCGGTCTCCTTAATAGCAAGAAAATGGGCTGATTTCGTCAACCGATCGACAATCACCCATATCTTGTCGTTCCCGCTTGGTGATTTAGGAAGTTGTGTGACAAAATCCATAGTAATCCGTTCCCATTTCCATTCCGGAATTTCAGGTTGTTGCAGGAGACCCGACGGTTTCTGGTATTCCACTTTGACCTTAGCACAGGTCAAGCATTTGCTCACGTATGAGGCTATGTCCGACCTCATGTTTGGCCACCAGTAAAGCACCTTCAGATCTTGGTACATCTTATCCGAACCAGGATGAATAGAATACCGGGACTTATGAGCCTCATCAAGGACAAGCTCCCGTAGTCCCCCGAACAAAGGAACCCATATACGTTCTGCAAAATAGTGCAGCCATCAGGCCTTCGCTCTAGGTGCTTGTCGGCACCGTGCATAGTTTCAGCTTTAAGGTTTTCCTCCTTCAAAGCTTCCAATTGGGCAGAACGGAGTTGATCAGGTAACGACGAATGAATAGTGAGCTGCAATGCCCGAACGCGACGAGGTTTAGTAGATTCCTTCCTGCTCAAGGCGTCTGCTACAACATTCGCCTTGCCAGGATGGTACTTAATAGCACAATCATAGTCGTTCAAAAGTTCAATCCAGCGACGCTGCCGTATGTTCAAGTGTTGTTGGTCGAAAATGTGTTGGAGACTCTTGTGATCGGTGTAGATGGTGCATTTGGTACCGTACAAGTAATGTCTCCAAATTTTCAACGCGAATACCACGGCACCCAACTCCAAGTCATGAGTTGTGTAGTTCTTCTCGTGCACTTTGAGTTGACGAGAAGCATACGCAATCACTTTCTCGCGTTGCATCAACACGCAACCGAGTCCATGAATGGAAGCATCACAGTAAACAACAAAGTCATCAGGACCCTCAGGTAAAGACAAAATAGGAGCAGAACACAGTTTAGACTTCAGTTCTTCAAACGCGGACTCTTGTGATTCACCCCAGTCGAACTTCCTATCCTTCTGGGTGAGAGTGGTGAGGGGTTGAGCAATCTTCGAGAACCCCTGAATGAAACGACGATAATATCCCGCAAGGCCTAGGAATTGCCGCACCTCAGTTGGCGTCTTTGGTGCTCCCCAGTCCTTGATCGCTTCGATTTTAGCTGGATCGACATGAATTCCCAGTTCATTAACCACATGTCCTAGGAATTGAACTTCGCGTAACCAAAAGTCACACTTTGAGAACTTGGCGTAAAGTTGTTCCCGTCGCAAAAGTTCCAAAACTAACCGCAGATGTTCCCCGTGTTCGGTCTCGTTCTTGGAGTAGATCAGAATGTCATCAATAAACACAATGACAAACTTGTCCAGATACGGTTTACAGACGCGGTTCATCAAGTCCATGAAAACCGCCGGTGCGTTCGTGAGACCGAAAGGCATGACCAAGAATTCGAAATGGCCATAACGTGTTCGAAAAGCAGTCTTTGCAACGTCAGCCTCCCTGACGCGCAGCTGGTGATAACCGGACCTCAAATCGATCTTGGAATAATAACTAGAACCCTGAAGCTGGTCGAACAGATCATCAATACGTGGAAGAGGATAACGGTTCTTGATGGTCAACTTGTTCAGTTCTCTGTAGTCTACGCATAATCGGAAACTCCCATCCTTCTTCTTAACAAATAAAATCGGGGCTCCCCAAGGGGAAGAACTTGGCCGGATGAAACCCTTGTCCAAGAGTTCCTGTAACTGACTGGACAATTCCTGCATCTCGGGAGGTGCAAGACGATAGGGGGCCCGAGCAATAGGAGCAGCCCCTGGTACAAGATCAATACCGAACTCGACTTGACGATGAGGAGGAAGACCAGATAAATCATCGGGAAAAACATCAGAAAACTCGCGTACCACCGGAATGTCGTCAATCTTCTTCTCCTCACTAGTGGAAACAGATAAAAGCGCCAAAACGGCTGGATAACCTTTTCGAAGACACTTAAGGGATTTCATGCTAGAGATGATGTTTAGCGGAACACCACCCTTGATACCGTACACAGAAAGGAATTCTCCATCAGGGAGAGGAATCCGAATAACCTTATCGTAACAGACAATCTCCGCGCGATACAAAGATAACCAATCCATTCCTACCACAACGTCAAAACTACCCAATGGTACCGGCATAAGGTCGATGGGAAACGATATACCCGACAATTCTAATTGACACTCCCGAAGAACACTAGTAGCTTCAATCGTTTTACCGTCAGCTAACTCAATAATATACTTGGTCTCTAATGGTACAGGTACTACATCTAGCAGTCGACTAACACCATGGATACAAAACTCTTGTCGGCACCAGAATCAAATAACACGCTAACAGAACGATTATTGAGAAGAAACGTACCGGTGACTGTATCAGGGTCCTGCCTAGCCTCAGCAGCTCCAATGACGAAGGCACGTGCATTTCTGCCGCCGCCCCCGTTGTTACCATTCCCGTTGTTTCCACCCTGTTTCAATTTTGGGCAATCCTTCTTGTAATGCCCAGTGTCACCACAGTTGTAGCATCCCTGTTTCCCTGTAGTCCCCTGAGTAGTCGGAGCTGAGCTGTTAGTCGGAGCCTGAGTCGATGGAAGTGTAGCCCGACAATCCTTAGCATAGTGCCCAGTTCGCTGGCAGCGGTGACAACGGTTACTATCGCAGTTCCCTTGGTGATGGCGTCCACACTTGTTGCATTTGGGCAGTTTTCCCGCATAACCACCCTGCTTATTACCCGAAGAAGATGAACCCCCATTATCAAACCTTTTACCCTGCTGTGCAGACCCAGACCCTTTCCCGTCATTTTCCCACTTGCGCTTGTTGTTCTCTGGAGCCTTAACAGTTGAACCTTTCGCAGGCAAAATCCCCTCATTCACCTTTAAGTTAGTCATCCTGTGGGCCGATCGAACTACCTCCGCATACGTAGGATGATTTCCAGCAGCCACTAACCCCGCAATTTCCGGTACTAACCCGGAGACATAGTGTTCAATCTTACGATACTCTGGCACGTGCAGATCGGGACACAGCACTGCCAACTCATTCCGTCTCACAGTATACTTCTCGATTTCCGATCCAGTCATCTTGAGGTTCCACACCTCATGCTCCAGCTTCTGTACCTCTTCCCTCGGGCAATACTCCCGCTTCAGCAACTGCACAAAGTTCTCCCATGGCATAGCATATGCCTCCCCAATCCCCATGTTCTGGGTGATACCATTCCACCAAGTCAATGCCACGTCCTGAAATAACGCAGCCGAATACTTCACCCGATCTTCTGGGAGACAGTTACACATCAGAAATACCGACTCCACTTTCTCCAACCACCTAAGCAAGCTAACCGCACCCTCAGTGCCAGAGAATTCCTGGGGCTTACAGTCCCGGAACATCTTGTAGGTGCACATGGGTGGGGGTGGGTCAACAGGACCACCTGAAATGAAACGTATGAGAAACCACGAATAACGTAAACAAGGCTCACCAATGAGGCAAAGAAAATGGATAAAACAACTTACCACCACCGTTGTGCCCTAACTGGAAGGCAGCTTGGAGCAAGTTGTTCAGATCAGCCTGTGATAGGTTAATACCTCCACCACGACCACCAGCACCACCGCGACCACCACCACGTCCACCATTGCGACCACCTCCACGTCCTCCACGCACTCCAGACATGATTCTGGCAGAAAGAACGAGAAAATTTAGTTTCGCAGTTAAAGATAACCACTAATGTTCACAAGATCAAAGCCAGATCCAATCCAGGACTATCCCCTCAAACCCAGAGCTCACTAGGGCTTCCATGCATTTCGTTTTATGATTTTGTGTGCACCCAAAATGATGAAACGCTCTACATGGTCCTCCAAGTGTTCTCCTAGTTCAAAGTTCAAATCACCGAATATAGACTCTTAGCTATACACCGTAATACTACGGTAGTTCATGACAAGTGTTTCTATTGGAGTGCGAAAGGGAGATGTCCGAGCCTTGGACAAATCTCAAGAGCACACGAGTTACTCCAACAGACCACACTGCCTAGAAAACAAGTAACCCAACCTAAGATAGAACGGATGATGTAACGTAGAAAGACCAACGATTTAGAGACACCCCGACAAGACCATACGTAACCCACTATAACGTTTAGTACCATGTGATCGTCTAGTGTGTGCGACTCGGCTATAGACTAGACTCTACATGCAGTCCTAGTTCACTATAACCATTGGCTCTGATACCAATCTGTCACACCCTCAAAATCCACTTGCGGAGTTTTACCGCGAGGCGCATGACAAACCAGGATCCAAACCAACGATCACAATAAACAAGTCTAAATGAATATAAATGCAATTTCAAAACACAGTTTAAAAATCCCGTTTACAGCGGAAGCTTATTCAAAACAATTATTCAATAATAAACCGATGTTCAATGTTTGTAAATCATGCAACTCTAGCTAGACGCCGTGCAGACGCGTGCGCCCTAGTTCCATTCGTGCTACCTTAGCGACCTGAGAAAACATGTAAAAGTTTACGTCAGCACAAAAATGCTGGTGAGTTTACAGGTTTTGTATCCAAGTACCAAGTCCACCTGTCCATACTATAACAAATAGAAAACCAGTATACGCTAGCTAGGCGTACGTTTTGTTACTACCACGATTGGAAAACCATTACTAACTCGAATACCAAAAGTATGCCCGATGTATGTTCCTGTTGTTCCTGTTGTTCCTGTTTGAGACAATATGCACCCGCCGACCCTCCAAGTCGACGAGCGGGGTTGGTCACTCCCAATAGCGCTATTCACATTTCCCCGTTGTGCAAACCCGCACATTCATGGTTCCCCCCGGGACTTCCAAAGATCGTGTAGTACACAATAGAAACCCATAGTATGACAGTAGTTACCAAATAATCGTTTTAACACATGTTTTCTCCCCCGAAAGTATGAAACCAGTTTAAAAGAGGGGCCGTAAACTCACCTTAAGTTCCGTTACTCCTTAACCCGAGTAAACCCAGCTGCTATGCTAGTCCCGTAAGCGGCGACCTAACATACGACAGTTACAAGTACTTAGACTAATAACCCGCAGGTTAATTAGTCCCTAGATGTCCAGACCATAACCAAGTTCGTTTGAAAACACCGTGACTGTTTAACCGACCCAAAGTACAAGACTCGACATCCCATTGGTGACCCGAAACTCCCCGTGTTATGTTTACGCTCCAAAACGTACAATAACGCAATTACACTTAACACACGTTAACGTACAACAAGTTATAGCACATAGTTCACGTATCACCGAAATACATCCAAATATATGTTACCAAGTTATTAGACATGTTACGGGGTTCCTAGCATGTTACTACATGTTAAATCGGGTCTCGGAATGCTAATTTACACTTACAGCAGCAGTACACGCGATTAGGGAGGCTAATCGCATGAAATGTCACGCGATCAGGGCTAATCGCCCCTTAAGTCACGCGAGTAGGGCTACTCGCCCTTGATGCCACGCGAGTAAGCTACTCGCCCCTGTAATCAGGCGAGTGGGGCTACTCGCCCCTAATACATGCGAGTGGGGCCTAATCGCCCTTAATGTCATGCGAGTGGGGCCTAATCGCCCCTAACACAGGCGATTAGCAAGGCTACTCGCCTGTAACCTTGCTGTTCCGGTTTTTCGCGCGTTTAACGCTCCAAATCAGATCCAGAACGTGTGTAACTACCCAATATCATCCCAATAACTATTCCAAACATGTTTAACCCAAAATCCTTTGTTTAACCTCGTATAATCAGTCCTGCATGAAATCAAGCAATCCAAACATATACACATAGCATGCAATCATCAATTAACGCATGTAATCATAACCCTATTATCCAATTACTGAGATTTCTATCATCATACTAACAATATTAATTCTGACCTAGCATGATAACACATCAAAACATCATCAAGATTCATAAAAATCCTATCTTTCTAATCATACATACCCATAACGCATGTTTATTAGTTATAATCCGATTAACAACCCTTATTGACGATTTTCAGAAAGCTTTTTCATTTAACAACAGGTCTGGACCATTAGGGATTGATTAAAAACGTTTACAAAGTGTTATGGATGAGAATCAAACCTTAGGATTATGAAAGAATGATGGTTAGACCTTGAAACCTTGTGTTTTTGATCAAAATCGCCTTCCAGAGGTTGTTTATGTCTTTGGGGCGGTTATGGGACGACTAGGGTTGATATTAGGGAGTTTAGGAGGTTAAGTATTGTATTTATAGGCGTTTCTAGTCGTTCCAGCACGTTACATGCGATTGTGCAGCAGTTCATGCGATTAGGGCTGCTAATCGCATGAATGAGCATGCGATTGGGCCTACTCGCCCCTAAAATCACACGAGTAGGGGCCTAATCGCCCCTATGTCCCTCTACTCGCCTCCCTACAGGTGATTAGGCTTCCTAATCGCCTGTAGGGGTTGGTTTGGTGCGTTTTGCGCGTTAAACCCCGTTTTAACATATGTTAACGCATATTAATGTACCGACAAGTCACATAATGATTGTAAACACATAACACAAGTAAATACACATATTTACACTCGTTCACCAATTCCCGGGACTCGAGACTCGTATGTTCCGTATGCCCTGACGATCCCACCGATCGTCACCGTTTGTACACTTGGTTAAGGACCGACATCTAATGAACCTCTAGACCAACATCCAATGATCTTCTAGACTAACCAATAGTTCCCGAACCATAACCCGACTTAACTAACCCAGTTAAGTACAATATACGCGTGACTCGCTAAGGTAGACTTTCATCTAGACAACGCTGTTAACCCGAATTTGCCAGGTGTCACAGGTTTAGACTATAAGGAGTGGGGGGCGGGAAAGAGGGGGATGAAGCGCCATGTGGCACTTGTGGGACCCTTGTGGGGGGGGAAAATAATTGTGGGGAGTGGAAGGGGGGAAGAGGGGGGGGGAAGGAAATAATATTATATTGTGTTAAAGTTAAAAAAAAAAAAACCCTGACCAATAGATGCCTGCCACGTGTCCCCCCTACTCCCCCCACGCCGGTGAAGCCCTCCCAGCCCCCAGCCCCACGCCATGCTTCCCGCCCCTGTGGCGGCGGTGTTCCAGCCCCTCCCGCCCTCTCTCCCCCCCCCCACTCCTTACAGTCTTATGGTATAATGTTTTATTTGGGACACTTGGCATGTTGTGAGGGCTTTTCTAGGGCCATTTGCTTCTTTGTATTGCTTATTTGTTTTTTAAAGGGCTGTTGTTATTGTTTTAGATCTTTTTGAAATGTTGACATATCTGCAATCGTTTTTGTTTTTGTAGTTTGCGTTGCTTGAAATTTATTTCATATGCTTCTCATTATAGTCATTGAATATTGGAAGGGTTTAGGATTTGCTTTGTTAATTTTAGTTATTTAACATCATATGACATGTTATTTTTTTTATATTAAAATACACCAACATTTATGTGCTTCTAGCTTTGAAAATATTAATTTGTCATTGCAACTTGCTTTACACTATTAGTGTTTTTCATATGTTTTTTCATTTGACTTTTATATAGAAACTTATTGATTCAGTTTTGTTAAAGTTGGACCAAACTCATATTTGATCTGTCTTCAAGTTCTTTAGTATACTTTGTAGTCATATATGCATACACAAACATTATTGAAAATGATAATTTTCCTATAGAGTAGTAATAATAATCATAATAATCTGCTTTAGGATTTGTTGTTGCTTAGGATTTGTTTTGCTTAATTGTTTATAATGTTTTATTTGGTATGGTTTGATTTAGGAGTCTTGGTACTTAAGTCATTGTTATATACTCTATAAATAGAGTTGTGAAGCTCTTTTTGTTATATTTAATTTAATAAACGATCATGTAGACATGTCTCCTTTGCTAATTTATGTACGTCTACATATATGTGATTGACCAAAAGGCTAACAAAACGTTTCGTTTTCTTCCTTTACATTCGTTTATGTCCAACAATTTACCTATATATGCCTATATTCGGTCAACTGGCTCCTTTTTAACAAAATAAACATACACAATACAAGCACAAACATTTTCATTTTCTTAAAAAAATGAACGTGATAATGAAAATTAGTTTGTTTGAGTGTTAGTGTATGTTCGTGAAGAATATGAACAATTGTTTATATTCTTTTTGTTTGTTTACATGCTTAACTTTTGTCTGCCTTTTCCTTGTATCTGCAGATGCTTTATTTTTTAAAGATTGCGCTCTCAATTCATCGTCCGTTCACATATCTGGTTTTCTCAAATATCCTACCTTCACAATTCTTCACGAAGTTTGAAATTAATAGTGTCGATCAATGTGATTTAATGACAAAAGTGATATCATCAAGTTCTAAGATGCTTATAGAAGTAACTTTACAAAACTCTACTGGAAAATTTTTATTCGCAGAGGCTAAGGAAGATTTTGTTGAGTTTCTATTCGGTTTTTTTATCAATACCTTTAGGAACAGTAATCGGACACTAAGGAATGGGGCTTCTTCTTATAGTTGCATGGATAATATCTTTAAAAGCATATTAAATATGAGTGTAGGAAGATACCTTAAGTCACAAGATATCAAAGATACGTTGCTTAAACCCCACATTGGGCAGAAGTTTACTTCAAAACATCAGATATTTTCTTTGAAAGCCATCCCAACAGGTGTGACTGATTATGGAAAAAAAGATCCAAGGATAAATGGAGGATTTCTAAAACAATCTGGGATTTTTATGGTGACAGATGATTTGACCATAACCCCATCATCTTCGTTTTCGACAATTGAAATTCTGAAAAAGTTAAATGTCCGGCCTAAAGATGTCATGAGATCTGAAGTTAGCATCGGTTTGGAAGAGGTTATAACACCTAGTATTTATGTTTATATTTCAAGTCGACTTTTATTACACTGTTTCATTTGTTTTAGTTTTGTTAATGCCATTTTGTTCTGCAGGGTTTACGCATGTTGAAAGCATCACTAAAATCTTGCTGGACCTTAACCAACAGCCTTGAGAATGAACTGAAGATGATGTATCTTATGAGTTGAATCTTAATTGTTTCTCTTCTTCGTTACGTTGTCTTTAAAATGTACTAGTTCCTTTATGAGTTTTTTTTCATGATGTTTAGAGAAGCTTCCTTTTTGGTTCTTGATGTTTCATTATTGCACAAATGGTGTTTCTGGCGTTTGAAACACCTGACTGTTGATAAATTCGACTTTGGGTAAATTATATATTTCATTCCAGTGGATGTCTTTTATCTTAAAAAATAAGATATTCAAACTTACTTTATGTAAAAAAAGGATTATACTTCCACTAAACAAAGGTTAAAGGACACAATTGTAATCTAGCCTAAGATTTTTTTGTCAATACTTATTATTAATTATTAGACACAAGTAGGGGTGAGCATTTCGTGGTTCAGACGCATGGGAACCTTGGACTCGACTCGCGAGAACCTTGGACCGAACCTTTTTAAATATATGGGTCGGTTTTTGGTTTTAGATTTATATGAATTATCGGTTCCGGGTCGGGTCGGTTCCAAACCCACGGTTCTAATATAAGAACCACAAGAACCGTTTGTATTTTAATTAAAATTTAAAAAGAATAATCTTTTTTTAGTCTTTTCACTATTCGTTTTTTACATGTTATGTAATCGATTTCATGTCATGTTAATACAATATTAAAATTATTATTTATAAGCATAACAATGTATTTTCCTTGAAATATTTTTCGGCTTAATGTATATGCATAGATGGGATATATTATATCATATATATTATATCCAAATTTGAAGTAAATATTTATTTATGCCGCTCTGGTGTGTGTTTGTGTTGTGTGTGTATGTATGTGTGTGTGTATTTATGATGTGTTGGATCAGTTAAGCTTTTTGACAGTTGCTTGCTTATGAACACTTATGTGTTTTGCAAGTTAATCAAAGCAGTTTGCACAGCGGAATAAATTGCAAAGTTTCACTTTCAACAGGAGTTATTACTCCCCCTGGATGTAATGAACTAAAGATAGATAATGAGAATCTAAGCAATTGAATGTATATGATAATATATATGCAAAGAGATTCTCAGATTATGAAATGGTATTTCAAGTAAAAGCTTTTGAAGGATTTCAGTTTATTAAAATCGATGTCTAAAATAGTGGGATTAACCCATCTATTTATAGACAAACAGATACATGAACCTTGTTACAAGAGCAAGACTGTAATAGGTTGTAGTCTTGGAACTTGTACAAAAGATAAAGTAATGTTATAATAATAAACTACTGAAACATAAGGCGGTGGAAAGATTCTATTACAAATGATGATGAGTGATAAACTACTGATGAGTAGTTTTTCTTCAGTAGTTCTTCAGTTGACTTGTCTGGTTTGACTTCAAAACTTCTGATCATTACTCTTCAGTACTTGTTGAATCCTTCTTCAACAGTTTCTTCTTCTTTCTTCAGCAGTTTCATACTTAGCATATTTTGGCAGAAATAGGAATTAGACTAAGGTTAGCAAAAGAGGTTTCTTCAATCCTTTTTGTCCTTGCAATCTCCCATTGGATTGATGAAGCCAAAACCTTATCTAATCCTTTATTGTCTTTTCCTGCCATCAAGTATCTTCCAGATTTCTTTGAACATGGAAGTCTTGAGTTGGTTCAGTTGTTCATTGGTGAGAGATCCTTGTTCAGGTTCAAGATGTTGAATTGTGAGCAAGTCTTGTGTAGATAGCTTTTTCAGCTCTGCCATAGATTTGAAGGCCTTGCTTAAACGATCTCTCATTGTGACCAATACTGAGTTGGAATCAGTAAATGACCATTTCATTATCAAAACTTTAGATTGGTCAAAGTCTAATGTATAAGGGACCATGCTGGTTCCCTGGGATGTTCCTGAGTGAGGGATGTTTTCTACTTCAGTGACCCTCAGGTGGGATTCTCTTCCTTCTTCTGTTTGCACCACATTAGGTATATCAAATGTAGGTAAATGATGTTCAGTGATTACCTTAGTGTGCAGTTTATCAGTTATTGTCTTCTGTATTTGGTAAGCAAATGTTGAAGGATCCCTGAATTATGTGAGCAGAGGTTTCTCTTCAATCACAAAATCTCCTTGAACTACTGTATTGCCTTCAAGCAATACCATCTTGAAATCAGTCTTTGTGATATCCTCTTGCTTCTTCTTGGTAGCAGGCTTTGATGTTGATTGTTTAGCACCAGAAGTTCTAACTATTAAAGTTGACACTTCAGAAGTTTTGTACTTCTCTGGATTTGCAGCCTTATCAGCCTTGAATCTTTTGTATGTATCAAATAATGTGTCTTCTCTCCATTTTGACACTGAGGCTTTTGAACCAAACCCATTGGCTACCAATTCATCTATAACTTCAGCTCTCTTTGCCTTCCTGTCTTTTTCAGTGGCAATTTTGTCAGCAATAATTTGAGCTCTTCTTGTAAGCTCATCCATAGAGAGACCTTTGAGTGAATAAGCTTTAGTTTTGCTGTTCTTGATAATGTAAGACATCAGTTGTTGTCTTTTGTCTTCCTCAGCAACCCTTTCAAGTGCAGCTTGTTTATTCAACTCTTCTTCATATAGTTTAAGTTTGTCATTGTAGCTTAAATCATCCCTTGCTTCTAGCTGTTCCATTCCTCATCTTCCTTGGCTTTCTTCTGTGCTGCAAGTAAACTCTTATCCAGTAATTCTTTTGACATTGAGATGGGAAAAGGGTTTAATACAAGCATTTGAGTGGTTGTAGGCCTTGGAATAAGAGTTGGAATGTCTTCAGTTGCCATAGAAGGCTCTTCAGATGAAATATTGGAAGTGTTAACTACTGAAGGGTTGATGGAAGTATCAACTACTGAAGGATTGTCTTCAGTACTTCCAAAGTCTTCTGAAGTTTCTTCATTGAGGTCTTGGGATGTTTCAGCTGCAACTTCACTTTCAGGTAGGAGCCTATCTTGATCTTCTAATTGTTTTTGGGCCTCCTCCTTTTGTTGTTGTTGTAGTTATCGAGCCACTTTTGCCTTTATCCTGGCTTCCAGTGACTCTGTTGGTTCCTTAATCTTCTCCCCCTTTTTGGCTTCATCCACTTCTGGAAGCCTGCCAGGTTGAGAAGTTCTACCAAATAACTTAGCAAGCTGTCGTGTGTTGTTGTCAATTTTCTTTGACAACTCACTGAGTTTGTTGTTGATCACCTCAAATTGATTTTTGGTCTTCAATTCCCAAGAAGTTGTGAAGGATTTGAGATGATTGGATATGAGGGTGTTTATCATCTGGTATAGGGGACCATATGGGCTGCATAGGTGGTTCAAGTCTATGCTTGATGACCCAGGGAATTGGGTAGGCATTTTTAGTGTAGGGGTGTTTTTGGGTGATCTTCAGAATGTACTGAAGATGCCACTTTAGGGGAATCAGGGTTCAAGTGGTCTTTAACCTGATCTGTTGTGACCAGCTCTTTGAGCTTAGAGACATCAGATTCAGGACCTTCACTAGTAGCCGTCAATTCATGTTTTGTGGAGTTTGAATCATCATCCAAATCAATGGAATCATCTGAAACCCTGGTGACCAGCTACAGCATCTGGTGCAGCGATGACTGCAGGTATGATTTTGCCAATGCCATCAACAATAGTCTTCACTGAGCCTATCTCAGCTACTGCTGGTGCGACAGATTATGTCTGGTACAGTTGGTGCCAGTTTGCAGAGTTTTAAGGTACATCTGTTCTCACATCCTTTAGCATCAGCTACCGCCACACAATCATCTTCCTCCTCTGCCCCAACAACTGTTCAACAACTTCAGCAACAAGTACAAGAACTCACATTGATTGTTAGTACTCAAGCGCGTGAGAATGCTGAGTTGAAGAGTAAAGTTGCAGTAATTGAAGATAATGAAAAGGGGATGATAGAGTTGCTTAGTGAATCAATCAGGATCTGCAAAGAAGTACAAGCATCAAATAGACTGCTTCAACTGTCAAATCAGCATCTTGCATAATCCAATCAGCAGCTAGTTGCTTCAAACCAACAGCTGGTGCAGTCTAACCAAGACACTATTGCTAGACTGACCAGTGTTGAGTCTTTGTATAACCAGCTTCGGTATGCAAATGCCAACAATGAGAAGAAAACAGAGGTGCAGCAAGCTGAAATCCAACAACTGAGGACTAAAGTGGACAAGTTAAGTGCTGGTGCCTCAAGTTCAGCAGCTGTTTCTAATAATGAAGATGAGGAGAAAGAAGGGGAAGATGATGAAAGTGATGATGATAGTGAAGATGATGATGGCAATGATGATGATGATGATGATGATGATGATGATGGTGATGATGGTGATGCAGGTGGTGATGATCCTGGAGCTACAGGTGACGGTGGATCATCATCCGGTGCACATGATAAGCATCAAGAGGAAGAGCATGATAGATCAGACAAGGATCCTGAAGCAGGTTCTTCTGCTAAGGGGGAGTCTATCAGCGACAATATAAAGCAGATGCGGTATTACATAAAGCATGGTGAAGTTCCTACTGCAGTGTCTGAACCGTTGAAGAATTTATTCTTGTATGATAATGATGGAAATCTGACGGAACTACCAAAGTGTCTGGAGGTGTTCGAGGATCTAGAAGAAGGTGAGATACCACCTGAACTATCCAATGAAGACTTGAAGCTGATTTATGGCTTGTCATTCGAAAAACCTTCTGGTGCAAGCTACATTCCTCCTCTAGAAGTTAATCCTGAACATAATGAAGTTGAGATGGATGATGGAACTCGAGTGGTAACTCCTGAGTACGTTGTTGATAACTCTACCACTGGGATTCCGGACATTACTGATGAGATGATGAGAGATCCAGAGGAAAAGTTCAAAGCTAATCCGACCCCTATTCCTGCTGAAGTAGAATCATGAACTGAGCGGACCATGAGATTGTGTTCCAAATGGTACCTCTTAGCTGAAGAGCGAAAAAAGAAGAAAGGTCCTGTCCAAGCCTCGGTATTCAAGAAGCGTTTTTCCAGAATGTCATGGAACGTGATCAGTTGGGCCTATGCTGAGCATGTCGATATGTTGGGAGTTAAATGGGAAGAAAAGCTTCTGTACTTCAAGCCCTACAAGAAGATTCTAAGTCTACCATTCTGGCATGTTTGGGACTTGGTTCGTCTGGGCTTTCCTGTCAATTATTGGAAGTGTAATGGACTGGATAGTTTCTTCAATATTCTAGAAAGAGAAAGCTGGGCAGCGTGGAGCACCCTCGTGCCTCATTATCCAAAGTCATACAAGACCGAAAAGCTGCATCCCATCACCAAACATCCAATCTGGGAACACAAGGTACAACCACCAGATAGCGTGCCCAAGATTCCTACTGCTCCAATCGAACAGGACTTCACACCGAAGTTTTGGTTCTGGCACTATGATGCGGCTACTACTGAAGTTGTGATCGTATTGGACAATACTTCGAAGTTGTGTCGGAAGATCAGGATCTGGGATCCTATGTGGTTGGTAAATTGCTCAAAGATGGATGTTGAGACACTGTTCATGTATCCTATTCAGCACTTGAAGTCAGAAGAAAATCAAGCTGTGAAGTTTCAACGGGTGATACACTTCTGCCAAGCTAACAAGGTTCATGCTGGATGCGACTGGTCGAGAATTACAAGGATCAGGATGGCGTAAAGTTGAAGATTAAAGATGTTGCTGCTTGTGAAGATTTTGTTTGTTTTTTCTTAGTTGTTTGTATAGTTATTTGCTAATTTATGAACGTTGTCTTTATGTCTTTTGTACGTATACTAGCTAGGTCCAAGGGGGAGTATGTTAGTACATGATGAACCTAGGCTAGTATACATGATGTTTGGTTAGTATTTAGGGTGTTTGGGAGTGTTTATAAACATTTTGGGGATGTTTCGATGCTGAGGGCAATTACAATGCTTTATAGGCGATTAGGTGTTCTAATCGCCTATAGTTCAAGTGCTTAGGCCCTAATCGCATGAACTTGCATGTGGCATAGGATCCTAATCGCCTATAAGGGTCTGCACGAGTAGAAGGGGTATAAAAGCATCCAATTATTTCCTTAATAATCAGTTTTCACATCACACTGCCCCCAAACGCCCTTCCCAAGGTCTGAAGGTCTGAGATAATAATTGTAAACACCTGAGCTCTGTTTTTTATTATTAATACAACCTTTGACCATATCTTGTGTGTGTTGATCACTCGTTTATCATTGTTTCATTGTTGTTTCTGTTATCCGAACCTTTTCAGAGGATTCCGCACTCTGAATAGTCAAGCTCGTGATTGTCGGGTGACTCGAAAGTCGATCCTATAGAAGGGTGTTTGGGGGATGTGTGATATGACATCTCTTGATTAGGGCAATGATTGGATGCTTTTATACCCCTTCTACTCGTGCAGACCATGTCAGGCAATTAGGATCCTATGCCATATGCAATTACATGCGAGTAGGGCCTAATCACATGATGTTCAGGCGATTAGCCACCCTAATCGCCTCTTAATGGTCCTACTCGCCCTCAGCACCAATCAAGTCCCAAAACGCTTCCAAACACACCCTAAATGTCACACCCCAACTGATGGCAGAATACATCGGGGCGAGACTTAGGATAGATTGTTCAAAGACTTCATGACACTAGAATTCGTGACAATATAATTTAAAGATAAAATTTCATTCATAGCATAATCATTGTCTAAAATATAAGAAATACAAATTTTTTCATGAAAAGGAAGGTATAACATCAAAACATAGAAAATTAAACTAGTTGCGAGTTTCTAGCCCAATCCTAAGTAGTTTTCTTGATAAACCTGCATTAAACATTTCCTGCAACATGTATAAAATATCCGTCAACACATAAAGCATTGGTGAGCATACTAGTTTGAGTCTAAGTACATAGTATAGAAAAGTCTACTCGAATCATCATGTTATAGGCATATGCACGTAGAACCATACAAACGGCAACAACACTCGATAACACAAAAGACTTCATCTTATCATGACCCATAAAGGGGGCGGCGTGTCAACCTATAGCGCTATACATGTAAGGTGGGTTGTTAACTAATCGTACATTTGTATGTAAGACTTTGAATTCTAGCATGGCATAGCATAATAGCATTTAGATTGAGCATAACAGTTTTTAAGAGTATGAAATCGTTTAAGTTTTTATAGTGATACATGTTAAGCCCCAAAGAATAAAGAATAAAAGGGGGACAAGTATGAACTCACCTTTGGATGCGTTTGATAGAATTCTAAAAAGGTAAGTGTCACACCACGCCAATGGCGGAAACACGTGGCGCGACGCTCGAAAGCATATCAAAGTCAAGATTAACACAAACTATATTTAATTAGAAAAGATCATTATATTAAGATGTCGGGAAAGAGTACCTGGTTTCAAACATTACTTAAAACCACAAACATTAAGTTTTAAAGTGGGGTGTTTCCATTTATGTCCCAACCCGATGGTAACAATAGATGAAACCCCCAACCAGTGTCCGACATCCCAAATTCCACCGTACTAGCCGCATACCTGTTCAGCACTTAGTTACCTGAAAGATATGTTTAAAAGGACGTCAATATATAAAAATATTGGTGAGTTCACAGGTTTTAGTTTCGTAAATACGACATTTTTACATCCTGTGCAAATCCAGCACATTTTTACGTCCTGTGCAAATCCAGCACATTTTTACATCCTGTGCAATCCAGCACATTTTGTGGCCTTTGTATGGAGTAGCTAGCTCCTACAAATTATGATGATAAGCAATCCCCTGAGTCCCATAACCAAACCAAGACTAATAAATATGCCCCGCTCCAAGTCGTTTCTCGGAACCCAACGACTTAAGTTCAGAATACGTGCACCCCAGGCATACGCCGATGCATAATCGACGCTATCGATTAGGGGTGGGCCTTGTCAGGCACCAATAGTACTATCCAAATATTCCTTTGGTTTCATTTACCTGAATTAATGGTTACAGTAGCGAGGACCCAACCCCGAGTGGCGACCAAAAACTCAAGTACTCATCATGCCACTTATCACTTTTTAACCTTTGAAAACATTTCAATATGTGATAACTTTTGACAAACATATCTTTCCCCCAGTTAAAACAGTAAAATGGGGCCATGAAACTCACCTTAATTTCCATGCTTAGCTAGCAAATAAAATCCAAAGCTTTGACCGACTTCCTCGTGCCCTAATTACCAATAAAGGACACCTTAAAGTCTATCATATATAAACCTAGCTTATTTTTCCGGTTAAAAGATAGTTTATTCAACTATCTAGACTCGTGTGTACTAACCCGAGTCTTTAAGTGTTTTAACTCGACGAACCGATCGTGACTTATCTTACTTACGCGTTAACACACGACGGAGTGCCCAAGTTGCGCACTTGTTACAGTTCGCGGGTAACCCACGTTGGACTAATACCTCGAAACATATAACTTACCTTGAACCATAGCTCATCTCGTTAGTCGAATAAATGTATTTGTCGTGTACGTTTATTTTTAGGAAAATAAACTTTGCAAAATATGATTATTGTTATTAATTTCCGATTAATAACATAAGTTACATCATTTCCAAAATCCGAACATTTCAAGGTTTTCAAGACTTCGCTTTTTATAAAACGATTACCAAATAAAATCTAACGTTCATAAGTTTTTGAATCCGAACAACAAACATTATTTAGTTACCGAAACCTTTCGAAAACTCGTCATACTTGACGTTTGGCAAAACTATATATCTTTATTTTGAAAGTATTGTCCGGTATTCACTTATTATTGCTACGAATATCTTTTGTCAAAATGTCGCGATTTTGTATAAAAACACTTGAGAATTATTTATAAAAACATACACGACCATATTAATTGTGTTGCGCTTCGGATTTTATAAAAATTTCGGCAGAGTTTCCTCTGTTTTTGTACAAACCAGACAACTCAAGTTGTCTACAAATTTCTCAAAAATCAATTCCAACACACGACAACTACATTTATTTGCATTTTCCAAATCAACGAGACGTATACGTTTCAACACTTTAGGTAATTTATACTTACATTAATATATAACAATATATGTACGTATAGTCCGACAATTTAGTCCGATATCAATATTACTTAGTCATGATTTATTATTCAATAACCATTCATCCGCTTTATACTTTTGTTTATCATTCGCCGGTTCGTTTCGCGAGTTAAGACTATTTAATTCGTATTTATATATTTATAAAAATAATATTCAACAATAATAGCATAATAAATAAGAATTTGTTATACCAAGATTCCACACGCGTGCGTCTCGGCTACGGGTTGACCGAATCTTGTGACCGAGCTTGCACGTTGACCGAGGCTTGCCCAGATCTGAACTGGACCAAAACGGATCAGACTCGCACCGACCCCGATCTGACCGTCTTGACACACCGTCAGCCCGAAATCATAACTACCCGACCCAAAAGTCCTCACCAGCTGCAGCTACCGATCGTCGAAGCGACAACCAGACCCGGATCTGACCAGATCTGGTTCGCATGACCCGAAACCCGGCCAAAACAACGATTCATCACCATCGACACCTGACCCGTAACTCACCAGGTCTGCAGAACCCGTCACCCAACAAACCCGAGCCTGGACCAACGTGGCTACGAGACCCGAATCTCTGATCTGCAACCCACGCCATAAATCGGACCTATGGACCTCTGAAAACGCCACAATCGTCACTCGACCTGAGGATTTTGTGACCGGTACAGTGTACTTACACCAGGTTCCAAAACGGATCTGTCACGACGAGTCCTTTTTTTGAGAACCAATGCTTGTACATGTCCACCAAATGCTTACGGGCCACCCGCCGCTGCTCATCTCCGCAACCCCAAGCACACTCACCTGAAAACCACCATCCCAAACACAATCACGACCTGTTTCTGGCCGTAAAACATCACGCCGCCACCTGAACTGCTTCTTTCTGGCTTAAACCTTACGCCGCCACCACCAAGCTGTGGTGGTGGCCGGCCGTTTCCTGGACAGAGGAGGAGAGAGAGAGGGACGCGATGAGAGAGAGGGAGAGAGTTTTAGAGAGAGAGTAGAGAGAGAGTGAGGGGTGCGGCTGATGCAAAATGAAGAAGGAGAAGAAGAACTTGGCCTTTTATACTTAGGGTTAGGTAGGTGGGTTGTGCACCGCGTGTCGAACCCGTTTTAAACGAAAACGCTTCGGTTTGTTATTAGGCCCGATAATTAATTACAAAAACTAGTCGGTTTTATTCGAAATGAAAAACATAACCAAACCGAGCAATTTAAATGTTATTTTCGTAACTCGACGCGTGGAAAACGGAACACGCATTAAAATCGCGTTAATCGATCCGGTCGAGCTATACTTCATTTAGATGATCCGATAACTTTCGAAATTCAATAAGAAACATTATTTATAATAAATAATTATTCCGAAAGTTCGATAACGGTTAAAACCACGCGTTTTGACGTTCGAATCCCACGTCAGTTCCTCTCCGCGTTCTCCAAAACGCTGCGTTTTTGGCCGTTTACCACGCCGATTCCACATCCGTTCGCATCGATAGTAAATACGTGTCGTATTTTCATAGAATAAACTTATGTTATTCCAGTTTGACAAATTTTTGCTGATGTCAGTTCGTTACGTTAAACACGCGAAGTCTTTCTTTAAAGGCATCAAGACTTCAACGAACTTTCAAAAGGACATCGTAGGACTCATATCAGCTCAACTAACCATAATTAACCTTAAACCATGTTAATTATTTCTAAAACATGATTAGCATCACGTTAATCGTTGTACGAAATTTGCCGGTTGTCATAGTAAGTCTTGGTAGGTTTAGCTTTAGCCTTGGTTATCTAGAATTAAAGAATAAAGGGTCTTAGGTTCGGGTTTAGATTATAGATTCACGAGAGTCATGCAAGCCTTTTAGGCAAACAAGCACAAATTGCTTTTAGGGCAATCCGGATGGTCATGAGATTAAGTTAGACCAAGCAAAAAATCATCCTAGATGATTCGGATGTATAAAGTTAGGAATGTGAATCCATTTGATAGGTTCATGTCATAACCACTTCGTTTATCGAATAAACGTGAGTTTTGAACACGGGATTTCCCCTTTCTAGTGTGGATAAATCCGTAGCACAAAAAGGGTCAAGAGAGTTGGTAAGGTAGGGTGTAACCACAAACCTTCCAAAGATTAATAATAAGCTAGTAAGATAGAAACTTGAAAGTATATTTTTATATTAATATTTCTTAGGACATAAAAACAATTCAGAAAACAAACCCATTTGGAACCTCTTTTAGGTGCTCTACCCTTATCACACTTCTGTGGATAAACATGGGGAAGATCCTAGAGGGTTCTCCAAGGAGTTTTGGATAGAAAAGAGAAGGAAAATAGAATGAAAGTTGAAGTTTTAAGCCAAGAAACTTACTGATGCAAAACAAGAAGTTTGGCTTGAAAACTTGAAGATTAGAGAATTTTAGAGAGAGTTTTATAGATGAACAAAGGATTAAGGAGTGGAGAGTAGTGGTATTTATAAGTGGGATGGGTTGGTTGGGTGTTTAGTTATTATGGTGGTCTTAGTGGTTGCATTCTGCTGTTATGTCATCGAGTCACAAAAAAAAAATAGGAAGCGAATTGGATGTAATGTTGTTTATTGTTGTGATTACTTGGAGTCAAAAGTCAATTAGACTAAATTGACGTTCTTTTTTTTTTAAACTCTAAAAGTATTATTACTAAAAAAATATATATGTTTTATAAATAAATATATATTAAGATCTTAACTAAATGAGTTTTTAAATTGGTTAGGATAGACTATATTGACGACTCGTCGAGAATTTGTATGAGTAACATAAAAGAAGCGAATAAAGGCGAACTTGGAATTTGTTAAGTATTTAATTTAAAATACAAGAAAAGTATAAATCACGCGATGTTACAGTCTCCCCTACTTTAGAAAATTTCGTCTTGAAATTTCTTTAAGAGTCAACCTTTTGAAAAAGTAGATAAGTGGTTTGATATGAGTTTAATAAGAACAAAAACTTGTTAGTTTATTAGGTTTAAGTCAAATATGGTATCTAGTCACTTGTGCGATAATTATGCTCGTATGAAAAGTACTTTTAAATTTTTAACCCAAGGTCGTACGTAGAAATTTGAAAGTATGACGACTAAGGTGTTTTGTAAATAATGAAGGGATGGAGTACGTATATGTAGGTTTGTATATGGAGTTAATGTAGCAAATTTTTGGAAAGGTAACTAAGTATACAGCATTACATGCATGAAATAGTAAGGATCTTGGGAAAATAAGTATTTATACTGTATAACATATATCAAGTAGCAATAGTTTGGAAAGATAAGTGTGCGGTATAAAATAGCAAAAATCCTGTGAAGGAAGATAAGTATACTGTGTATAAGAAATAGTAAAAATTTTAGGAAAATAAGTATTTATACGATATGAAATAGTGACAATGAAGATAGATAAGTATATTGTATAACATATAGAAATTTTGGGAAAATAAGTAATTATACGGTATATCATATATGAAATAGTAGAAATTTTAGCTTGTAAAAGATGTGTCCTTGGGTAATTGGGTGGAATAGTAAAAATGTGAGTATAATGAGTGACTAGATGTGGGAATGAACAGTATTTAGTAATAGATATTTGGTTAGCACAAGGTTGAAAATTTTACCAGAAAAAAAAAATTAGAAGGCGACTATAATAAAAGAGAAATTGGACTAGTTGTAACAGATTTTTGGTGAAATAAATAATAGTTATTTAGTTTTGAAATCCAGTATTTTAAGTAGTCAAGAAGGTATATGAAAGCGAGGATCAAATCTTGTTTTAAATGCATCAATGTTTCTAGGGGTTAAGGCCAGTGGTCACGGGACTTAGAACGAGCTTTTTTGATAATGATAGGATTGCTGATTAAGCAAGGGAAGGCAAAAGGAAGGAAACGAAGTTGATGGAGATTACAAGTATGGATTATTCTTAGCATGGATGGTGTTACCTAGTAAAGAGTGTGGTTCAAAACAAGGTTATGATATGCATAACAGACAAATGATGAAAGCGTAATTAGACTAGTAAACTATTACATAAAATGTATCGCAAAAGATAAATATCGTAAGTGTTGGTCAAAATTTTAAACTCGACACCCAAAACTTCTCATGGCACGAATGGATCAAACTAGTTAACGGGTACGTGAAGGAGCACATGAATTAAGGCCAAGGTAAGTGGCTTGTCTTAAATAAGTCCCTTTATTACTAAATGTGCGTGTAAATACATGAATTTATAGATTTCTATTTCTATAATGTTAGCAAAGAATTGGTAAGTTACCATAGAAGGGTAATATAGGAATATAGAACTTTAACTCAAGGACAGGCTAAAACCGCCTAAATGAAAGGAGATTGGTAAGTCCAGGATGGGACGCCTAATGGTAAAATTATTATTTGAATAATCTAGCAATAACCTAGTTACTCAATAAACGATACATAATTATATCATACAAGTCGTGTTAAGATTAGGTGCTATTCGGTGTAAATCGGTTAATTTTTATATTATATGCATATATTCGTGTTGTACCGTGCATTGCGACTTAAATTCAGAACTTTTTAGTTTTCACACATCATGACTACATTTCTCACTTAGAAATGATAAATAATATTATTTCAAGCATATGAATTAAGTTTCGTACTTTTAATATCAATCGGGTCATCACCAACATTTGCATTCGCTTTCGCATTTTCAATCGTTACGCGACAAATTAACTAACATGGCTTAACTAGCCATAATTTAATATGGTATTCAAGCTTTTTGGACTTAAAATCATTTTATTCAATCCAAATAACATTTTTACACATATACTAACTTTTATACCGGTACAGTTTAAGCAGCTGGAAAATAACCAGGTGTCACACATGCCTGGAATATGATGTTTGAAGAGGCGATAGAGTTGTTTAACGAGACGCGAAGTGTTAGAAGATAAATTAGTTAAACTTGATTTTATACTTATGTTATTGTAATTCTGAGCATATGTTAATTATTATGTCCTAAGTTAGAAGGTTAGTTATAAGCCGGTTTGTGACACACCGGTTAGTAGATAATTATAGCCTATGTTTGATTAAGTTTCAAGAGTCACGTCTGTATGTATGGCACCGGTTCTGGACTATAAATAGGCCGATCATAATCATTTGTAAAGTGTGGAAAGTTTAAGTTTATTATCTATAACTAACTTTCAAAAACCTCTCTCTCTCTCTCTCTATCTCTCTCTCTCTTTCCCTCCAAACTTAACTGTCGCATACCAACAACAAACAACAAAGACCTGTGCAGAAATCTAATATGGCATCAGAGCCCGATTACAGAAAGAAAATATATGGTATTTTCGATGTGGAAGAGAAATCCGAAGATGTTTCAAACGATAGAGGCAAGAGGTCGATATCTTATGCAGAAAACGATCATGTGGATCAATAAATTCTGGCCGGGAGGGTTGCAGAATTAAAGAAGGATTGTATGGATCCTTCAAACATCAATTTCTCCCGATTCCACATTGGTTCATCGCCGAAGAACCAAGTTGAGAAGAAACGAAAGGCACAAAAGGAGTTTAATAAACAAGTAAGTGATGTCCCCGAATACCCACACGCTATGTGTTGTGGAAAGTGTAAAGCGCCCTTCCATTATAGAAGAAATTGCCCCAAGAAGATGGGTAAAACAGAATTTATGGTGAAAGGAATGGATGAAAAAGGATGGGACGATGTGTGGTATGCAAGCCTAACAAGAAAAAGAACATGGATGTGGTTACAAAGATCAATTCGCAATTTTCAGCAAATCATTTGGAGTAGAAGGCCAACCAAATGGTTATAGGAGGGAGTATTTTCGTGGGAAAGGATCGGTGATAATTACAAGCGGAGGACAAGTACACAAGATCAAATCGGTATACTTTGTTCCTACACTTCGTAAAAAATGTGTTAAGTATAGAAAAGTTAAATCAAGAAGGTTTAGAAATTGAATTCGATGGAGATGTTTGCCATATCCATCGGCCGATCATACAAGAGAAGAGGAAGATGATAACATGCCGAATTTGTGATCGTGAAGATCACTTCACATTTAAATGTCCCGAAAGAAAGAATATTGTCAAGAAAGATGTTCAAGACTCGCGAGAGGCATCAAAAAGCAAACGGGTCAGATTTGAAGGCATAAAAGAGGCACTTAATTATGAAGATAAAGGGGAGGGCTTTTGTTTTCAAGCAATTCAAAGAATTCTCAATTGATAAGGACAATTATGAAGGCATTATGGAGAAAGGTCCTATCATGTACCCAACCAACGTTTCATGCATACAAGATTGTTTGGTTTTCATGGATTTGCTTCATGTTACCACTATGGTTGAAAGGTACAAGCGTAAATTTGAATTAGAGTTTGAAAAGATTGTTGAATGGTTTATGCAAGAATTCTTAAAAAATAAGAACAAAGCCCCTATGCCACCAAGAGATGGAACCGGATATCCAATATGCTTGTTGGATTTATACACTAAAGTGCAAGTGTTTGGTGGATATGATAAAGTTACAAAGGATGATAATTGGGTGATTGTTGCAATGTCTATGGGTTATGGAAGAGGGCTACCAAGTTTAGCAAAGAAAGAAGACATAGCATTGACTCTAAGGCTAGTGTATGTCCGTTATTTAGAGATGATGGAATGGTACCATCTCAAATACAAAGGCCGCGAGTTGGTTGTTGAAGTTATTAATGAAGAAGGTAGCACAAGTGGTGGACACAAAGGAAACGAATGGAAAGACGAAGATATGCCGCCCAAGAAACGAAGCCGATCATCCTCAAGTGATGAATGAAGGAATCGAAGGCCGAAAATCAAGTTTAAGGGGGAGAATGTTAGAAGATAAATTAGTTAAACTTGATTTTATACTTATGTTATTGTAATTCTGAACATATGTTAATTATTATGTCCTAAGAAGGTTAGTTATAAGCCGGTTTGTGACACACCGGTTAGTAGATAATTATAGCCTAAGTTTGATTAAGTTTCAAGAGTCACGTCTGTTTGTATGGCACCGGTTCTGGACTATAAATAGGCCGGTCATAATCATTTGTAACTCACAATTGGATTATGTTATTGTGTAACTCACTTGACCCGTTATTAGTTTTTGTTAATTCCGACTTCTTGATTCTGTTCATTACTTGTTTTGTAGATTGAAAAGTTGAACTCGGTTATCAAAAAGCTTGTTAAGGAAAAATATGAAGATAAAGAAAGGTTCGAAGGAATTATTGCCGGCTTGGTGGCTGAAAAAGAAAAAAGATAATGCAGATAAAGAGGCCATGCTCAATAGAATGACACAAATTGAAGCTATGTTAACAGCTATGGGTCGAAAATAGGCTATAAACACTTAGACATGAATGTTTTGAAGTTTTTTTCATGGATAATTTCGGTTATCTGATGTTTTAGTTGGTGTTTCTATTTGAGTCTTTTATATGCTTTTAAATTGGAAAAATTGTAACAAATTTGTTTTATATAATTTGAGATTTTGTATTATTTGACTGTTTTATATATTATAGTTTTTTTTGAAATGTAATTGAATTAATAAAGCAGGAAAAAAAACATGTAACAAAGCTAAATCGTAGCAAATTTTCAATGAAAGTGGTGTCTAAATGGTTGCAAATTTTCAATGAAAGTGGTGGCTAAATGGTAACAAATTTCTAATAAAAGTGGTGGCTAAATGGTAGCAAATTTTCAATGAAAGTGGTGGCTAAATGGTAATAAATTCCCAATGAAAGTGGTGGCTAAATGGTAGTAAATTCTCAATGAAAGCGGTGACTAAATGGTTGCAGACTAAATGGTACCAAACGGTTAAAAAAAATGTGTAAATTTTCAATAAAAATGGTGTCTAAATGGTGGCAATATTAGTGGCTAAATGGTACCAAAACGGTAGCAAAAGACATTCCTAAAACATTGTAGGAGCGGTAGCTATAGTTTTAACCGTTTTTGTGGTGACAAAAATATGGTAGCAAAATAAAAAGTGGTAGCTATTTGGTGGCATTAGGGCAACAGAGACGGGTGTTTTTGCTACCGCATTTTTTGTTACAAAATGGTGGCTACAGAGCAATTGCTACCGTTATGTAACCGAAAATGTGGTGACAAAAGCCCAATTTTCTAGTAGTGAAGTTTATTATCTATAACTAACTTTCAAAAACATCTCTCTCTCTCTCTCTCTCTCTCTCTCTCTTTCCCTCCAAACTTAACCGTCGCATACCAACAACAAACAACGAAGACCTGTGCAGAAATCTAATACGAAGGGCAAAAGCAACACCAGCTGAGAGTACACTGGTGACGGTTCTTTCTTCAAAGTTTTGTCAAATATTCAGCTTGTTAACGCGCTTATTGATATGTACTCAAAAGTGTAAAGAATTAGACAAGGCTAAAAGCTTGTTTGACACTATGATTAATTAACAAGAATGTGATCACGTGGAATATTATGACCGGTCCCCCCCCCCCCCCGTCCTTGCTTTTTGCCCCGTCCCCCCCCCCCCCCCAGTACACCGCCCCCTGCCCCGTCCAAGCCCTCCCCGTCCCCAACGTTCTTCTGAGGACGCCAGAGATTGGCCAATGAGAATTTTTTATTTTATTTAATTTATTTATTTATTTTGAAAAACAAACGTTGTCCAACGGGTATGAAGCCAAACGGCTTTTTTTTAAAAAATATTTATGTTTTCAATGTTTACTTTTTTTATATATATACCCCAAATCAACCAAAATCTACCACATATCTCTACATTTTATACCACATATCTCTACATTTTATAAACTAACCACATTTTTATAAAAAAAATCTCTATGGATCCCTTCAACCAATTCAACCAAAACCCAAATGAAAACCCCACTCATCCTTTCTCGACACCGGGTTACACGCCGGTAGTCGATCCACCCATCTCACAAACCGTTACACCAATGCCGGCGGTTAGCCCAAATGCTTCAAAACCCGTTCGCCTTTGCACAATTAAACCCGATCGCATATATGCAAATGCAAAGCTATATGCAACAAATTCAAAACTTCCAAAATAGCCAACAATTTTCTATACAACCACAACCCATGACACCTTTTGGAACATCCCAACCCGCTACACCTCTTGGAACATCCCAACCCGCTACACCTCTTGGACCATCTCAACCCGTAGAATCGGAGAATGAAACCGATGATAAGATAATTCCCGAAACCCAACCTACGCCACGAACCAAAGGCAAACGCAAAGGAAAACAAAGAGAACCGGGACCGGGACGTGGTAAACCACTAGAGGGAGCCCCTAGACCATGGTCCGATGTCGAAAAGGAAGCCTTAGCTAAGGCGTATGTCTTTGCTTCAACACATGCCAACATCGGTAAATTATTTAAATTTATAGATATGTATTTTCTTTTTTTTGAAACATATATGTTTATTTTTTTCGAAATATATATGTTTATGTTTTATATTGTTGATGTTATTACTTAATTAAGGTACCGCCCAATCGATATCCCAATTATGGGATGCGGCGAACGAATACTTTCACAAGTTGATGCAAAGCCCCCGTATTGAAAAAATGACGCTCTTAGCTCGAAGTGGAGAAAGGTAAATGCGGATTGTGGTAAATTCAATGAAATTTACAACCGTATTAAGTCAAAACCGCCTAGTGGTTGGAACGAGCAAAATATTTTTGAGGCGGCCTTGAAGAAATATAAAGATGAGACAAATAGATCGTTCTCCATGATACGTGTTTGGCAGGTGTTGAAAGATGAACAAAAATGGGCGGGGGTTCGGAACGAGGTTGAACGGGCCAAAAGAAAAACTAAAGCTAAACAGGGAGGTCCGTCTGTTCCAATCCACACCCCATAGGTTTATAAATTTATAGTTATTTTTATATATAATTCATCGCGTTTTCGTTATAGTATAAAAATATTTTAATTTTTATTATGTAGGTCGGGACAAGCTCGAAAAGAGGCGGCGGCCGGGAAGAAAGCGACAACGGGTAGCTCGAGCGGGAGCGCTTCCAGGTTTGAAACATTAAGCGCGCAAATGGAAGCATTCAACCAAGCTAACGAAAGAAAAATAAAAATCAAGGAAAATTATGTCCGCCAATATCTCGAGTTATCCCGAAGATAAACGCGCCGCGTTGAAAAATTTGCAAAACAAGTTGCTTAACAAGTGGAAATAGTTTTATATATTTTAGGATATCGTATCTTTTTTTTTCGGTGTGTTTGTTTTTATTTTTAAAACTTATCATGTCTTGTACTTTTTATTTATAATATTTAGTTTTTAATTTAACATTATTTTATTTATTTGTTAATTTTATAAAAGTTGTTTAAAATTAATTTTTATAAAAAAATAATAGTATTTAATGCTTGAGACATGGGTTTCTCATGTCTCCACACCCCACCCATGTCTCAAGCATATCGAGACATGACCTTGCCTAGGTGGCATCCTATGTGGCATGGAGACATGACCTTTCTCATGTATCCACACCCATAGCCTAATGAAGTCACATTGATAAGTGTTCTTCAAGCATGTGCTCACATGGGTGCTCTTGATATTGGGAAATGGATTCATGCTTATATTAGAAACATAAAAATAACTAAAACGATCTGTTGATAGCAAGTTGATGCATTTAAAGTAAGCATATGTTACTTAAAGGCATAACATTACTGGGGAAAATAACAAATTCCAATTAAAACCCTTCAAATATCTACGTTCGCTTCTTCATTTGATGCTCAAGGCTTTTGGTTAAGAAAGACGAAGATCCTAACGCTTCTTGCAGCATCCTTAAGCCCTGCAAAGTAAAACATGGTAGAATAAAATACTGACAAAAATAAACAAAAGGTAGAGAAATCGACTTATTAAAAATTGAACATGTTACCTCTTTTAAACTAATACTAACTTCATATCTCTCAATATCCTCAGGGGCGACTTCCAACTTTTTCATAATATCAATAGATGAAGACAAAGATGATGGAATTATAGCCAAGTCATCGGTCACCAAAAACATCCTAGATTGTTTTAAAAATCTTTCATCTATTCTTGGATCATAAGCTCCATCTTCGTCCGAACGCATTGGGACACAACTCAAATCAAAAATCTGATTTTTGGATGAATACTTCTGTCCAAAATGTGGTTGGAGTAGCATATCTTTGATATCTTGTGATTTAAGGTCGCTTCCTACACTCATATTTGAAATGCTTCTGAGAATATTATCCATACATCTACTAGAAGTAGCTCCTTTCGTCAATGTCCCGATTACTGTTCCTAAAGGTAATGATAACAATCCAAAGAGAAATTCAACAAAATCTTCTTTTGCTTCGGCAAATAAAAGCTTTCCAGTAGATTTTTGCAAAGATAGGTCCACAAGCATAGTTGAACTTGCTGATACTTCTTCTTTCATGAAATCATTGTGATGAGGAGTACTATTGTGCCAAGAAATAAATACATCCGTGACAGGACAGATCGTAGAGAAAACAAAATACGTGAATGGACGATGAACTGATAGAGCCAACTTCATAAAATAAATCATCTGCAAAACGAGGAAACTTGTCAACTTATATACCAAAAAACAAAAATGGAAAAATCAATCGCAGGTTATATTTCTTTTCTTATTTTAGTTTTTCTGTAGTTTATCATATTTTGCGATCGCTTATTAAGTGAGCTTGCAACTTTTTTTTTATTATTTGCAGCCAAACATGCATTTTTTTACAAATGTTCGCAACTTTCCTTGAATTGTCGCAAGCAAACGACATCCTTGGCTTTAATTTTGCACATAAAATTAAAGTATCGTGATGGTTTGTTACCTTCAGTAACACTTAATTAAACATTTAAATGTAATGTACAACGCGTCAGTGTGTCTGTAAAATCAAATGAGCAATCAACTTTTACCTGATAAGAAGACATCTCTACATTCCTCTCCTCTACATGGCTCATGTCAGTGATTCCAAGATCTGTGAGCAATCGAATGCTACGTGCCAAGTTATAAGGTTCCACACAAAGATCGTCAGTAACAATAAAAGTTGCGGTATCAGAAACAAAAACACCTCTTCCAACCCAATCATCATCAAAGACATGAAACAACAAACGACAACATTCCGGACAAAATCTCGATCTCTTATCCTGGGAGGATATGCTATTACAACTTATTAGATTAGAACAAATGACGTTACAGCATTCAAAGTAATGTTGGGGTATGGTGTCATCTATATTCAGCTTTAGAGTTCTGCAGTAATCATATGATAAACTTCTGGGGTTAAGAAGCACATGTTTACATTCTTGTGTAGCAAAGTAACAGTAAGGTAAGTCCTTGAGACTTTGGTACAGATTGTTGAAGCTCCCAAGAGCCTCAAACTTTGTATCGTCATGTTTCCCTAAGAGCCTGGCAATTGTTCCCATTGGCAATGTAATGAAGCTGAACAAAATGTCGACAAAAGTGTGATCAGCTTCAGCGCATACGACTCTCTTATTCACTTTATCTACCATTACTTTTATCGAAATTTTAGCTTCGTTAGCCATAATTATAGGACCCTAGCGAAGAAGACAGAATATATCTGTGTAGGGAATTGTTTGGTATGTGTGAAGTTGGAATAATAAGTATTTAAAGTGGTTGTGAGGTAACCAAAAGGCTTTCAGTATTGAATGGTACGTAATTCAATTCTCAAGTATATTGGAAAATGTTATTATACGTTGAAAGTTGTGGGCAACCTGTTTGTTTTCATTCAAGTCGAGACCGAAAGAACTTCTCATGTGAACGACGTCCCATTAAAATCTTCTTTAGAATATATTTTCGGTAAAAACAATCTCTACAAAAAGGTGAAATGCATTCACCCAATTGATATGAATGACTTTATAATGTGGACAATTAAATAATTTTCACCAAAATATGGTTCTTGTACATCTTACCTGATATCGGATTAGGGCCCTTTACATAGCAAACTTTCAATGATTTTGAAACCTGAACCGGTCGGTCAGACTGGGATTAGGGGCCTTAGTTAGTCTCGATCCGGTTAAGATGTTAGGACAAATTTGATGCAAGCTAGAGGCCAGACCGGAGAGCCGGGAGGTCGAATCGGACTTTTGTGGGGTTAAACCAGTCAAACTAGTCCGACCAGTAGAACTCTATTTTTGTTTACACCCACATACATGCACATTAATAAAAACTTCTTAATTTGAACCAAACTCTAAAAGCCCATAGTCATATATTACCTTTTACATCACAAAACACTTAGGATGCATTTCGTTGGCAAGAATTGAATGGAATTCAAAGGAATTGGAATTTGAATTCCAACTCTTATGGTGTTTCGTTCATTGCATTTGTTGGATTTGGAATTGCAATTCCAATATTGATGTGTTTAGTTAACAAAGAAATTGTAATTAGAATTTTGTATAAATTTCTTCAAATTCCTTTAACTAAATGAATTCAAAATCCTTCCAACATTATAAGGAATTCAAGTCAATTTATTGGAATCTTCAATCGGTTGACGTCGTTTCGACCCGAACCGATTCGGACCGTACCGTTTCGACGCGAATCGTTTAGATCCATACCGCTTTCAACTCATACAGATTCGGACCGAACTGTTTTGGCCTGTACCAATTTCGACCGGTACCGTTTCACCCGGTACCCTTTTGACCTTAACCGTTTCGACCGGAAACGTTTTGGACCGTACCAGTTTCGACCGGTATTGTTTTGACCCGAACCGTTTTAGACCGTACCAGTTTCGAACAGTACCGTTTCGACCCGAACCGTTTTGGACCGTACTAGTTTCGACCGGTACCGTTTCGACCCAAATTGTTTTTGGCCGTACCCGTTTTGATCGGTACCGTTTTTTGGATCGTACCAATTCGTTCACAAATTCCAATTCCAAACCATTCCGTGAACCAAACGCACCCTTAGGGTCTATTTGGTATGGGGTAATGGAATGGATGAGCGAATGGAATGGACGAGGTAATGGAATGGACAAGGTAATGGAATGGATCATTACCATTCATGTCTTGTTTGGTTGCCATGTAGAAATGAAACAAAAATTACTTTGTGTTGTTAGATAGGCAGGGAAAAGACGAAGGAATAAAATCGATGGTGAATGGTTGTGTTTGGTGGTGGTCAGTGGCGGTGATGGTCGGTGGTGGCGACGGTGGAAGGTGGAGGTGGATGGTCGTGATGGGGGGTGGGCGACGATGGTGAGTAGTGGCGGTGGTAGGTGGTGGTTAGTGGCGTGATGGTATACGGTGTTGTGTGGCGGTAGCGTGGTGGTGGGTGGCAACGACGGTGGTGGGTGGTGGCTAAGATGGCTATGGGTGGAGGTGGATGGCGGTGACGGTGGGTGGGTGACGGTGGTGGGTGGCGACGACGACAGTGGTGGGTGGGTGATGGCGGTGGGGGGTGGGGGGTGGTGGCGACAGTGGTAGGTGGTGGGTGATGGTGGTGAACGGCGTTGGGTGGTGTTTGGATGGCGGCGGTGCTGGGTGGGTGAAGGTAATGGGTGGTGGGTGGTGGGTGGCGGTGGTAGCGGTGGTGGGCGACGGTGGTGGGTGGTGACAGCAGTGGTGGGTGGCGACGATGGTGGTGAGTGGTGGTGGTGATTGGTGGATTAAGGTGTTATTAGTAAAGGGTGAATAAGGGATGTAATGAAAAAAAAATATGGGGGTGGATGAATGATTTTAGGGAATGGAATACTTTGTGGAATGAGTGATTTAATTCATTTAACCAACCAAACACACTATTTTTCATTACCTCGTAATGTTTTATTCCATTCCGGCATACCAAAAGCTACCTTAAAGATCATAGTCGCTACTACTTTTACCATTCATATTTTCTATTAACTTTATAGATTGGTATTTTATATGCTAAAAATAATGAATATGTAGTAGTTTTAAAATCAAAAGCAAAACAATTAATTATTTAGTGTGAGTTTGAATTAAATAGAATTATTCGAATTCAATTCAAAATCAAGTTTCAAATACGAATTGAAGAAATCAAACATTAATGGAATACGAATTCAAGTAAATAATAATAAAAATTGGATATGACTAATTCAAAATTCGTTATTCAATTCACAGAGTGAGGAATATCTTTGTTTTCAACTTTCGAGATCTTTTGACTTTGCATTCATACATCTTCGGAAGGAAATAAATAAGGTCTTCTATTCTATTTGTCTAACGGCAATTTGCTGTATTTGGAAATGTCGCAACGAGGTTGTATTTAATCAAGAACAATGTTCGGTACAAAAAGGCGATTGGTGAAGTCAAAGCGATGAGTCTTCTTATATGAGCTAGTAGTTGTATTAGATCTAAAAAACAGGTGGTCTTTTGTATTGTAATCCTTGTACATCAGATGTTTTGCTAGTATCCCGCTAGCTTAAACTGATTAATAAATTTTTTGTTGACCGTTGAAAAAAAAATTCGCTGAACACACCCGTACTATTAGGGGTGTAAATGACACGTAGCGGCTCGAGAGCTACCCGGGATCGGCTCGGTAAAAAGCCCGAACGAGCCGAGTCTTAACGAGCCCGAGCCTGAAATATGGCTCGTTTAGTTATCAAGCCCGAGCTCGAGCCCTAGATACAAAGCTCGATTGGGCTCGCGAGCCTAAACGAGCCCAAACATAATTATAAGTTATTTATATATCTCTTATAATTTATAGCTCACATCTCCAAGCCCAAGTCCTTATTTCATAGGCCCAATTAATAACACTCGCGAGCCGAGCTTTGAACTCGTTTGAGATTGTTCTCAAATCACCTCGAGCCGAGTCGAGCCGAGCTCGAGCTTTTGATTTTGCTAGCGAGCCGAGCTCGAGCTCAAGATTGTAGGCTCGAAACCGATCCAAGCTCGAGCTTCATAAAACCATAACGAGCCGAGCTCGAACTGTAACATCGCGAATTTTTCCCCAATTTTTAAAGTAGTAAAATCACCACTATGCCTATATTATACCTCTTGTGTACAAGTATAATCATGTCTAAATTTTTACTCAATATTATTCCAAAATAGAAAGCTAAAAAAAAAATTTGAGTTGTATAAATTATATTAAATACAAAAGCTTATCAAAATATATATATTTTGAACGGCCAACAGATTACTATGTATTTTAACCCCTTCATTTTACCTCATTCTATGTACTTATTTTAAAAATAATAATAATACTTATAGACATTTATATATATATACGAATAATCAAATAGAATATGGCAAGTTTTCCAAATAAGGTGAAAATAGAACTATTTTTGAATATTTTCAGTGTGTTTGATATACTATCTTTCAAGTATTTTAAGTAATTATATCTTCATCGAATTCTTAAAATTTTGTAACCGAGATTCGCGAATTGATAACATTTAATAAAAAAAAATGGTGAGTTTCTAAATTAAATGAGGTAGCATGGAATAGGAGCATGATACAGTTGACCATTATTCAATTAGAAATCCCTTTACGTCTGTTCCATTCATTTACTCAAAAATCACGGTAACTTCCGGATCAATGCCAATCATCGTTGATGAACATCAAAGGTTGTTGTTCTCGTCAACCACAAATACCAAGACTTGTCAAACGGTGGACACACACAACCCAAACCCATCACTTTTTTATAGTCACGCCGCCACGATCACCACCATTGTTTGTTCGGAACGAGTTCAACAACCGTTACTACTCCGACGTGACCACCCGTACCATTTTCATTCCTTGCGAATCCCTCTAATTCAGCCCCGTCGAACACCATGTTCCGCAACCGGCGTTCAAATATTTTTGTTATGCCGTTGAGGTAATATATGTTTTTTTTCTTAATTCCGCTTTATCGCTTTTGTTATTAATGTTTACGATATTTAAATTATATAATATCTCATAAAATCTTTGATATTATTCATAGTACTTTTGGGGTTATAATGTAAATGTATGAACTGTGTTATATATACAAGGATGAATAAGAACATAAACTTTTTCAAGGTGGGGTGCTTGCTTTGGTCAACAAAGTAAAAAAGAAAAAAAAAAGAACGAAACAAATATATGTAAATAAACTACATTTCTTATTGTCACAATGAGATTAAGTATTTTCCATTTTAGAAAAATTTCAACCTTTTTATAATTTTGGTTATGTGTTCAATAGTTAAAACTAAGTAACCATGACATACATATGCTAAATAAATAAAAACTAACACAAAGCTATAAACCATCATTCGAAACTCATTTTATCTAAATACATTGTATAAACTTATTAGTTATACTTTCTAGATAATTGTTTTGTACTTTTAACTAGTCAAGCTTTACACTCATGCAAATAAGAGTATATAAATCTTAATAAACCAAAGCTAATGGATTTTTTTTTATTTTTTTATTTTTTTTTTGTTTTAGACTAGACATGTTATAATAAGAACTTTGATAATTTACTCACATTTATACATTCCAAAATTTGTATAATAATGGTTCTGTCAAAAACATATAAAAGTAGTAAACTTGAAAAGTTTACGAAGACATTTTTTTTGGAACATAATCATGTATTTTCAGTATTTATAACATTGATAAAATAGAATGTAATGTTAATCGCAATGGAATTTAGTTTGGTTCATTAAATAATATACGATAATATTAATTCCCATTCATCATACAAGCGAATATAAAGACTCGACTATAAATTAATTATGTTGTTCGTTGCCCCCCAAAATCCGTAACATATAACCCATTATTTATATCCTCTAGTCAAAACCTCAAATCATTCCCAAATATTCTTATGGTCCTAGACTCTAATATAAGTCCATCCACTTATCGAACATTATTATTTGAACAATCTAGGAAAATTTTGGAGTTCTCTTCAATCATCAACATCAACTTTTGTGTGAACTTTTGCTAGCTTATCAAGGTGAGTTTTACATAGCCCCTTTTCTATTTATCACCATTTTTGGGATGAAACATGTTACAACATTATTTATGCAATTCAATCATCAATGTGTCTATGTGTATTTCTATGTTGCATTATGTCTTGAACATGACTAGGGTAAGCACAATTCTAGTATAAACATTCATCAGCCAAACGGTATACATTGATAGATCTATTGGACTGACAATCCCACCGGATACGTGCCTCCTACAAAGGTTGCGTGGGTGTTTGTTACTGCAATATAAACGAGTGAACCATGAGCGTATGGGATGTACCACAATACAACAGTCACAATGGTTGATTATGCACTCGATTTACTTATAGTATGTTTTCACATATGGACTAGATTGCCATGACATATGAATTGCACAACAATTTTATTCGATTATCAAAACCTATGTAATTCTCACCAACTTTTGTTGACCCAAAATATTTTCAACTTAACATGTTTCAGGTTCTACTTGCTTGAAGATTTGAATTAATGCTTGAAGATGTGTGCATAGTTCTATTCAATTTGGTGTACGAATTCTTGTAGAACAATTGTATGTAATTTATCTAAATCATATAATGAAATTTATTATTTACCATGAGCTACTGAACAATCATCGATACGTGACATCCCGATGTTTCCGCCATCGGTTGGGGTGTTACAGATTGGTATCAGAGCCATGGTTATAGGGAATTAGGTTATTAGAAAAATAATCTAGTCTATAACCATAGGATTTAACCAGTACTTGCTTCTTTTACTTGCAACCCTACTTGTTTCTATTCTCTATTTCTCTTCTACTTCTTATCTCTACTTTAGTCCCTACAAGAAGATTGTTCTCCATCACTGGATCTACCTTAGAGTAACATGACAAGATTCTCAAGTCTTAACCTGAACTGCCTTGAAGATCCCGTCGAAGTTCTAGATTTTAATAACGAACACGTGCAATCTGGAAGGGTGAGCGCCTGTATTCTGAGTTTTCTGTCTAGGATTGGCATTGCGCATAAATCCCAATCAGACGAGGGACCCGGATGCCTACCTGGGAATTCTCGGGATGAGTGTTCACTTATAGGCTAAAACATGTCTTCATATGTTATTAGAATCTAGAATCTTTGATAAGTCAACGTTTTCGTTTATTCGTTTTAATTAATGAATAAATGATTACACTCCTTATATAATCTCATTCATTTCACTGTGTCTCTTACAGATCATGCCTCCACGTCGCAGTGCTCGTCTTAACAGTGGTAACAATCATGATGAAGGGAGTAGCAATCACAATCATAACCATGACACTAACCACAACAACAACAACAATGGTGTCGATGCTCAACTGGCTGCAATCATTTCTCAACAAATGGCGCAGCAAATCGCAACTCTGGTTCCCAACTTACTAGCTCAAGTCATCCAGTTGAACGGCAACGGGAACGGTAACGGCAACGGGAATGGAAATGGAAACCACAACGGGAATGGGAATGGTCTTCCAGCCTGCACTCTCAAGCACTTTAATTCCTGTAATCCCCCAAAGTTCAGTGGAGAAGAAGGAGCTACAGGACTCCTACAATGGTTTGAGGGTATTGAGAATACCTTCATTAACAGTGAATGCCCCGACAACTTTAAAGTCCGTTATGCCATGAGTGTTCTTCACAAACGAGCACTCACTTGGTGGAATGAAGAAAAACGCACTCGCGGAGCTGAAGCTGCACTAGCCTTAACTTGGGATCAAGCTAAAGACATTATGAAGGCAGAGTTCTGTCCTAGTAATGAAATTAAGAAGCTGGAAGATGAATTTCATGATCTTGCTCAAGACAGTGGGGAAAACCTTGCTTACAGCACTCGTTTTCACGAACTTAGCTTACTACTACCCCACAAAGTCACCCCTTTGCCCATTGCGATTGAAAAATACATTGGTGGTTTACCGATGCAGATTCAAGACACGGTGTGGGGAAGGAACCCTGCTACTTTGGAGGAAGCAAAGCGTTTGGCTGCCACCCTAACAGATAACCATGTGAAGGCAGGAACCCTGACTCGTAAAGGGGAAAAGAAAAAGGATACTCCCCAACCTGCCGTTGAAATCAAAACCGAGGCCTCAACCAACGGAAAGTGTAAGGTCAGAAATTTTGCAATAGACACCACTGCCCCACCAACAAGAAACAATACAACGGGAAACTACCTAAGTGTGACACCTGCCAGTATCACCATCCAACTCAAGTACCCTGCCGACAGTGCACCAATTGTCAAAGGTATGGGCATCTTGCAGATGCTTGTCGAATCCCTGCTACAAACGCTTTTGATGCTCCAAATAACCCCGCTTGAGACCCTCCAGCTACTTAACAGCAAACCCCACCATTTGAATAATGTCTACTTTCTCTTTAATTCTATGTATTGACACTTTTTGATTCAAATAATAAATTCGAGTATTATCATAACATCTGAGTGCATGCTTGTTTGAATGTGAACTAATTGCTATATCTATAATCATACTTGCTTACTTGTACAACAATTAGTTGACTACCAAACAACCTACTCAACGATTGGTAGAGGTCATCATGTCTTTCCAACTGTCGGGGAGAGGCCCTACAACCTGCTCAACGACTAGTGGGGACTATCAGACCTGCTCAACAATCGGTAAAGTCATAAAAGGACGCAAAACCCTAATGTAAGGTAAATTGGTAATTACGGTCCGGAACGTAATCATGAATTTACAGGTACATTAAGGTAGTGAGAAATTTTATCAAGGTTTTCGGTAGTCGACCAATTGTAAACTTGGTGTTTTCTTTTAACTACGGGACGAAGTTTCCAAAAGTATGGGAGACTGTAACATCGCGAATTTTTCCCCAATTTTTAAATTAGTAAAATCACCACTATGCCTATATTATACCTCTTGTGTACAAGTATAATCATGTCTAAATTTTTACTCAATATTATTCCAAAATATAAAGCTAAAAAAAAAAAATTAAGTTGTATAAATTATATTAAATACAAAAGCTTATCAAAATATATATATTTTGAACGGCCAACAGAAAACTATATATTTTAACCCCTTCATTTTACCTCATTCTATGTACTTATTTTAAATAATAATAATACTTATAGACATTTATATATATATATACGAATAAATCAAATAGAATATGGCAAGTTTTCCAAATAAGGTGAAAATAGAACTATTTTTGAATATTTTCAGTGTGTTTGATATACTATCTTTCAAGTATTTTAAGTAATTATATCTTCATCGAATTCTTAAAATTTTGTAACCGAGATTCGCGAATTGATAACATTTAATAAAAAAAAATGGTGAGTTTCTAAATTAAATGAGGTAGCATGGAATAGGAGCATGATACAGTTGACCATTATTCAATTAGAAATCCCTTTACGTCTGTTCCATTCATTTACTCAAAAATCACGGTAACTTCCGGGATCAATGCCAATCATCGTTGATGAACATCAAAGGTTGTTGTTCTCGTCAACCATAAATACCAAGACTTGTCAAACGGTGGACACACACAACCCAAACCCATCACTTTTTTATAGTCACGCCGCCACGATCACCACCATTGTTTGTTCGGAACGAGTTCAACAACCGTTACTACTCCGACGTGACCACCCGTACCATTTTCATTCCATGCGAATCCCTCTAATTCAGCCCCGTCGAACACCATGTTCCGCAACCGGCGTTCAAATTTTTTTTTTTATGCCGTTGAGGTAATATATGTTTTTTTTCTTAATTCCGCTTTATCGCTTTTGTTATTAATGTTTACGATATTTAAATTATATAATATCTCATAAACATCTTTGATATTCATTCATAGTACTTTTGGGTTATAATGTAAATGTATGAACTGTGTATATATACAAGGATGAATAAGAACATAAACTTTTTCAAGGTGGGGTGCTTTGGTCAACAAAGTAAAAAAGAAAAAAAAAGAACGAAACAAATATATGTAAATAAACTACATTTCTTATTGTCACAATGAGATTAAGTATTTTCCATTTTAGAAAAATTTCAACCTTTTTATAATTTTGGTTATGTGTTCAATAGTTAAAACTAAGTAACCATGACATACATATGCTAAATAAATAAAAACTAACACAAAGCTATAAACCACCATTCGAAACTCATTTTATCTAAATACATTGTATAAACTTATTAGTTATACTTTCTAGATAATTGTTTTGTACTTTTAACTAGTCAAGCTTTACACTCATGCAAATAAGAGTATATAAATCTTAATAAACCAAAGCTAATGGATTTTTTTTTTTTTTTTTATTTTTTTTTTTGTTTTAGACTAGACATGTTATAATAAGAACTTTGATAATATACTCACATTTATACATTCCAAAATTTGTATAATAATGGTTCTGTCAAAAACATATAAAAGTAGTAAACTTGAAAAGTTTACGAAGACATTTTTTTGGAACATAATCATGTATTTTCAGTATTTATAACATTGATAAAATAGAATGTAATGTTAATCGCAATGGAATTTAGTTTGGTTCATTAAATAATATACGATAATATTAATTCCCATTCATCATACAAGCGAATATAAAGACTCGACTATAAATTAATTATGTTGTTCGTTGCCCCCCAAAATCCGTAACATATAACCCATTATTTATATCCTCTAGTCAAAACCTCAAATCATTCCCAAATATTCTTATGGTCCTAGACTCTAATATAAGTCCATCCACTTATCGAACATTATTATTTGAACAATCTAGGAAAATTTTGGAGTTCTCTTCAATCATCAACATCAACTTTTGTGTGAACTTTTGCTAGCTTATCAAGGTGAGTTTTACATAGCCCATTTTCTATTTATCACCATTTTTGGGATGAAACATGTTACAACATTATTTATGCAATTCAATCATCAATGTGTCTATGTGTATTTCTATGTTGCATTATGTCTTGAACATGACTAGGGTAAGCACAATTCTAGCATAAACATTCATCAGCCAAACGGTATACATTGATAGATCTATTGGACTGACAATCTGTGACAACTCGGGTAAATCTCTCTTTTGATTTCTATCTTTTGTTTGTTCCCTTCGTTATTTCTTTTGTTCTTTTGGTACTTGTGCAATTTTCGGGACGAAAATTCTTTTAACGTGGGGATGATGTGACACCCAGCAAATTCTGGTTAACAACGTTGTCTAGATGAAAGTCTACCTTAGCGAGTCACGCGTATATTGTACTTAACTGGGTTAGTTAAGTCGGGTTATGGTTCGGGAACTATCGGTTAGCCTAGAAGATCATTGGATGTTGGTCTAGAGGTTCATTAGATGTCGGTCCTTAACCAAGTGTACAAACGGTGACGATTTGTAGGATCGTCAGGCATACGGAACATACGAGTCTCGAGTCCCGGGAATTGGTGAACGAGTGTGAATATGTGTATTTACATGTGTTATGTGTTTATAATCATTATGTGACTTGTCGGTATGTGAAAATGTGTTAACATATGTTAAAACGGGGTTTAACGCGCAAAACACACGGAACAGGCCCCTATAGGCGATTAGGATAGCCAATCGCCTATAGGAGGGGCGAGTGGGGGACCTTAGAGGCGAGTGGGGACTAATTGCATGACTGTTCATGCGATTAGGCCCCAATTGCATGGACTTACATGCGATTAGGCTCCCTAATCGCGTGTAAAGGCTGCATAATCGCTAGTTACGTGCTGGACGACTAAAAACGACTATAAATACCATACTTGACCTCATAAACTTCATAATACAAACCCTAGTCGTCCCATAACCCGCCCCAACACACACACAACCTCTGGAACGCGATTTTTGATCAAAACACAAGGTTTCAAGCTTAATCCATCATCCTTTTTACAAATCTAAGGTTTGATTTCCATCCATGAATCTTTATAAACGTTTTTAATCAATCCCTAATGGTCCAGACCTATTCTAAAACGGAAAAGCTTTCTGAAAATCGTTAATAAGTGTTGTTAATCGGATTTTAACTAGTATACATGTGTTATGGGTGTTTATGATTAGAAAGCTAGGGTTTTTATGATCCAAGATGAATGAATGATATATTATTATGTTAGATCAGAATAATAATGATATTATGATGATAAAATCTGAGAATTGATTATTAGGGTGATAGTTACGCATGTTAGTGTGATGTTGCATGCTATGTGAATGGTGTTTGGAATACATGATTGCATGCAGGACTGATAATACGAGGCAAAACGAAGGATTTTGGTTTAAACATGTTTAGAATAGTTGTTGGGATGATATTGGATGGTTACACACGTTCTGGGTCTGATTTGGAGCGTTAAACGCGCGAAAAAACCGGAACAGCAAGGTTACAGGCGATTAGCAACCCTAATCGCCTATGTTAGAGGCGATTAGGAGGCCAATCGCCCATCTTTCATGCGATTAGGCCCCAATCGCTAGTTTTTACATGCAATCAGCCCTAAATGCTAGTTTTTACATGCAATCAGCCCTAAATGCTAGTTTTTACATGCAATCAGCCCTAAATGCTAGTTTTTACATGCAATCAGCCCTAAATGCTAGTTTTTACATGCAATCAGCCCTAAATGCTAGTTTTTACATGCAATCAGCCCTAAATGCTAGTAGTTACATGCGATTAGCCTTCCTAAATGCCAGTTGACCAACCTAAATGCTAGTTGACTTTTCCTAATCGCGTGTACTGCTGCTGTAAGTATAAATTAGCATTCCGAGACCCGATTTGACATGTAGGAACATGCTAGGAACCCCGTAACATATCTAATAACTTGGTAACATATGTTTGAATGTAATTCGGTGATACGTGAACTATGTGCTATAAATTGTTGTGCGTTAACGTATGTTAAGTGAGTTTACATGATTGCATGTTTGAGAGCGTAAAGATAACACGGGGAGTCTCGGGTCACCAATGGGATGTCGAGTCTTGTACTTTGGGTCAGTTAAACAGTCACGGTGTTTTCAAACGAACTTGGTTATGGTCTGGACATCTAGGGACTAATTAACCTGCGGGTTATTAGTCTAAGTACTTGTAACTGTCATATGTTAAGTCGCCGCTTTACGGGACTAGCATAGCAGCTGAGTTTACTCGGGTTAAGGAGTAACGCAACTTAAGGTGAGTTTACGGCCCCTCTTTTAAACTGGTTTCATATTTTCGGGGGAGAAAACATGTGTTAAAACGATTATTTGGTAACTACTGTCATACTATGGGTTTCTATTGTGTACTACACGATCTTTGGAAGTCCGGGGGGGAACCATGAATGTGCGGGTTTGCACAACGGGGAAATGTGAATAGCGCTATTGGGAGTGACCAACCCCGCTCGTCGGCTTGGAGGGCCGGGCGAGTGCATATTGTCTCAAACAGGAACAACAGGAACAACTGGTTTACTTTTCGGGCACAACATCTGGTATGCGTGTTAGTAATGGTTTTCCAATCGTGGTAGTAACAAAACATACGCCTAGCTAGCGTACACTGGTTTTCGATTTGTTATAGTATGGACAGGTTGACTTGGTACTTGGATACAAAACCTGTAAACTCACCAGCATTTTTGTGCTGACGTAAACTTTTACATGTTTTCTCAGGTCGCTAAGGTAGCACAATGGAACTAGGGCGCACGCGTCTGCACGGCGTCTAGCTAGAGTTGCATGATTTTACAAACGTTGAACATGGGTTTACTATTGAATAATTGTTTTGAATAAGCTTCCGCTGTAAACGGGAATTTTAAACATTGTTTTGAAATTGCATTATGTTCATGTTAGACTTGTTTATTGTGATCGTTGGTTTGGATCCTGGTTTGTCATGCGCCTCGCGGTAAAACTCCGCAAGTGGATTTTGAGGGTGTGACAGATTGGTATCAGAGCCAATGGTTATAGTGAACTAGGACTGCATGTAGAGTCTAGTCTATAGCCGAGTCGCACACACTAGACGATCACATGGTACTAAACATTATGGTGGTTTACGTATGGTCTTGTCGGGGTGTCTCTAAATCATTGGGTCTTTCTACGTTACATCATCCGTTCTATCATAGGTCGGGTTACTTACTTTCTAGGCGGTGTAGTATATTGGAGTGAATCGTGTACTCTTGAGATTTGTCCAAGGCTCGGACATCTCCCTTTCCTACTCTAATAGAAACACTTGCCATAAACTACCGTAGTATTACGGTGTATAGCTAAGAGTCTATGTTCGGTGATTTGAGCTTTGAACTAGGAGAACACTTGGAGGGACCATGTAGAGCGGTTTATCATTTTGGGTGCACACAAAATCATAAACCGAAATGCATGGAAGCCCTGGTGAGCTCTGGGTTTGAAGGGATAGTCCTGGATTGGATCTAGCTTTGATCTTGTGAACATTAGTGATTATCTTTAGCTGCAAACTAAATTTTCTCGTTCTTTCTGCCAGAATCATGTCTGGAGTAAGAGGAGGACGTGGAGGTGGTCGCAATGGTGGACGTGGTGGTGGACGCGGTGGTGCTGGTGGTCGTGGAGGTATTAACCTATCGCAGGCTGATCTGAACAACTTGCTCCAAGCTGCCTTCCAGTTAGGGCACAACGGTGGTGGTAAGTTGATTTATCCATTTTCTTTGCCTCATTAGTGAACCTTGTTTACATTCGTCGAAATTCCTCACGCATTTCATTTCAGGTGGTCCTGTTAACCCACCCCCACCTATGTGTACCTACAAGATGTTTCGGGACTGTAAGCCCAGGAATTCTCTGGCACTGAGGGTGCGGTGAGCTTGCTTAGGTGGCTGGAGAAAGTGGAGTCAGTGTTTCTGATGTGTAACTGTCTCCCAGAAGATCGGGTTAAGTATGCTGCTGCGTTATTCCAGGATGTTGCATTGACTTGGTGGAATAACATCACCCAGAATATGGGTATTGGAGAGGCGTATGCTATGCCTTGGGAGAATTTTGTGCAGCTGCTGAAGCGTGAATACTGTCTGAGGGAAGAGGTGCAGAAGCTAGAGCACGAGGTGTGGAACCTCAAGATGACTGGGTCTGAAATTGAGAAGTATACTGTGAGGCGGAATGAGTTGGCAGTGCTGTGTCCCGATCTGCATGTGCCAGAATACAGGAGGATTGAGCATTATATCTCGGGGTTAGTACGGAAATCGCAGGATTAGTGGCTGCGGGAAATCATCCTACATACGCAGAGGTGGTTCGATCGGCTCATAGGATGACCAACTTAAAGGTGAATGAGGGTATTTTGCCTGCGAAGGGTTCGACTGTTAAGGCCCCAGAGAACAACAAGCGCAAGTGGGAAAATGACGGGAAAGGATCTGGGCCAACACAGCAGGGTAAGAGGTTTGATAATGAGGGTTCTTCTTCTTCGGGTAACAAGCAGGGTGGTTATGCGGGGAAACTGCCTAAATGTAACAAGTGCGGACGTCATCATCAAGGGAACTGCGACAGTAACCGTTGTCATCGCTGCCAGCGAACAGGGCATTATGCTAAAGATTGTCGGGTTACACTTCCATCGACCCAAACCCCGACTACTAACTCAGCTCCTACTACTCAAGGGACTACAGGAAGACAAGGATGTTACAATTGTGGAGAGACCGGGCATTACAAGAAGGATTTCCCAAACTGAAGCAGGGTGGAAACAACGGTAATGGGAACAACGGGGGCGGTGGCAGGAATGCACGCGCCTTCGTCATTGGAGCCGCTGAGGCTAGACAGGATCCTGACACAGTTACCGGTACGTTCCTTCTCAATAATCGTTCTGTTAGTGTGTTATTTGATTCTGGTGCCGACAAGAGTTTTGTATCCATGGAAGTTAGTCGACTGCTAGATGTAGTACCCGTACCATTAGAGACTAAGTATATTATTGAGTTGGCGGACGGTAAAATGATTGAAGCTACTAGTATCCTTCGGGAGTGTCAATTAGAGTTGTCGGGTTTATCGTTCCCCATCGACCTTATGCCGGTACCTTTGGGTAGTTTTGACGTTGTTGTAGGCATGGATTGGTTGTCCCTGTATCGCGCAGAGATTGTCTGTTACGATAAGGTTATTCGGATTCCTCTCCCTGATGGAGAATTCCTTTCTGTTTACGGTATCAAGGGTGGTGTTCCGCTGAATATCATCTCTAGCATGAAAGCCCTTAGGTGTCTTCGAAAGGGTTATCCAGCCGTTTTGGCGCTTTTATCTGTTTCCTCTGGTGATGAGAAGAAGATCGACGATATTCCAGTTGTACGCGAGTTTTCTGATGTTTTTCCCGATGATTTATCTGGCCTTCCTCCCCATCATCAGGTCGAGTTTGGTATTGATCTTGTACCAGGGGCTGCTCCTATTGCTCGGGCCCCCTACCGTCTTGCACCTCCCGAGATGCAGGAATTGTCTAGTCAGTTACAGGAACTCTTGGACAAGGGTTTCATCAGGCCAAGTTCTTCCCCTTGGGGAGCCCCGATTCTATTCGTCAAGAAGAAGGATGGAAGTTTCCGATTGTGTGTGGACTATAGAGAACTGAACAAATTGACCGTCAAGAACCGTTATCCTCTTCCACGTATTGATGATCTATTCGACCAGCTCCAGGGTTCTAGTTACTATTCCAAGATTGACTTGAGGTCCGGTTATCACCAGTTGCGGGTAAGGGAAGCTGACGTTGCAAAGACTGCCTTTCGTACACGTTATGGCCATTTCGAATTCTTGGTCATGCCTTTCGGTCTCACGAACGCACCGGCGGTTTTCATGGATTTGATGAACCGCGTTTGCAAACCATATCTGGACAAGTTCGTCATTGTGTTTATTGATGACATTCTGATCTACTCTAAGAACAAGACCAAACACGAGGAACACCTACGTTTGGTTTTGGAACTCTTGAGACGGGAACAACTTTACGCTAAGTTCTCAAAGTGTGACTTTTGGTTACGCGAAGTTCAGTTCCTAGGACATGTGGTTAATGAACTAGGAATTCATGTCGATCCAGCTAAGATCGAAGCGATCAAGGACTGGGGAGCACCAAAGACGCCAACTGAGGTGCGGCAATTCCTAGGCCTTGCGGGCTACTATCGTCGTTTCATTCAGGGGTTCTCGAAGATCGCTCAACCCCTCACCACTCTTACTCAGAAGGATAGGAAATTCGACTGGGGTGAACCACAAGAGTCAGCGTTTGAGGAACTAAAGTCTAAACTTTGTTCCGCTCCTATTTTGTCCTTACCTGAAGGCCCTGATGATTTCGTTGTTTACTGTGATGCTTCTATTCATGGTCTCGGTTGTGTGTTGATGCAACGCGAGAAGGTGATTGCGTATGCTTCTCGTCAACTCAAGGTGCACGAGAAGAACTACACCACCCATGACTTGGAGTTGGGTGCCGTGGTATTCGCGTTGAAAATTTGGAGACATTACTTGTACGGTACCAAATGCACCATCTACACCGATCACAAGAGTCTCCAACATATCTTCGACCAACAACATTTGAACATACGGCAGCGTCGTTGGATTGAACTTCTGAACGACTATGATTGTGCTATTAAGTACCATCCTGGCAAGGCGAATGTTGTAGCAGACGCCTTGAGCAGGAAGGAATCAACTAAACCTCGTCGCGTTCGGGCGTTGCAGCTCACCATTCATTCATCTCTACCTGATCAACTCCGTTCTGCCCAGTTAGAAGCTTTGAGGGAGGAAACCTTAAAGCTGAAACTATGCACGGTGCCGACAAGCACCTCGAGCGAAGGCCTGATGGCCTGCACTACTTCGCAGAACGTATATGGGTTCCTTTATTCGGGGGACTACGGGAGCTTGTTCTTGATGAGGCTCATAAGTCCCGGTATTCTATTCATCCTGGTTCGGATAAGATGTACCAAGATCTGAAGGTACTTTACTGGTGGCCAAACATGAGGTCGGATATAGCCTCATACGTGAGCAAATGCTTGACTTGTGCTAAGGTCAAGGTGGAATACCAGAAACCGTCGGGTCTCTTGCAACAACCTGAAATTCCGGAATGGAAATGGGAACGGATTACCATGGATTTTGTCACGCAACTTCCTAAATCACCAAGCGGGAATGACAAGATATGGGTGATTGTCGATCGGTTGACGAAATCAGCCCATTTTCTTGCTATTAAGGAGACCGACACTATGGATCGTTTGGTTCGTCTTTATTTGAAGGAAGTTGTTTCTAAGCACGGGGTGCCAGTTTCTATTATCTCGGATCGTGACTCCCATTTTACTTCTCACTTCTGGAAGTCTTTGCACAAGGCTTTGGGTACCCAACTAGACATGAGTACGGCTTATCATCCACAGACTGACGGTCAGAGTGAGCGCACGATTCAAACTTTAGAAGACATGCTGCGGGCATGTGTGATCGATTTTGGCAAGGGTTGGGAAGCTCATCTACCGTTAGTAGAATTCTCGTACAACAACAGTTATCACACGAGCATCAAGGCAGCTCCGTTCGAGGCACTGTACGGACGGAAATGCCGTTCTCCTCTTTGTTGGGCTGAAGTGGGTGAGAGTCAACTCACTGGGCCTGAACTAGTGTACGAAACTTCGGAAAAGATCGTACAGATTCGTAACCGGTTGGCAGCGGCACGGGACCGGCAAAAGAGTTATGCCGATCAGCGTCGCAAACCATTGGAATTCCAAGTTAATGACAAAGTACTTCTAAAAGTCTCACCATGGAAGGGCGTCATACGCTTTGGGAAGCGTGGCAAACTCAATCCGCGGTATGTCGGCCCATTTACGATCCTGGAACGGATTGGACCGGTGGCGTATCGTCTTGATTTACCGACGGAGCTCGGTAACGTACATAACGTCTTCCATGTGTCCAACTTAAAGAAGTGTCTGGCTGACGAGTCTCTCATTGTTCCACTGGAAGAGATCAAGGTTGATGATCGTTTTCGGATTGTGGAAGAACCTGTGGAGATCCTTGATTACAAGATTCGTAGCCTACGTCATAGCAAGATTCGCATCGTTAAGGTTCGATGGAACTCGAACCGGGGACCAGAGTACACTTGGGAACGGGAGGATCAGATGAAATCTAAGTATCCTCATCTCTTTCCTAAGGAAGCGTTCGAGTCGAGATATGTCTCTTCTGCAGCTGAATGAATCTCGGGGCGAGATTCCTTTTAACGTGGGGATGATGTGACAACTCGGGTAAATCTCTCTTTTGGTTTCTATCTTTTGTTTGTTCCCTTCGTTATTTCTTTTGTTCTTTGGTACTTGTGCAATTTTCGGGACGAAAATTCTTTTAACGTGGGGATGATGTGACACCCGGCAAATTCTGGTTAACAAACGTTGTTTAGATGAAAGTCTACTTAGCGAGTCACGCGTATATTGTACTTAACTGGGTTAGTTAAGTCGGGTTATGGTTCGGGAACTATCGGTTAGTCTAGAAGATCATTGGATGTTGGTCTAGAGGTTCATTAGATGTCAGTCCTTAACCAAGTGTACAAACGGTGACGATTTGTAGGATCGTCAGGGCATACGGAACATACAAGTCTCGAGTCCGGGGAATTGGTGAACGAGTGTGAATATGTGTATTTACATGTGTTATGTGTTTATAATCATTATGTGACTTGTCGGTATGTGAATATGTGTTAACATATGTTAAAACGGGGTTTAACGCGCAAAACACACGAAACTAGCCCCTATGGGCGATTAGGGGGCCAAATGCATGACTGTTCATGCGATTAGGCCCAAATGCATGACTGTTCATGCGATTAGGATCCCTAATCGCGTATAAAGCTGCATAATCGCGTGTTACGGGCTGGACTGTAACATTACGCATTAAATACTTGTACGTTACACGTTCATCATAATAAAACGTCAAGTTTTCATTTGTATACTCGCATTTATTTATTTTGTCGCGTTTATGGAACCCTAATATGATATATATATATTATAATATACTATATGTGTGTTGGATTGTATTAAATCAAAAAAAAAATAATAAAAACCTGCTCTGGCCGGGGTTCGAACCCGCGCCAGAGCCACACATGCTCACATACTTAACCAACCGGGCTGGACTATCATCTTGTGATAAACCCGGACTCATTATAATTTTATTCACATATTAAAACTCCCACAGTTGACAAGGAAAGTCAACTGTGGGATAGCTTGGTGAGCAATCATAGAATTAACGTATGATTGAGCTATTGTTGGTAAATTCGTGCAATAACGGCCCAATCCAACGCGTTTACACGTCTATTACACGTCAATTGTTGACTTTTTATTCAATTATACGCGTTTGTATTCAATTATAAGTCAAACCTTCCAATTAACTTAAACCCTAATCATCAGTATAAATTGAGGGTCTGCGAAGCTTAACAACTCGCTCACAATACTCTCTCAACCTCCAATTCTCTCTATTACACTCTGATATTGATTATTTTGCTCGTGGTTTTACTTTTGTCTTGACCCGGCTTCTAACATCAATCCTACACTGTGAGTCCTCTTTTGTTTGTGGGGTTTATTCATCGGCATTCAGGCAACAATAGCCCTAACATTAATCGGGCTATAGTTGCCTGAATCATCCAATTGTAAATTCTAGGGTTCGTATGATTTGAATTGGGGATAAACCTGTAATAGCGTCGTGTATATAATTATTTTGAAACCAGAAATCTCACAACCACCGGCCTAGGCCAAGTGGTTGTGACCCTGGTTCTTCACTGAGGTCACCCGGGTTCGAGTCCCGGCTCTGACCGGTTTTTTATTCTTTTCTTTCCTTTTCTTTTTAAAGACAAACAATTACATTATATATATATATTAAATCCTTTTAATCATTTAAATTCTTTTTAAAATACCAAAACTATTTTATAAATTCTAAAAAAATTATAATTGTTTAATCTGTAATAAAAGTTTTATTTATAATTTTTATTTTTCAGAAATTCATTTATTTAATAATTATAATAATTAAATCATTTTTATACTATTATATTTATAAAAATCCATTATTATATCAAAACAGTTTTATTAAATTCCCCAAAAATTATCCTAACTTTTTATAAAGTTAAACTTTACTGAAATAATTTTTATTTCAGTAAAATCATTTATTTTATATTTTTAATCAATTTTTGTTAGATTTAATCATAATTAATTCATAATAAATCCAATTTTCATCATTTTTGCACCAAAATTTTATACAAATTATTTTTAATCATTTAGAACAGAAATATGATTTTTAAAATAAGATTTCTTTAATTTTAGTATTTTTGAATATTAAAGTTAATAATTGGTTATTTATTAATAAATAGATTTAAAAATCTATTTTAAATGAAATAATTTTATAAAAATTATTTTATTGCTTCAAACACTTTAATGTGCACATTGAAAATTCAAATTTAAAAAAAAGACTATCTTTCATTAATTATCCAATTTTCTTATTAATTAAGCATTTTAATTTAAATTTCAACAATTGATTATCCCCAAATCGAAACCCTAGGATACACATATTAGTTAATTAGACTTAGACTTATTATATATTACCTCATTATAGGGTAATATTTGGAATCTTTTTGGGCAACACAATTATCACATCTTTACAACAAGTTAACATTTGCTAAGGTGAGTTTTACATAGCCCCTTTTCTATTTATCACCATTTTTGGGGTGAAACATGTTTATAACATCATCATTGCAATTCAATCATCAATGTGTCTATGTGTTTTCTATGTTGCATTATGTCTTGAGCATGATTAGAGTAAGCACCATTCTAGCATAATCATTAACATTGATCAGCCGACGGTATACATTGATAGATCTATTGGACTGACAATCCCACCCGGATACGTGCCTCCTACCAAGGTTACGTGGGTGTTTGTTATCGCATAACATATTCATTGGGACCATAAGTGTATGGTATGTATCATTTTATAACAGTCAACAGGGTTGATTATGCACTCGATTTATTTCTAATATGTTCTCACATATGGGCTAGATTAACATGACACATGAATTGCACAACATTTTATTCATTTTATCATCAAAAACCTATGTAATTCTCACCAACTTATGTTGACCCAAAATACTTTCAAAATTAACATGTTTCAGGTAACAATGAAGCTGAGGCTTGAGTTAGCATGAGGATTTTTACTTGAAGTTATTTGAAGTTTTTGAAGTTGCTATTTGATGTTATGTATTTAAATTCTTAGACATTATTTCACATTTTGGATATTTATGTTTGAATAAATTATTTAAAATTTATGTTATACCATGTGCTACTGAAAACAATCATCAATGCGTGGCACCCGATGTTTCCGCCATCGGTTGGGGTGTTACAGATTGGTATCAGAGCCTTGGTTATAGGGAATTAGGTTATTAGAAATAATCTAGACTATAACCTTAGGGACTAAACAGTACTTGCTTCTCCTACTTGTAACCCTAATTGCTTCCCTAATCCTATCCTTATCCTATGCCCTACACCCTAAACCTACATGTGACTACTCTTAATTGTCTGCTGCAATCCTGATCCACCATTAGATTTATAGGACAAAATCCTCAGGTTTAACCTGAACCCCCTTGAGATCTCGTCGAAGTTCTAGATTTTAATAACGAACACGTGCAATCTGGAAGGGTGAACGCCTGTATTCTGAGTCTTCTGTCTAGGCTGGCATTGCGCATATATCCCAATCAGACGAGGGACCCGGATGCCTACCTGGGAATTCTCGGGATGAGTGTTCACTTATAGGCTAAAGCATGTCTTCATATGTTATTAGAATTTAGAATCTTTGATAAGTCAACGTTTTCGTTTATTCGTTTTAATTAATGAATAAATGATTACATTCCTTATATAAACTCTCATTCATTTCATTGTGTCTATTACAGATCATGCCTCCTCGTCGCAGCACTCGCAACAACAATGGTGAGAACCACGAAGCAGGTGGTGATAACCATAACCACAACCATGACCAAGCTCCTAACCACAACAACAATGGAGTCGATGCTCAACTGGCTGCGATCATTTCTCAACAAATGGCGCAGCAAATCGCAACTCTGGTTCCCAATTTACTTGCTCAGGTCATCCAATTGAACGGCAACGGAATGGTCACAACAATGGGAATGGGAATGGAAATGGCAATGGTAATGGACCCCAAGCTTGTACCCTTAAACATTTCAACTCTTGTAACCCTCCAAAGTTCAGCGGTGAAGAAGGAGCTACTGGACTTCTCCAATGGTTTGAGGGTATTGAAAATACCTTCATCAACAGTGAGTGCCCCAATAACTTCAAGGTTCGTTACGCCATGAGTGTTCTCCATAAACGAGCACTCACTTGGTGGAATGAAGAAAAGCGTACTCGTGGGCCGAGGTTGCTCTTGCTATGACATGGGACCAAGTCAAAGATATCATGAAGGAGGAGTTCTGTCCTCGCAATGAAGTCAAAAATCTTGAGGATGAGTTCCACACCTTGGCTCAAGATAGTGGGGAAAACCTTGCCTACAACACCCGCTTTCATGAGCTTAGCTTATTGTTGCCTCACAAGGTTACTCCTCTGCGGTAGCCATCGAGAAGTACATCGGTGGTCTGCCCATGCAAATCCAGGACACTGTTTGGGGTAGAAATCCTGCAACTCTGGAAGAGGCCAAACGTCTAGCGGCCACTCTTACTGATAATCATGTGAAGAACGGTACTCTAGTTCGCAAGGGCACTAAGAAGACTGTTGCCAAAGATACTCCACAGCCTGCAATTGAAGTCAAGCCTGAAACCTCAAGCAACAAGAAGCGCAAGGCTAGAAAACTATATGGTTGCTGCTACTCCACCTGCTGCCCAAAACCCAGCCAAGAAACCATACACCGGACCTCACCCTTTGTGCAACACTTGCAAGTATCACCATCCCACACAGGTGCCATGTCGATTTTGTACTAAGTGTCAAAGATATGGTCACCTGGTGAACGTCTATCGATCTCCTGCTGCCCAAGACAACAACAACCCAGCTCCCAACCAACAAAACAACAGGCCTACTCGTGGTCAATGCTACGAGTGTGGTAACCCTAATCACTACATCAACAACTGCCCTAACGTAACCGTAACCAAAACCAAAATCAGAACCAAAACCAAAACCAGAACCGCAACCAGAACCAAGGTGCTCGAGGTCGCGCCTACAATCTCAACGCTAACCAGGCTCGTGACAACAACGAAGTGGTGAATGGTCCGTTTCTCATTAATAACCACTATGCATCCATATTATTTGATTCAGGAGCTGATAAGTCATTCGTGTCACTGAAGTTTGAACCTTTACTTAACTTACCCCGCACTAATCTAGAAGACCCTTTTGTGGTAGAGGTAGCTAACGGGAAGTCTATTTCGATCGGTTCTATTATTCGTAACTGCTTGTTGAATCTCGATGATCATACCTTCCCTATCGATCTCATCCCATGCATCTTGGTAGTTTTGATGTTATAGTAGGCATGGACTGGTTGTCAACTCATCGTGCCGAAATTCTGTGCTTCGAGAAAGTCATACGCATTCCTCTCGAATCTGGTGAGATTTTGAAGATCTATGGTGAGAAACCCTGTGGTGAGCTTAAGCTTATGTCTTGTACTACTGCCCAAAAGTACTTACGAAAGGGGTATACAGCCTTCTTAGCTAACGTGATAGAGAAGAAGGACAAAGGCAAAAGTATCCAAGACATTCCTATTATTCGAGACTATCCTGAAGTCTTTCCAGAGGATTTACCTGGTTTGCCTCCTGCTCGACAAGTGGAGTTTCGTATTGATCTTGTTCCTGGTGCTAATCCGATAGCTAAAGCTCCTTATCGTCTTGCACCTCTGAGATGCAAGAACTTGCTAGTCAATTACAGGAACTTTCTGATAAAGGGTTCATTCGCCCTAGTTCTTCTCCATGGGGAGCCCCTGTCTTATTCGTTAAAAAGAAGATGGTTCTCTTCGGATGTGTATTGACTACCGTGAACTCAACAAACTCACCATCAAGAATCGTTATCCGCTTCCTAGGATTGACGATCTCTTCGATCAACTTCAAGGAGCAACCCACTTCTCGAAGATTGATCTCCGTTCTGGTTATCATCAGCTTAGAGTCCACGATGAAGATATTCCCAAGACGGCTTTTCGCACTCGCTACGGTCACTATGAATTCATGGTTATGCCTTTTGGGTTGACCAATGCTCCCGCAGTATTTATGGATTTGATGAATCGGGTTTGTAGACCTTATCTTGACAAATTCGTGATCGTTTTCATCGATGATATTTTGATTTACTCTAAGTCAAAATCCGATCACGAGCAACATCTTCACTCTATCTTGAGTCTCCTAAAGAAAGAACAACTATACGCCAAGTTCTCCAAATGTGAATTTTGGCTTAAGGAAGTTCAATTTTTGGGACATGTCATTGATATGAACGGAATTCATGTTGATCCTGCAAAAATCGAAGCTGTGAAGAATTGGAGTGTTCCTACCACTCCAACAGAAGTCCGTTCTTTTCTTGGGTTGGCTGGTTATTATCGTCGATTCATCGCCAATTTCTCCAAGATCGCTGTTCCTCTCACTACCTTAACTCACAAGGGTAAACCTATGAGTGGGGACCTAAGCAAGAGGAAGCATTTGAAACTCTTAAGCTGAAACTTTGTGAAGCTCCTGTCTTATCTCTACCTGATGGTAATGATGATTTCGTGGTCTACTGTGATGCATCAAACCAAGGTCTTGGTTGTGTTCTCATGCAACGAGGAAAGGTTATTGCTTATGCGTCTCGACAACTCAAGACTCACGAGAAAAATTATACCACCCATGATCTTGAATTAGGTGTTGTTGTCTTTGCACTCAAGATTTGGAGACATTATCTTTATGGGACCAAATGTGTGGTGTTCACGGACCACAAAAGTCTCCAACATGTCTTCGATCAAAAGAATCTTAACATGAGGCAACGGCGTTGGGTTGAATTACTTAACGACTATGATTGCGAAATTCGCTACCATCCTGGTAAAGCGAATGTTGTGGCTGACGCACTTAGTCGTAAAGAGCGTGTCAAACTCCAATGTGCTAGAGTTCGTACTAATCTTCAAGATCGCATTCTCCAGGCTCAACACACCTCAGTCACCCAAGGTAACATGTACGATGAGATGTCTTGTGGTGCTGAAACTCAACTTGAAACCAAACCCGATGGTCTCCTTTATTTTCTTAACCGACTGTGGATTCCCGACCGTGATGATCTTCGTGCTTTTCTCATGAACGAGGCTCATAAGTCTCGTTATTCTATTCATCCTGGAGCTGACAAGATGTATCAAGATCTTCGTTATTCTTATTGGTGGCCTGGTAAAGAAGACATTGCATCTCTTTTTGTTGCAAAATGCCTCACTTGTTCCAAGGTTAAGGCTGAACATCAACGACATCTGGTATGCTTGAACAACCAGAGATTCTGTCTGGAAATGGGAGAGCATAGCTATGGATTTCATCACCAAACTCCCTCGCACACCCAAAGGTTTTGACAGTATTTGGGTAATCGTCGATCGTTTGACAAGTCAGCTCACTTTCTACCTATTCGTGAGAAGTATTCTGTGGAAAGGTTGGCAAAGATGTACGTAAGTGAAATCGTATGTCGTCACGGTATACCTTTGGACATTATTTCTGATCGCGATGGTCGTTTCACCTCTCACTTTTGGGGATCTCTACAAGATGCTTTGGGTACCAAGTTGAACCTGAGCACTGCTTACCACCCTCAAACGGATGGTCAGACTGAACGAACCATCCAGACACTTGAGGACATGCTCAGGGCATGTGTCATCGATTTTGGTGGCGCATGGGATTCTCATCTTCCTTTGGTTGAGTTTTCATACAACAACAGTTATCACGCCAGCATTAACATGGCTCCTTTTGAGGCACTCTATGGTCGGAAATGTCGTTCACCTGTCTGTTGGACCGAGGTTGGTGAAGCTCGTATTACTGGACCCGAACTAATCCAGGAAACCACAGACAAAATCCAGCTTATTCAGGATAATCTTCTCAAGGCTCGAAGTCGCCAAAAGAGTTATGCTGATAAACGTCGTAAACCCTTGGAATTTCAGGTTGGGGACCTTGTGCTACTTAAGGTATCCCTTGGAAAGGAGTTATTCGTTTCGGTAGAAAGGGAAAACTAGCTCCTCGTTACGTAGGCCCCTTCAAAATTCTTGACAGAGTTGGAAAAGTGGCTTACAAGCTTGATCTTCCACCTGAGCTAAGCAATGTTCATCCGACCTTCCATGTTTCGAATCTCAAGAAATGCTTAGCAGATGAGAACCTTCATGTTCCTCTTGAGGATGTGCAAATCGATGAAAGCATGCACATTATCGAGAAACCCGTCGAGATTGTGGACACTGGAGTCAAGAAACTCAAGCGCAGTCGTATTCCGATCGTTAAGGTTCGTTGGGAATCTAAACGAGGCCCAGAGTTCACTTGGGAACGTAAAGACCAGATGAAGTCGAAGTATCCACATCTTTTTCCACCAGACTCTCCAACTCCAACTTCGGGACGAAGTTCCTAAAAGTAGGGGAGACTGTAACATTACGCATTAAATACTTGTACGTTACACGTTCATCATAATAAAACGTCAAGTTTTCATTTGTATACTCGCATTTATTTATTTTGTCGCGTTTATGGAACCCTAATATGATATATATATATATATTATAATATACTATATGTGTGTTGGATTGTATTAAATCAAAAAAAATAATAAAAACCTGCTCTGGCCGGGTTCGAACCCGCGCCAGAGCCACACATGCTCACATACTTAACCAACGGGCTGGACTATCATCTTGTGATAAACCCGGACTCATTATAATTTTATTCACATATTAAAACTCCCACAGTTGACAAGGAAAGTCAACTGTGGGATAGCTTGGTGAGCAATCCATAGAATTAACGTATGATTGAGCTATTGTTGGTAAATTCGTGCAATAACCGGCCCAATCCAACGCGTTTACACGTCTATTACACGTCAATTGTTGACTTTTTATTCAATTATACGCGTTTGTATTCAATTATAAGTCAAACCTTCCAATTAACTTAAACCCTAATCATCAGTATAAATTGAGGGTCTGCGAAGCTTAACAACTCGCTCACAATACTCTCTCAACCTCCAATTCTCTCTATTACACTCTGATATTGATTATTTTGCTCGTGGTTTGACTTTTGTCTTGACCCGGCTTCTAACATCAATCCTACACTGTGAGTCCTCTTTTGTTTGTGGGGTTTATTCATCGGCATTCAGGCAACAATAGCCCTAACATTAATCGGGCTATAGTTGCCTGAATCATCCAATTGTAAATTCTAGGGTTCGTATGATTTGAATTGGGGATAAACCTGTAATAGCGTCGTGTATATAATTATTTTGAAACCAGAAATCTCACAACCACCGGCCTAGGCCAAGTGGTTGTGACCCTGGTTCTTCACTGAGGTCACCCGGGTTCGAGTCCCGGCTCTGACCGGTTTTTATTCTTTTCTTTCCTTTTCTTTTTAAAGACAAACAATTACATTATATATATATATTAAATCCTTTTAATCATTTAAATTCTTTTTAAAATACCAAAACTATTTTATAAATTCTAAAAAAATTATAATTGTTTAATCTGTAATAAAAGTTTTATTTATAATTTTTATTTTTCAGAAATTCATTTATTTAATAATTATAATAATTAAATCATTTTTATACTATTATATTTATAAAAATCCATTATTATATCAAAACAGTTTTATTAAATTCCCCAAAAATTATCCTAACTTTTTATAAAGTTAAAATTTACTGAAATAATTTTTATTTCAGTAAAATCATTTATTTTATATTTTTAATCAATTTTTGTTAGATTTAATCATAATTAATTCATAATAAATCCAATTTTCATCATTTTTGCACCAAAATTTTATACAAATTATTTTTAATCATTTAGAACAGAAATATGATTTTTAAAATAAGATTTCTTTAATTTTAGTATTTTTGAATATTAAAGTTAATAATTGGTTATTTATAAATAAATAGATTTAAAAATCTATTTTAAATGAAATAATTTTATAAAAATTATTTTATTGCTTCAAACACTTTAATGTGCACATTGAAAATTCAAATTTTATAAAAAGACTATCTTTCATTAATTATCCAATTTTCCTTATTAATTAAGCATTTTAATTTAAATTTCAACAATTGATTATCCCCAAATCGAAACCCTAGGATACACATATTAGTTAATTAGACTTAGACTTATTATATATTACCTCATTATAGGGTAATATTTGGAATCTTTTTGGGCAACACAATTATCACATCTTTACAACAAGTTAACATTTGCTAAGGTGAGTTTTACATAGCCCCTTTTCTATTTATCACCATTTTTGGGGTGAAACATGTTTATAACATCATCATTGCAATTCAATCATCAATGTGTCTATGTGTTTTCTATGTTGCATTATGTCTTGAGCATGATTAGAGTAAGCACCATTCTAGCATAATCATTAACATTGATCAGCCGACGGTATACATTGATAGATCTATTGGACTGACAATCCCACCCGGATACGTGCCTCCTACCAAGGTTACGTGGGTGTTTGTTATCGCATAACATATTCATTGGGACCATAAGTGTATGGTATGTATCATTTTATAACAGTCAACAGGGTTGATTATGCACTCGATTTATTTCTAATATGTTCTCACATATGGGCTAGATTAACATGACACATGAATTGCACAACATTTTATTCATTTTATCATAAAAAACCTATGTAATTCTCACCAACTTATGTTGACCCAAAATACTTTCAAAATTAACATGTTTCAGGTAACAATGAAGCTGAGGCTTGAGTTAGCATGAGGATTTTTACTTGAAGTTATTTGAAGTTTTTGAAGTTGCTATTTGATGTTATGTATTTAAATTCTTAGACATTATTTCACATTTTGGATATTTATGTTTGAATAAATTATTTAAAATTTATGTTATACCATGTGCTACTGAAAACAATCATCAATGCGTGGCACCCCGATGTTTCCGCCATCGGTTGGGGTGTTACATGGACGACTAAAAACGACTATAAATACCATACTTGACCTCATAAACTTCATTATACAAACCCTAGTCGTCCCATAACCTGCCCCAACACACACACAACCTCTGGAACGCGATTTTTGATCCAAACACAAGGTTTCAAGCTTAATCCATCATTCTTTCACAAATCTAAGGTTTGGTTTCCATCCATGAATCTTTATAAACGTTTTCATTCAATCCCTAATGGTCCAGACCTGTTCTAAAACGGAAAAGCTTTCTGAAAATCGTTAATAAGTGTTGATAATCGGATTCTAACTAGTATACATGTGTTATGTGTGTTTATGATTAGAAAGCTAGGGTTTTTTTGATTCAAGATGAATGAATGACATGTTATTATGTTAGATCAGAATAATAATGATATTATGATGATAAAATCTGAGTAACTGATTATTAGGGTGATAGTTATGCATGTTAGTGTGTTGTTGCATGCTATGTGAATGGTGTTTGGAATACGTGATTGCATGCAGGACTGATAATACGAGGTTAAACGAAGGATTTTGGGTTAAACATGTTTAGAATAGTGTTTGGGATGATATTGGGTGGTTACACACGTTCTGGATCTGATTTGGAGCGTTAAACGCGCGAAAAACTGGAACAGCAAGGTTACAGGCGATTAGCAATCCTAATCGCCTATGTTAGAGGCGATTAGGAGGCCAATCGCCAGTATTTCATGCGATTAGGGCCTAATTGCTAGTACTTATAGGCGATTAGCCCTAATTGCTAGTAGTTACATGTGGTATAGCCCTAAATGCTAGTAGTTACATGTGGTATAGCCCTAAATGCTAGTAGTTACATGTGGTATAGCCCTAAATGCTAGTAGTTCATGCGATTAGCTTTCCTAAATGCTAGTTGACCGACCTAAATGCTAGTTGACTTTTCCTAATCGCGTGTACTGCTGCTGTACGTGTAAATTAGCATTCCGAGACCCGATTTGACATGTAGGAACATGCTAGGAACCTCGTAACATATATAATAACTTGGTAACATATGTTTGGATGTAATTCGGTGATACGTGAACTATGTGCTATAACTTGTTGTGCGTTAACGTATGTTAAGTGTGATTGCATGATTGCATGATTGAGAGCGTAAACATAACACGGGGAGTCTCGGGTCACCGATGGGATGTCGAGTCTTGTACTTTGGGTCGGTTAAACAGTCACGGTGTTTTCAAACGAACTTGGTTATGGTCTGGACATCTAGGGACTAATTAACCTGCGGGTTATTAGTCTAAGTACTTGTAACTGTCATATGTTAGGTCGCCGCTTTACGGGACTAGCATAGCAGCTGAGTTTACTCGGGTTAAGGAGTAACGCAACTTAAGGTGAGTTTACGGCCCCTCTTTTAAACTGGTTTCATATTTTCGGGGGAGAAAACATGTGTTAAAACGATTATTTGGTAACTACTGTCATACTATGGGTTTCTATTGTGTACTACACGATCTTTGGAAGTCCCGGGGGGGAACCATGAATGTGCGGGTTTGCACAACGGGGAAATGTGAATAGCGCTATTGGGAGTGACCAACCCCGCTCGTCGGCTTGGAGGGCCGGGCGAGTGCATATTGTCTCAAACAGGAACAATAGGAACAACTGGTTTACTTTTCTGGCACAACATCTGGTATGCGTGTTAGTAATGGTTTTCCAATCGTGGTAGTAACAAAACATACGCCTAGCTAGCGTACATGGTTTTCGATTTGTTATAGTATGGACAGGTTGACTTGGTACTTGGATACAAAACCTGTAAACTCACCAGCATTTTTGTGCTGACGTAAACTTTTACATGTTTTCTCAGGTCGCTAAGGTAGCACAATGGAACTAGGGCGCACGCGTCTGCACGGCGTCTAGCTAGAGTTGCATGATTTTACAAACGTTGAACATGGGTTTACTATTGAATAATTGTTTTGAATAAGCTTCCGCTGTAAACGGGAATTTTAAACATTGTTTTGAAATTGCATTATGTTCATGTTAGACTTGTTTATTGTGATCGTTGGTTTGGATCCTGGTTTGTCATGCGCCTCGCGGTAAAACTCCGCAAGTGGATTTTGAGGGTGTGACAGAGGGGGAGGTCGACGTTTGGACGGATCCAAGGAAGGTCAATGTTTAGTTATTTTAGGCAAGTAATCCTCCATGGTTTAAAGCAAATCTAACCATTTTAATTAAACATCAGATCTAACTTAAGGAATCTTATGAGGTGATTAGTGTTTGACAATCCATAAGATCAAGGTTGATGTGGGTTAGTAATTTGATATCACACTAAAAGTGGTTTAGTGTTGTGTGAATGTGAGACAAGAAGAAAGGTGACATTGTGATATGTGTGTTTGGCCAAAAAAAAGGAAAGGAAAAGGGAAGGTGGGGTGGCGGTTGTGGGTGTCGAGAAAGAGAGAGGAGAGATAGTTAATTGTGGTAAGGATCTTATGTGTTTTCTTGGTGTCAAAAGGAAGTTTCTATATTGGTGTTTAGTCATAGGTTTATATTAACACTCCATGAGGTGACAAGAGTTGAAGAGTGATTAGTCACTTTTGTTGATGGTTTGTCTTGTTGGTTGTTGAGCCGAAAAGAAAAGGAGAAAAGGAGAGGGAGGTGGCGGCTTATGGGGGGTGGTTCAAGGATGGTTATTTTGGGAGTGTATCAATCCTCAAAGCTTGTGTTGATTAAGTGTTCAACCACATTTGGATATGTATAATAATACGATTTGATGGTTCATTAAAGGTGGGACAAAACACATGGTTATGACATAAAGTAGATGTGATTGTTCCAAATATTTTTATGGTTAAGTTTATACATGCATGCACTCACACACATATATATACACACACACACCACTCGCATATATACATATATATATATGTAAATAATAGGTATTTTTTGGTGTGATCACTAGAGTTTTAGTGCGTATTTGTATACATATATATAAAATTTTAAAGTTTACAAGTGTGTGTATATATATAAACTCATAGTGAAAGGAAAATGAGAGTTTAAACTCGTGTCACCAATGAGTGATAATTCGGATTTTTGTTCAACCGCGTGGGTTTGATTGTACTAGTTCGGGTCTTGCTAGGCTTCTCGAGGGACGTATGCATGTAAATTAACGTCTAATATCTATATTATATTATTAAGAAAAAGTGATGGCCAACATAGTCATTTTCATTTCCGTACAACTTAAGGAGCAACATGTACAACATATTTAAGCAAGAAATTTAAGGGTAGTACGGGGATAGTTGTGACAATTAAGACACTTAAAAGGAGAATATAGACATTTCACCCACCTCATCCTTTACAATATCAAAACACTTTTACAATACTGCCCTCCCTCCCACCTTTACCTTCTCTAATCTCTATTATTAACGTATAATCAGTTCTTTTAACGCAAGAATGTGAACTGCTGCACCTTCCCCATTCAAAGCTCAGGATCCCAACACCCTATCAACCTCCAATAACCAAGTTCGCATGTTGATCTTCTACCCGATTTTAATACCCATCAGAGACCCTCAATTTCCAATCACTTGCCATCACGCTAATCTATTACGGAAACCCTAAAATCGTTTGTCTTTATTGACACCAGATTTTTTCTGCTAATCATTTTTCCAATCAGTTGTAGCGAGGCGCGTTTCTAAGCGATTTGGTTTTATTTTCATTCCACTTTATTTGAATTTGATTTTTACTTTTGGCGTATCGGATCAACTTCGTATAGTTTTTAGGTTATATTTTTTATTTGGACTTGTATTGGTTTGATTTTATATAGTTTTTTAGTGTACGGTTTATACTGATTTTTTGTGAAGCGAACATTTATCGATTTGATTTATTATTGTTCTATAGTTTAGTTTTTTAATGTTAACTTGTATATCGATTCCTAGTATAGCGTAGTGTTGAAGTTGTATGTGTGTTGATTTTTATAGCTCTATAGTTTATGGCGTTGATTTGAACTTGTGTTGTGATTTGCAGTAAAGCGAAGTTAATTGTATTGGTTTAATAAGGATGGAAACCGGTGGAAGGAGCGGGGAGCTGGATCTGTTAGGTTTTTGAAGCATAAGAAGTCGGAAAAAGTTCGTCTTGTTATGCGTCAATCTAAAACGCTAAAGATCTGCGCTAATCATTTAAGTATGGTTCAGTTCATGTGCTAGATTATGGATTTAATGCTTTTTGTTTTCAGTTTTTATGATTTTGATTTGGATTTGTTGTTATGATGTTGTAGTTATTCCTACTATGTCTGTTCAAGAGCATGCTGGTAATGAGAAGTCATGTGTTTGGTATGCTACTGACTTTGCTGACGGTGAACTTAAGGATGAACTTTTTTTATTCATATTTGCATCAATTGAGAGTAAGTTTACTTTTGATTAGGGTAGAGTGCTTGAGTTTTTTTATGCATTTGATTTGTATTGTTTAGTTGTATTAGGCTTGGTTTTAGATATCGAGAAGCCCACAAAAGCGACATGGTCTAAAACTGATGCGCGAAGCGCTAAGTGCCTAAATGTTAAACCACAGAAGCGACATGCTCTAAAATATTTCCTATATTTTTCTAGAAATATTTACTCAATAGTTAGAAATTAATAAGCTTTATATTTGGTTAACATTGATTTACATACATGTACAACCTAAAAAGCATGATGTACAACGTTCTGCTGCATTAAAATGTTGGGAATAGATGTGCCCGCTTCAGGCTCAACTTTTTGCAAAAAAAAAATAAAAAAAAAATTACTGCGTCTCAAGTGGGCGTCTTGTAATTTCATGGTTATCGTTTATGTATTAGGGTTTATGTTCTAAAATTTCTCTGTAATTTCTTCAATTTCATGGTTATCGATTCATTTATGGTTTGGTTTCATCTTCACAGGCTGGTAATGGAGTGTACCGGAGAAATCATCTGAGCTCGCCAACGGCGGTGGATTCACCAGAAGTCATTGGAAAGATACAGAAGATGTTAGCGTCAGAAAGGTGGAGGCATCTCCGGCTGCTTCTGCTGTTACTCCGGTTGCTTAAGGCGAGTTGGGTTTTACTTCAACTTCTTTTTTTTTAATAAATATAGCAGATACACATATACATATGAAGATTTAGTGATTATCATCTAACGTGGATATTAAATTATCACATTTGTTAATGTCTTCATATAAATTAGAATTTGAGAAGAAAAAGATGATGTTTAAGTGCAAAATCACAAGCCGTGTTCTGAAAAGTTTTTTGGGATTGATTGGTTTGTGTTTGTTTTAAATCGACAAGGAGGTTAATATCAACTATGTTCTCTTCTGGTCAACTTAATTTGTTTTGTGTTGAATCAATTGATGGTTTTATGCCTAATTAGATCTAACTCACTAATGATTTTAGGTTGTTAAAGATTGTTATTGATTGTGTGTTCTGCATATTTGGTTTATGATTATTTCATATACTTTGCTTCCATTCGTGTTATTCTTTGTAAATATTATTAGGCCAAGTATTGATTCTTTACTTTCTTTAATGGTTTAGATGGCTCTTTTCCTCCGCCACCACAATTTGTGAATAGTAATATGGGCTCAGGACTTACCTTGAGGTTGAAGTCCGGTAATATTAAGGTATCATTTTCATTTTCACTTTTTTAGGGTTTTATTTGTTTCAAGTTTCTTATGAAGTGCTCCCTTTGCAGGGTGGTATTCATTCGCATAAGACAGGCCGACTCACTACAGAGTCTCTGTGGGTCGGTTCCGCTTGGACTAGCAGGAAAAAGAGGAAGCACTTTGGAGCTTACACCCGTAGTGGCATCAGAATCTCGGTGAGCATACACCCTCCTAAGAAAGAAAGGGTTTATCTGTGTTCCTATCAAAGATATTATGTTAGTTGTTATCCGACCTCTCCGGTTTTATGCGTAATAAATTCTTGTTCCATATTTTGCATTTTTATTGATGGGAAAACAACAAGCTTTTTGTTATTACTTTTATGTTTTCTTATTTTCCAATTTTTGTTATATGTTTAGCAACTTGAGGTCTTGGTTATTAATTCTTATACAACTGACTATTTTACCACATTGGTCAAAAGCCACAAATGGCAACAATGGTAAATTGATAATCCTAAAACATAATTTGGATTTATGCTCTACAACAATTAGGGTTTCATTATTAGTTTTAGTTTAAAAAATGATTTAGGATGTTTATGCATTACACTTTGGGCAAATTTCGACCCATTCGAACCTTTTCTAGCTAATACTTGTGATTTTACCCATTTGGCTTTTTAGAGATGAAACATGTCCCAAAGCCGAATTATGGGTCAAACTTGCTATCTGTATACAGAAGTGAAGTAATGCAATTGAGTTCTGAAGTAAATTTACGCAGGATGTACTAGAAAAAATTGCACCCACATGGATGAATGTATCTTTAAAAATGAAGGATGATCCCGAGGCTGATAAAGCTTTTGGATGGGTCTAGAAATGCGAGTTAAAGTTCATAAAGATGATTGACCGTTTATATATCGCGGCTTGGTCAAAACTTTTGACTTTTTTGTCAGGTATGCATACGCTGTGGCGTCTGCCTTGCATGGTGTAAAGCACATTCTTCGCAATGATTTTATGCTAGCGGTGTGTGGATCAAATTTAAATGTTTTTTTTTTTTTGCTTTAATTTGTTAGCCCCCATGGGACACAGAAACTAGCAAAAGGTTTATTATGCATTACACTTATGGATGTGACTACAACATGAAGGTAACTTGCTCCTTATGCATCTGTTTGGATATAAAATATGAGGTGGCAGGTCGGCCCATTTATTTCTTACTGGGTCGTTTTGGTTTTCTTTTATCTCAAACGGGTTAAATTTAATTGTTTAGCTAAAGGTGTAACAATAAAATAGGACGAATAGATCAAACGCCAAAGTCTATACTTAATGCACATAAACCCCTAAGTCGTTTTGTTCAAACGTTTAGATTACTATTGTTTGTTATCACAATGGTTACACTATTTTTTTTTAGATAGAATCAAAATAGACAAAAGAAGTTTTATCGGGCCAATGCGGCAAGTCACTAAAAATGGCTTTCTTAAATCGTAGCCCATTTTGATCAATTACCCAATCGCCCCATCCAGCCTATCTTGCCATCTGGAGTTAAAAGACTTATGCTTAAGAGCGTTGATTTTGCAGGGTGAGTTAACATATGGAATGATTGGCGAATGGAGATTCGACAAGAGATCACATTTGGATAGACCTATTCCAAGAAATATGTCTATGCCCTCACCCGGAGTTCCTGAAAGTGTAGTAAGTATACTTTGAATAAACTGGTTTTCTGCATTTCCATACATTTGGGCTGCCTTTCGACTTCATTTTTGACCCGCTAGCCAACCCGTCTGGTTTACAAGGCTTGGTTTGACCCAAGTTCAAGTTCTTATTCCATGTATTATGGAGGTGACACTTGTAAATATGGCGAATGAAGCTAGTGCTAACATTCCAAATTGGGATATAGAATAACCAACGGTATACCAAAAGTAAAATGAGGAATGAAATAGACAATCCTTATAAAGTTTAGAATGTAGGAATGAAATGAAAAGAACTCCGAACATTTTTAATTAGTTAAAGGTTTTAAAAATTTATATATGGAAAAGAAGTATTGTTTACTACTTTGTTAACTTGGGTGTTAGAGTTCTTATTTTATTGTGATCTAACAATGTGCATTGAATATGGTGTTGTCACCGTTTAAGATTAGATGCAAAACCTTACAAAATCACGTCAGTTTGATGTTTCATTAATCAAAACTAACTACGTCACTTTAGTTAAATATGTAATTTATTTATCATTTAGCATCATAAATACTAGATTCCTAACTCACCATCCTCTATCAACAAACTTTATTACTTTAAAGCTGCAACCAAAGACCCTAATCCTGTTGTATTCTTTAAAATGAGTTGCTGCAAGTAAACGAAGGCTTACCAATTTTGAAACCCGGAATGGGTTGTGGTTCGTAATAGACATCGTAATTGAATTTGATATTAGTCGAGTCACCTGTCGCAACGTGCGGGCATTCCCACTAGTATGTAACAAATTAGAGGTTTGACTATAGAGTGTACGGATTTTGGCCTGACAAATTGGCGGGTGTCACAGATTGTGGGTGCCACGTGATCCAAAACATTAAATGGGTTAGTGACTTAACCCAAATTGGGTTCTAGAATCTAGTAGGTTAATAATACATATTATATATGGACAATTTTTTTAGTTTAGGGGTGCCAACGACCAATTTCAAATAGTTTAGGTTATTAAAATCTAATTCCCCTTTAGTTTTTAGAATTAAAGCATATGACCTTTTAACCTGGGGTTTCTTTTGATGGAGTTTGGTATTTAAGGGGTTGTTTGACAACCTCTGTAATAGTAATTGCTATGTTATTAAGAGGTTCAATTGAGTAAGAGATTCTGAACCAGCAAGAGGCATGACTTGACTTGGTCTGATTAGTTAGTGGTGGAAGACGTGGTGGTGGGTCGAGAAGATGGTGCGTGAGTGACCTGCTAAGGGTTATGAACAAAGGTGAATATATAAATGAGAAAAAATTTCATTCAAAATCATTTTAAAACTTAATGTGTAAGAGACTTACTGACAAATTAAAAGGTATTCTGTCAATGAACCAAACACACTTAATACGACTGATTTAGAGATAGCCTTTTAATAAATTCATTAAGAGGCTACACACTTAATGCGACTTAATATAGTTTAGCTATATTCATTAGATAAGATTAATCAAGGGTCGGGTGTCAAATAACACTCCCTTATGTGTATGTGTATGGGTGAAAGCAGTCTTTCTAGTTCACAATAATCATTCATCATTTCATCTTAACATCTTGGTTTGTTTTGCTAGCGTGATTTAAACACGTAAAATACTCGTTGTGTATATTTGTAGAACAATGCACCCGATTTATTCAATCAGCCCCTTCTATATAACTCGTCCAACACACACGTAACAAATGTAGTTCATCTGTGAAACTCCTATAGTTATTTCGTATAAAGGTTGAAATGTTATTGTATTGATACTTGACAAATGATTACAAAGTTTACAACTCAATTTATAGAGATACAAAAACCAATACACTAATTACAAAGGCTTGATCTTAGGGAGAGAATCATGGAGATAATTATGTAGATGCAAAGACTTGTTGACTAAATGAGAGGATCATGCAAAGACTTGTTTACTAAATAATTGAAGAATATTATTGAATTAATTGGAGCTTAAATCATGGAGTTGATACGCCCCCGCAAGATGGAGGATCCATTGGAGACTCCAATCTTGGACCGAAAAAGTAGAAAAGGCGCCCACTGTAGAGGTTTGGTTAGCACATCTGCGAGTTGATCCTTTGAGCTGACATGAAGGACTTTAAGATGCTCGGAGTTAACTTGTTCCCAGACAAAGTGATAGTCTAGAGCGATGTGTTTCATGCGGGAATGGTAAACAGGATTGGCACATACATAGGTAGCTCCGGTATTGTCACAGTAAAGCGATTGAGTGCTCATAGTTGGTAGACCCATTTCACCGAGTAAAATATTAACCCATGAAAGTTCGTCTGCAGCATTAGCGGGAGCTTTGTACTCAGCTTTGGTAGATGATCTAGAAACAGTTTTTTGTTTAGAAGATTTCCACGAGATGATATTGGACCCAAGATATATGAGGTATGCTGTAGTGAACCATCCCCTATCATTAATACCGCCCCAGTCCGAGTCTGAAAAAGCCTGCAAGGTAAGGTTAGTATTGCGCTTCAAGAACAACCCATGATGGATCGTTCCTTTCAAATATCGGAGTACCCGTTTGAGAGCTTTCCAGTGTGATTGTTTGGGTGAGTGCATAAACTGAGATAATTTATTTACGACAAAGGAGATGTCTGGAAGAGTGAAGGCGAGGTACTGCAAAATACCTACAAGTTTTTTGTAGGGGGTGGGATCGACGAGAGGAGAGGATTCATAGGAAGAAAGCGAGTCGAAAGTGCTTAAAGGTGTGAGAACCTCTTTTGCACCATCCATTTTAAAGGTGGTGAGAATGTCTTGAATGTGGCGATGTTGAGAAAGAAATAGACCATGAGTCGTAGGAATGACTTCGATTCCTAGGAAGTGATAGAGAGGGCCTAAGTCTTTGATGGAGAATTGTTTGCTTAGGGTTTGAACAAAGGAAACCATAATCGGATTGTGATTGCCGGTAAGGACAATGTCATCAACGTACACAAGGAGATAGCAAGTGATATTGTTGAGATTGTAGAGAAAGAGTGAAGGATCGGAAATACATTTTTAAAGCCAAAGCGAATGAGAAAATTGGTTAGTTCAATGTACCAAGCACGCGGTGCTTGCTTAAGGCCATAGAGAGATTTTTTAAGTTTGTTTGGGTGTTGTTGACTTGAGGAGACAAGGAGATTGGTCCATAGTAGACATCATTGACGTTCACTCTCCGCATGAGGCGTGCCCTCGTGCGTAGATCCTTGACAAAAAAACGATAGGGAAAAAATTCAACGGAAACACGATTAGTACGACAAACTTTGGAAACGGAAATAAGATTATTTCGAAGATTAGGAGCAATTAAAATGTTATTTAAAAGAAGTGGACGAGATTTTGTTGGAATAGTTGTTTGAGCAATATGAGTTACTAGGAGAGTTTTACCATCACCTAGCACGATCTTATCGGGTCCTTCGTATTCAGAAATAATGGGAAATTGTTGGTTGTTGTTCACGGTGTTGTTGGACGCACCGGTGCCCCACATCCAAGATGGTGTTGTAGCCGTTGGTTGAGGGGTGGTGTAGTTAACCACCGGGATCTTGGTATTTTGAGGCGAGACATTTTGTTCTCGTAGGAAACGACTAAGTTTGCGACAATCTTTAGTGTCATGTCCGGGAATGTTACAATAGTAGCAATATGTGTTATTGTTGCGAGTCGGGCGAGTGTTGGTATTGGTAGTTCGAGGTGGTCCTTGGTTTCGGGTTGTGGCGGCGGTAATGTGGGTGATTTGTTTGGCCATGGTGAATCTAAAGAAGAAAAAAAAAGAAGCAGAATACGGGCAGAAGATGTCTGTCGAGTAGGTTGGGATCGAAGATGACTCAAGGGAGCTTTTAGGCTTTTGATACCATATAAAGGTTGAAATGTTATTGTATTGATACCTGACAAATGATTACAAAGTTTACAACTCAATTTATACATATACAAAAACCAATACACTAATTACAAAGGCTTGATCTTAAGGAGAGAATAATGGAGAGAATTATATAGAAGCAAAGACTTGTTGACTAAATGAGAGGATCATGTAAAAACTTATTGACTAAATAATTGAAGAATATTATTGAATTAATTGAAGCTTAATTCATGGTGTTGATAATTCAATTCTTAAAGTTCTTGTAAATGGATCTTTAATGATAACATTAAAATATGTTTAAAATCATTTTACACTTATATTGTTTTGAGACCTTTCATCATGATGGAGTGATCATGGTGGAGTGGTCAGAGCAAGGAAAATAAGAACTAGCCCCATTTTGTTGGAGGTCACAAGTTCGAATCTGTGCCAACACGAGTTTTATCCGGTCGACGGGGTTACCTTGAGGACTTGTTCCTGCTTGGGCTCAAGGTGCGTCTATTGACGTGTTAAGATACGGTTCTCGTGGAACGCCAAGCCCCACAATGAAGCCAACGTGAACATGGTTAAGACAACATAGTCTGGCCAGATATGGGGTGACAGGCCTACGATTAGCAAATATGACAATGAAACCAACGTGAACCTGATTAAGACAACATAGTCTGGCCAGATATGGGGTGACAGGCCTACGATTAGCAAATATGACCAACTGATAAAAAAATAAAAAACAAAAAAGTCACCGTTAAAAAAAACTTATATTGTTTCCATCCTAAAATAATCCGTCTTAATTTAATATACATAAACAATTGTACTTACATGTATGCCAGCATCCGAGGCTTGTTGCGATAATTTATCCAATTAGGCCGGCATAAAGAAACATATATCAATTGTTTTTTCTACACCTAGTTGGCTAGTTGTGCATATGTAGTTTACTAGTTTATACTCGGGAACATCCCGGATTGAAAAATCTAAGTAAGGTAAATAAAATTAGAAGTATCTAAACTATAAAAATGACATCTGCCAATTTATGATTAATGATGATTATTATTATTATTATTATTATTATTATTATTATTATTTTAAACAAATCTCTCCCATAAGTTATCATATTCTAATATAAAAAAAGGGTAATTGGGTCGGGTATCACCTAATCCCAGGCCCGACCCAAACCCACATTTTTTTTAAACTAATTCCAAACCTGACACAATACCTGTCGGGTTACAAAAAATAGTCATTTTTTTCTCCGTTTTTTATATAGCACTATGGTACTCGTTGGAAAGATAATAAAACGCTCGTTAATTTGGTATAATTTTTTTCTTTAAAAAATCTCGTATATAAAAGATATTAACATTTAAAAGTTATGAAAGGAAACATGAGAGAGAAAATAATAAAGTTTTAATATTTGCATTTAGTAGATTAGATATTTAATAGATTATGTTAAATCATATTTAAACTATATTTATTTCTTTTTTTTAATTGGTTTAGAGTTGCCACATCACATATGTGCCATCTTTCAAAAGAGAGATTGCATAATAATGACATGTTATTAAAAATGTTTTGGTTTATTATATACTATACTAGCTGATTACCCCGGGAGGGTCCCGGGGTTAAAAAATCTAATTCTAATCAGTAATAACTCATATTCCTTAATCTAAAACCTAATCAGTAATCATCTAAAGAATCACTTATGTAAGCTGTAACTATTTAAAAACTCATCACATCTCTCTAATTTCTCACATTCTAATGGCTCTTATAATTCCTAACCTAATCAACTAAACAAACACTTAAGTTGAAAGTTGTAACCATTGCATCTCATTATGCCACGTGGCATAATCAAGAGATGGTTGAGGCCACCATTGAAAGCCACGTCAGCAACTATCAATATTCCCGAGAGTGTCCCAGGATTGAAAAATATTACCATTCTAATAATACTAATACTAATGGTAATAATTATTACTCTTGTAATTAAATAAATAAAAAAATAATCTTGCTATAAGCTGACACCATGTGTTGCAGTGTTGCGCGATTCTTTCTCCTAGCTTCTCTTGATGAAGTATACTTAGTAAAATTCCAATGATAACATGGTGATTGGGCTGATTTTCAACATCGTAGATAAGAACGTGGTTTAAAAGAAAAAACATGATTAATGAATAACATGAACACTTTGTGTGTTTTTTTTCCTGTACGAACGAAACCCTACAAAAAATAGTTGATTTTTTCTCCGTTTATTATATAGCACTATGGTACTCGTTGGAAAGATAATAAAACGCTCGTTAATTTGGTGTAATTTTTTTCTTTAAAAAATCTCGTATATAAAAGATATAAACGTTTAAAAATTATGGGAGGAAATATGAGAGAGAAAATTTTAAATTTATTTTTAAATTCTTTTTTTCCTAAAATAACTCAATTTAATTAAAAAGGGAAATAATTCAAAAACACTAAAATCTTTGAATTATGATGCCACGTGGCAGTTTCATGGAGAGGTTGAAGGCACCATTGCATGTCACGTCAGCAATGTTCAATTCTTTTATATATATTAATAGATAATAGATATTATACCCCGCGAACCTCCGGGGTTGAGAAATCTAATATGACATATTAATCTTGCATATAAAATAGAATGATGCGCTTTACAGTTACATGCAGGAAAGCTTCGGATAGCACCTAACCTAAAACAATTAAAAATGTATCTCCAATGTTAACGCCTAACCTTAAACAATGTATAACTCTATTATTAATATCTAACCTAAAACAATGTATAACTCCAATGCTAACGCATGTTGAAAATAGAATTCATATTTACCGAAACATAATTAGTGACTTGCCTATACATGATTAATGATTTACCTGAACACTTTGTGTTTTTTTTTTTTTCTGTATGAACAGAATCCTACAAAAAAAATAGTCGTTTTTTTCTCCGTTTTTTATATAACACTATGGTACTCGTTGGAAAGATAATAAAACGCTCGTTAATTTGGCGTAATTTTTTTCTTTAAAAAATCTCGTATATAAAAGATATTAACGTTTAAAAATTATGGGAGAAAACATAGGAGATAAGAGAGAAAAATCCAATTTTATTTTTAAATTTTTTTTCCTAAAATATCTCAATGCCACGTGGGATGACACATGGCACACTCAAAGAAGAGAATGTCTCTTTGAATGCCATTAAAATGGCTTTGGTTTATTATATGTATAGATTGTGGTATAAAATTTCTATTTTTTTAAATAAATAAACCCTACGTTCATGTTTATGTACTATTTTTCTGTTATTATTATATTCTACTTTTAGATTAATACATATGAGTGGTATAAGTTTATTTTATTGAGAAAATGTATTTTAATGCTTCTAACTATCGTTTATTGGCGGATATCACTTCCAACATTCATTTTGGGATATTTTTGAAACATTTTATTATTATTATTAAAAAATAACTTATTATTATTATTATTAAAAAACTATTATTATAATAATATATTAAAAATTATTATTAAAATAATTATTATTTTTTTAAAAATTTTTATAAATCCCCCCCCCCCTCTCTCATTTCTGTTGACAGACCACCCCCGCCCCCTCTTTGTCTCTCTAGACCACCACCACCATCACCTAACTTCATCTCCACCTTCACACGTCCACCACCTCCATCTCCACCATCACCTAACTTCATCTCCACCCCATTTCTATTTCTGTCTCTTTTTCTCTCTAAACATAATCAGTTAACTTCAACTTCATCTTAATCCCCAAATCAAAACCTAAGAACCCTAGTTTATCAATTGAACCAATTAATAAACAATAACCCCATAAATCACGGGGTTATTAATCGGACAATAACAAGGAACGAAAACATGAGATTAATCGGTTATGACTAAAAACGGTGATGGAGGATTGGCCAGGAACAAACGCTTGAGGATGCTGCAGATGGGCCACCCGAGCTGCTGTTTATTCATGGCGGACATACAAATAAAATTTCAGATTTCTCATGGAATCCCCGTGATGTCTGGGTCGTTGCTAGCGTTGCAGAAGATAACATACTTCAAATCTGGCAGATGGCTGAAAATATCTACCACGATGAAGATGATATGCCTGCAGAGGTATCCTGAGGGTTGGTAGATATGAACATGTATGATTGCTTTTCGTTTGATGGTGGTGGTGGTGGGTTGGGTTGGTGATAAATGGTGGTGGTGATTTAGAAAGAGAATGAGACAGAGGGAGAAGATGGGTTGGGTGGGGTGGGGTGGGGTGGGGGGGAGGGGGACGTTGGTGTGGTAGTTAAGAGAAAGAGAGAGGGGGGGTTGGGATTTATTAGGGGCGGCAATTATTGACACGACCCGAAAACCGACCTGAACCCGACACGAAAAAAATAGATTTGGGTCAACTAACACGATCTGTTTAAAAAAACGGGTTGGGTTCGGGTCAACTAACACGACCCGTTTAAAAAATATGGGTTGGGTTCGGGTTGACACATATATAAAATGGGTTGACCCGTTAACCCGTTTAAGTATTTAGAAAAAAAATATATTATATTTTTGTTTTTCTTTTTTCCATTTTTATGTACATGGTTAGTTATAATTGTGTTATTTTTGGCACACTGTATTATTTATTTGTCACACTTATATACTCACCATTAAACATTTTATTGATAACCCGCTTACAATCCAACAACCAGCTTATAACTCATGAACATGTATTACTCATTTAAAAATATGGGTTAAACGGGTCGTCTTCGGGTTGACCCGGATTTTATGTGGGTTGGGTTAGGGTTGAAATATTTGACACGAATAATAATATGGGTTGGGTTCGGGTTGCACATTTCAACCCATCAATCCGCCAACCCGCAACCTATAAACCTGCCAACCCATCAACTCGACACGATTGACACCCCTAGGATTTATAGTATTTAAAAAATATATAATAATAATAAGTTTCAAAAATACCCTTAAGTTTTGGTTTTTATATTTTGGTCACATAGAAGTTTTGATTTTACACCTAAGCAATTAAGTCTAGGAGTGATGAAAGAAAACAAGATGAAGTTTGGAGTGCTATTGGCCAAAGTGAAAGTTGGGAGTGATATCCGCCGATAGGCGATAGTTGGGAGTATTAAAATCCATTTTCCCTATTTTATTAGACTAATCTCTTAAAACTAAAATAGCTATATTAAGGTAATAAAACCTCCGTAAAAAATGTATGTAATGTTTTTACCGTCAAAATTAAAAACTTAAAACAACTTTATAGTTGCTACAAATATATAATATACTGAGTCCAGTTATTATACGTCTAATGGCAAAAGCGTTCTAAATTTTTAGAAATTTCTGAATAGATAAGTGGCTGTTTGGCAATTTCTGAATAGATAAGTGCTCAACGAGTAAGAGGTCTGAACCATTAAGTGATGAGTCAATAAGATGTCTAAACCGTTCAAACTCAGTATAATGGTTTCCTATTCAGTGGCAAATGTCTGACCGATTCAGACATCTGCTTGCAAAACAAACAGTCTGAATTTATGTCGGGCTGATTCAGACATTTGTTCCATTAAAATCTCATTAAGAGCTGAAACAAAACACCCCAGCATAACATATATAAGTAGTTTTAATATATATTTTTGAGTTAACTGCCAATTTCTTTCTTTAGGTTTGGTCAAGTTTGTTGCTTCACTCTAAAAAAGTTTTTTTTTTGTTTTTGTTTTTTGTTTTTTTTTTTTTTTTTTTTTTTGCAATGGAACCTCTAAGGTTTGGACCTTCTTACTATTTTCGTCCAATTCACTAACTGGGTTTGAAACTTATGTTAAGTCAAGGGTATTTTTTTCATTTTGCATAGTTAAATGAGGGGTAATTTAGACCTATTGCCTATGTTTATTTTAATCAATAACAACCCATCATCATCATTTTCCCTATTTTCGTCCAATTCACTAACTGAGAGAGAGAGAGAGAGAGAGGAGAGAGAGAGAGAGAGAGAGAGAGAGAGAGAGAGAGAGAGAGAGAGAGAGAGAGAGAGAGAGAGAGAGAGGAGAGAGAGAGAGAGAGAGAGAGAGAGAGAGAGAGAGAGAGAGAGAGAGAGAGAGAGAGAGAGAGAGAGAGAGAGAGGAGAGAGAGAGAGGAGAGAGAGAGAGAGAGGAGAGAGAGAGAGAGAGAGAGAGGGGGGGGGATGGGTGTGTTATATTAAATAAATAAATATAATATGTTTTATTATATAAAAAAGTAAAATATTGAAAAAAATAGAAAAACAAAAATAAATAGGTAAAATGACTACAACACCCCTGACTTAACAGAAAAATAAACACAGCTAGTGAAATAGACGAAAATAGCAAGAAAATCCAAACCTCAAGGGTTCCATTGCAAATAAAAAAAAAACATTTTTGAACTGAAACAACAAACTGGATCAAACTCATAGACGAAATTGCTAGTTAACTCTATATTTTTTAACTCCGGAATATTCCTACGTAATACACTATTATTCATGATTTAAAATATTATTGCTAATAATAGTTACAATTTTTTTAATTCAATTTAATATATATACCCATTGATGCCTAACATGTAAAACTAGAGAATCTTTTAATACCCTTTTTGTCATCGTTCTCTTATATTGTTCTTACAAGTAGTGATACGTTGTCCTCTTTTTATCCGCTCATGACCGTTTAAAGCTTCATAACTTTTTGTTACTTTTTAAGTTATATCCACTTAAAAGAAGTTCTACATACATTAGTTGGGCATGGAGGTCACAAACAAGTACATAGCCATAAAGGCTCAAATAGATGGTGAACCACAAGAGACTGATTTTGAGGTCAAGACCCAACAGTTCTCGCTATCGGTTAAGCCGGATCCAATGATATTATTATCAAAAACCTTTATGTGTCAATTGACCCGTATCAGATAAACCGAATGAAGACAGTGAGTTCTTCTCAAAAGGCTTCTGAGTTTGCCGTAGGCATTTCTCCTGGCCAGGTTAGGTCTTAACTCGATAGTGAAGTTATGCTTTAATGTGTTCGTTTGGTTGTTTTCGCCTTTCGTACGAAATTCCCTCTTAATAGAGCATACCTTAGTCCAACACTTGTAGCCCAGTTGGTTGAGGGCCTAAAGTTTCCTATCGGAGGCTTGGGTTCAATTTCCACTAGCTACATTTGGAGGACATTGATGGAGGGGAAATGAGGGATGACTTGGTTACTGGCTTGGGTTCGAGTCCTGATCCCGACCGGTTTTACCGATTATTTCACTGTCGTGCCTTCGGGCGGGTGAGTGGTCGGGTTTTCCCGGAAATTTGTGGCAATTGGTGGCCCGGGTACTCTCGAGTACCTGATTCGCCAAAAACGGTGCCCGAGAGTGCTCGGAAATTGATTCGTTGGCCGTTAAAAAAAAATAAATAGAGCATACCTTAGATTCTGTTAGGGATTGTGTTTGCACTTTTAAAACCATATTATTCATTCACATGTAAGGCATTTCAATCAGATGTATTATATAGTTTGTGTCAGTGGTGGATCTAGACTAAAATTTCAGAGGTAACGTTAATTTTTCTTTATCGTACTTTCATAGAATGTAAACGAAACAAAAATAAAAAACAAGATAATAAATAAGGTTAAACACATACCTAATAGATTTCTCCTTTTCGGTTTTCGAAATCTTGAAATCGAGCCATTACCATTGTTTTAAAAGGTGCGAAGCACACAAAAACAACAAGGTCTAAAACCGATACGCAAAGCGCCAACGCAGCGGGCTTTTCATACGTGATGCGCAAGATGATTATCTATTTTTTATATATTCTATAGGATTCTAGGATTGTTTTCCCAATATTTAGACACAAATAAGATTTATATATGTCTTAATATTGGAACTAGATACATGTATAGCCTGAAAAAGCATGGTGTAGCACAATCTATTGCACAAACATATGTCATGTACATGAGGCGCAAGCCTCAAAGTCAAATTTTCACTAAAAAAGGACGTCCAGCTACGTTGTTTGTACAACTTGTGCTTCAGCTTGCATAAGGCGCTGAGTTTTGCGCCTCGCGCGCTTTTTGAAACCTAGGCCATTACATCCTCTTTTTTACTTTATCAAAAACTTCTCTTTCGACCGCACAAATTAGAGCATTGTTCAAATACTCCTTACCAATTTGATTGCGTAAATAGTCTTGATTATGTTCTTGTGTTTTTACCTGTTCAAAATATTAACCATGGTCAATGGGCTTGTATGTTTTAATTAAGAAATTTCAAATGGAATGAGTTATGGCCTATAGGCTTCTATATTTTTTGAGGTTAGGCTTATATTGAAAACTTTCATGGTGTTTGGGTTTTTTAAAAATTTGAGGGTAACGTTACATAATTTTTAGGGGTAACGTAATACAAAAAACATAAAAAAGAAAAAATAAAGAATTTGTACTATGCCGAAAAAGTTGAGGGGTAGCGGATGTTACCCTTACCAAAACCATATGTCTGCCCTGGTTTGCGTTAATGCGTCACACCAAATTAACCCAAAGTATACATAATCAATAAGAAACTGGTTACACCACATATCACAAGTATGTAAGCCCGATATTTTTTCCGCTTTTCTTATTTCAAAATTTTGTATTCTATTTCATAATAAAAAAAATATTTAAAGTATTTACTTATATGTAATTCCAATCATATCTTATCATAGTTATATTGTTACTAAATTTTCATTACTAACTAAATGTATTTCATTTATTCAACCCGTGTAATACACCAACTTCTAATCTAGTAAAATATGCACACATATGTTTTTACTTTATTTTATGATTATTGAGGAAAATTTTTATGATGCATAAGTATATCTAATACAGTGACCATATTTTGTTTTTATTATTTGACAATCAACAGATATACTTGTGCTAAACAGATTTGTGTATGTGTAGGTGATTGATGCATATGGTGTGGGAAAGTAATAGTTTCTGACAATCCTAAATTTGAGAAGGATGACTATGTTCTGGGCCTTATAAGCTGGGGAGAGTATACTATATCACAAGGCTTTATTCTAAACAAACTGGATCCAATGGGCTTCCATTAACATACCATGTTGGGCTTTTAGGTAACCTGTTTTGAGCAACATGGTTTACAAACATTTCAATAATAATAATAAAAAAGATGTTTAGATGTTTTATTTTGATATGGGCTTATATATTTTGTATGTTTGTGAAATATAGGGCTTAGTGGGCTTACTGCTTACTCTGGGTTTTTTGAAATATGTAAGCCTAAGAAGGGTGAAAAAGTCTTTGTTTCAGCTGCTTCTGGATCAGTGGGAAATTTGGTGGGCCAGTATGCTAAGCATTTTGGGTGTTATGTTGTTGGTTGTGCTGGCAGCCCAAATAAGGTTATTATGTTTTGAAACTACTCTTATTTATCATGTTGTTTTGAATTTTGATACACTAGATATAGAACTTCAATTTTGAAGAACAAATAATGATTAAAAAGAAAACATGGTTGAATTCAGGTGAAAATGCTTAAAGAAAAGCTTGGATTTGATGAAGTGTTCAACTATAAAGAAGAAACCGATCTAAATTCAGCACTCCAAAGGTATATATTCTAAAAGTTATCGTAAGTCTTAGGTTTTTGGGACATTTTATATTATCATAATAAATTATTATGACTACTTGAATCGGGATTTTGAGCATAAAGATTCCACTGACCTGTAAAAATATCATAATATATGTACATGTATATTTAGGTATTTTCCTGATGGTATTGACATATACTTTGATAACGTGGGAGGCGAGATGCTAGAGGCAGCAATATCAAACATGAACACAAATGGTAGGGTCGCGCTTTGTGGAATCATTTCAGAATACACTAGTGCTGGAAAGCGTGCAGCACCAGATTTGCTAAATGTTATATATAAACGAATTACCATTAAAGGATTCTTATCTGGTGATTACATGAGTCTGTTTCCAGAGTTTCTCACCACGACTACTGATCACCTTCGTACCGGCAAGATGCATGTGCTTGAAGATATCTCAGTCGGTCTTGAAAGTGTTCCTTCAGCTTTTGTAGGGCTCTTTCGAGGCGACAATGTTGGGAAGAGGATTGTTCAAGTTTCTTCAGAGTAATGACATAAGGAGGAACGAATGGACTTTTAAATGAGAAAATTAAATAATTAGGAACCAAATGAATCATTATTAGCCCTTGGATCACATTTCAATTAACGACTTGAGATCTAAGATAATCATGTCTCCTATACTATATGAATTATTAACGATTTACCTATCTAATTTGGTCCATCCCAGGTTGAGTTTTATTCTTGGAACATAATAAAAAGTGACTTTAAGAAGGTTATTTCATTGTTTATAACAATGCAATGTTCGTCTACGACAATGCAATATTTAGGAGTAAGATTAGACGACTCTATTCTCATGATTGCTCTTACATCTTCTGCTCATTTTGGTGAGATAGCACGATCATTATGAGTTCATTCATACATTAAAATCAATAGTTTTAAAACTAGACCGGTTATTGAATTGGTAAGTGTTAGCATTATAACCAATTTAAATTTGAAAGGATATACGTAAAATACAAAAAAAAAAAAAAAAAAAAAAAAACTAGTGGGATACCCCGTGCTCCACGACGGGTATTTCTTCACAACTGGTTTGTCCCGATATCATAACAAAAAGAGAAAAAAAAAACGTTTAACATCGGTTTTCTGAAAACCAAAAGAGAAAACTGGGAAATTAAAGTCGTTATATGCTCAATAGGATATCAATGAAAGTTTAACATCGATTGAAAACCATAAAAGCTCCTATAACATAAACGCAAATCAACAGCATCGAGCAAAGCTTTTAGAACCGGATCGGATATCCAACCGGAGGCCTTACCAGTTCACGGTCAAATCAGGAGGACCGATTGAACTGGATAAATATTAAACGTAATTTTAAATATAGCATCTATTAGTAATATCACTCTTGTAAGGCTGCACAGTGCGGGGACGTGGGAGGGTTGGGTGAAATCCCTCTACGCCACCCACATCACCCCAGGTTTAGCGTGGAGACCGACGTGGGGCAAGACCAATGGAAATTTTCATCGGTATCGGGCAAGGTACCTTGGTGAAGTGAGGGAGCCATTGATAGTCGATGAAAAAGTGTCGTTTGACAAAGGCTCTTTTTTAAAAAGTTTTTTTATTTAAAAATATTAATTATACAACTAAAAAAATATCATAAATATATATATATATATATATATATATTATATATAACTGTATATAAACCCAACCCATTTTCATCATTTTTTTTTCAAAAATATCATCTTTCCCACTTCAAATTTTATAAAAAATCCTTCAAGTTTTCTAAGCAAAAATAAATCTCCACAACCGAGACTTTGATTCAAACAACTACACGTAAATCCAACCCATTTCCACCAATTTTCATAAATCTCCTCGCTATGAATAATATCGATCACATCGAAGGTCTAGATCAAGAAATGTATGCAGAAATGAAACAACAAATAAGGCAAAAGTATAATGCTTAGTAATTAGTATAATGTTTTTGTTATTTATGTTTTGTATTTTTAGGATTTTTTTTTTATTTTTTGTAATGTTATATTTTATTAAAATGTTTTTTATTTAGTTTATTTCTTTAATTAAAAGAAAAATATAAAAACCAAGCTGACTTAGCAGCCACCCCGGGTCCACCGTGACCGTCCCCACCATCACCGCTTCGCGAATTTTGGCCCTTATCATTTCATGCCCCCTCATAAGCATCGCCACACTGTTTAGTCTGGCAGATGGATGATGGACACTATTTGAATTGTTTTTTTTTTGAACATTCAAACGGATCTTTTATTCATTCATAAATTCGCCACAACCACCCAGAGCCCATTTAGCGAGAGGACTACCTAGGCAAAAAAAACATTACACAAAAATCTTACATACTTGACTGAGACTAACAACCTCTAATTATTTTATTGACCCATTATCGTTAACCATTATCAAAGACCGAGAAATCCCACCATTTCGCCTTTTCCAAATTGGGCATTTTTCCACGCTTTATCATCCACCAATACGACTCAACCTTAATGTCTTCCAACAGTTTAGGAATCGCTATATTGACGTTGTTGAACACTTTATCATTCCTCCCGAGCCAAAGTTTCCACATTACTAGAAGAGTGACTGCATAAATTACTTTCTTTTGTGTAGGTGGTCTCTTGATTTCCATTATTAACTTAATCGCCTGCTGAACCGAAGTAAATGATTCCTCGTTAGATAGCTTCAGCCATTCTCTCACATTCCACCATAATGCTCTCGCCCAAATACAATGAATTAAAACATGGTCAACGTTTTCTAACTCCAACCTGCACCTGCTGCACAACCCATCCCCAATATTTATACCCCGAATCGACAACGAATCTGCCGTCGAAATTCTGTTTTCAGTCGTCCGCCAGACAAAGCAGTTCACCTTAGGTGTTGCAATGCTGTTCCAGGAGAATAATCGTTGCAGCTGTGTTGTTTCTGCTTGAGCCGAGAGGTCCTGTTTGACCCGTTTGACAGAAAAGTCATGTACAGAACCTTGAGTCGCCCACTTCCATGTATCAGCCGAGTTCCCCACATCTTGTGCTATTAACAGAACCCATAACCTCTGTGCCTCGTCTAATTCGGCAACAGTACTCGGCAGCCTTTCCCAGGGGATATCCCACCAAATTGAATTATTAATAAGCGATAACATCGCTAACCAGAACGTCTTTTGAGCGAGCGATATGATATAGAGTTGGAAATTTTTCTTTCAATTGACCTGCTGGACACCAGAAGTCCTCCAAAATCTTGTCGTGTTGCCGATACCCACTTTACAAACCAGCTTAGACTGAAGATTTACACCTCTGTTATCAAAATAATTTTGGACGGAAGCGATTACATTCCACGTCCCTGTTATAGACTTCTTGTACGGGATAAAGTCGTTACCTCTTCTTCGACTATGAATCGCTCTCACAACTTTACACCATAATTGATCCGGCGAAGACTTATATCTCCACCACCATTTTGCATAAGCCCCAAGTTTAGATCATCGATGCTCCCAACACCAAGACCACCCAAGTTTTTTGGTTTCATTATTTTTTTCCTAGGCTATCCAGCGTATTTTCTTCTGGCCGAGTGCACCACCCCAAAGAAACCTTCTTCTTAAACCCTCCAACACTTTTAAAACTCCCACTGGAACTTTAAATAGTAACATATAATAGTTCGGAAGCGCCCCGAGAACAGCTTTAACAAGAACTGCCCTCCCTGTAAAAGACAATTGCCTAGCTTTCCATGATGTCAATTTCGCCTGAAACTTGTCAATTATCGGCTGCCAGCTCTTTATTCTTTTCATACTATCCCCCACAGGTAATCCCAAGTAAATAAAAGGGAGTGACCCGTTTTTACATCCCAAAACCGAGGCCACTTCAGTTACTGTTGCATCATCAATATTTACTCCGTAAATACAGCTCTTCAGCAAGTTGATCGTTAAACCGAAGCCAAGGAAAGCATCTGAGGATTCTGTTCAGATTGCTGATGTTTTCACCCGACCATTCTCCAAAAAATAAGACGTCATCGGCATAAAGGAGGTGGGAAATCACCGGGCCTTCGTTTGGAAGTTTCACTCCTGAAAATGTTCCCACTTCCGTTGCCTTGACCACCATAACGTGCAGAGTCTCCATAACAATTGTAAATAGGAAGGGCGATAACGGGTCACCTTGCCTAAGTCCCCGTTTTAGTTGAAACTCAGGTGTTGGTGAGCCATTTATAAGAACCGCCGACCTCCCCGTGACAAGTGTCCCCATAATCCATGTCTTCCATTTAGTCGGGAAGCCCATATGATGCATAATATTGAGAAGGAATTTCCAAGAAACGCAATCGTACGCTTTCTCGAAATCCACTTTAAACAAGAAAACCTCTTTCTTTGTTTTTCTAGCCCAAGAAACTAATTCGTTAGCAATAAGTGGGCCGTCGAAAATATTTCTACCTTTTATAAACGCCGTTTGTTCTAAAGATACTACGGACCCAATCACCCTTTTAATCCTCCCCACTAGCACCTTTGAGATAATTTTCCCCACAACTCCAATAAGTGATATTGGTCTAAAATCGGATAAAGTTAATGGGTCTTTAACTTTCGGAATAAAAGCCACGAACGAAGAATTGCATGAATTGTGAATTGATCCATGAGTGTAAAACTCGTTCAGGATGTCAAGCACGTGATTCTCCAAGATATTCCAAAAGTGCTTCACAAATGCAAAAGTGAAGCCGTCTGGGCCCGGGGATTTTTCATTGTCACACTCCCAAACCGCCCCCTAATCTCATCCTTCGTGAACAGCACTACTAAACTGTTAGCCTCCTCTTCTGTTAATCTTTTGAAACCATCACCACTCATTCTAGGTCTGGAATTCATAGGTTCATCAAACTTACTCTTAAAAATTTCCACCGCCTTATTTTTAATAATTAGAGGATCCTCCACCCATACTCTATCTATGATAAGCCCTGACACCTTGTTTCTCAATTTCCGACAGTTTATAATACCATGAAAAAAGGACGAGTTCTCATCCCCATTCAGAATCCAGTTCAACCTCGATTTTTGCTTAAGATCTTTTATCTTCTCCCACTCCCACTTCTTAATCAGCAGTTTAGCTTCCTTCCATGCATTTATTTCTTGGTCATTAAGCTGCCTTGATTCCGGCACAATATCCAAGCTGGTTACAAGGTTGCGGGCTTGGGCAATATTGATTTCTTCAGCAGCGCTGGATTCAGCCCTCCATTTCCTAATACCACCTTTAACCATTTTTAGCTTTTGGATAAATTTAACATCTGCTCTTGCCGCATCCACATTCGTACCGAGCCCCTCATTGACCACTAATTCTAATGCCCCGTTCCCGATCCAAGAGTTAAAGAACCTGAATGGAGATGGGCCAAAACAATTGTTTGAACATGACAAAACGATTTGGGAGTGATCAAAAACATCTCTCTCCAAGGCTAAAGCCTTCGCATCTGACCATTTGGCTAAGAACCGATCACAAACTAGAAATCTATCCAGTTTACTGCACTTCGATCCGTCTGCCGACATATAGGTGAACTTTCTTCCGCCCATATTGAACTCATTAAGCCCTGCTTCTGATATGAAGTTATTGAACGCCATAGCCGATGATGAAACAAAAGTTGAATTAATCCTTTCTTCTACACATCTCACGTCGTTAAAGTCGCCAAGAAAAATCCATAAACCTTCCATTTCTCTTCTTGAATTGTTAGAACCACTATAGATATTATTCGGGTGAATTACTATATAATTGGCTTTTAACCTTTCCAAAGTTTCATAACCGAATAGAAAACTGAATTTGGTGAGTTGATATTTGTGCATAGTTGGAAATTAATTCGATAAGCACATCGTAATCAATGCAGAAACAAAACGTAAAAATCAGTGCAAAAGTCACATGAATTCCAAATAAAATTTTAAAACAAGTTTAGGCACACATTCCCTGGTTGCGGGATTCTCAAAGCGAACTCATCTTGCTTAGATCTTGTATGGGTGTTGTAAAATTGCTATTTGGTTTGCGAACTTGCCAGCCCCCCTTTTTGGATGATGTTGTTTCAAGTTTTGATAAAGTGCTTCGGGAGGCAATATAAGGCATTGTTGTATGTGGGGGGATGTTTTTTGATGAACTCCAGTGGCGGATCGCGACCATGCCTAAGCGGCTTGTGGGTTGGGCCTTCCTTCGGCTCAGGATGTGGCTACCTATGCTTTTGTGGCTTCCAGGTCTCAATTTTGGGAGCTGGAGGACCACATCTTACGTAACAACGGGGTTGTTAACACTGACTCGGATTATGCCAGCACTTTGGAACGCTTGCATGAATCTCTCCATGACTTTGATCTTAGCGGTTTCTCTAACAAAGGTGCCCCCCCCCCCCCAAAAAAAGTCACAGAAAACTTTAGCGAATGCCCTTTGTTGTCGAATCACACAAAGTTTGGGAGAAGATTTCCATTTGTCTCCTCGCCAAGAAGCCGTCATTGAATGCCTACGAGGCCTCACGCTCAAGATTTCTTAACGGTTATCCCTATTGAAGGTCTGGGTCAACGTATATCAGCGGTGGAGTACCAGTCCATCCTTAAATACCGTCTGATGATCCCCATGTTCCCAGATGATGAAACTTGTCCAGTCTGCTGTAAAGCATGCCTTGATTAATACATAGAGCATCTGTTACACTGTAGAGAGTTGCCGGGGTTTAAGTATTGTCATGACTTTGTTCGGGACACGTTAATGGATATTCTCAAACGAGCAGGGATCTCGGAAAAGAAAGAGGCACCGGTTAATTTTCTTACAGAACCAGCGGAAGGGAGGTCCACCCTACGCCCAGCTGATGTGCTAGTTTTTGGTTGGGAGGGCGGGAAACATGCTTGTGTCGATCTCATAGGTGTATTCCCCCTAGCCGGCTTCCGGGAAAATGGGTTTGTGGCGGGGCAAGCGGTATTGAAAGCAAAGTCAAAGAAGGTGGAAAAGCACGCGAAAGCTTGTGAGGATAATCAGCATGCCTTTGTCTCCCTGGCGTTTGACACGTTTTGGTCCTTTTCGCCGGAGGCGGTTCGATTCTTGGCTAGAGTTCAGCGTGTTGTCCACAACAATTTTTTGACCCCTCAGGGGCGAGGCTTTGTTATCAATAGATTAGGATATTCTAGTCAGAAGGGGATGGCGGCGCAGTTTGTTGCCCGTCTACATGCTATCCTTATGTAATTTGCCCTTTATTAATATAAGTTTTATCAAAACAAACAAGCTTGTCTTTTTCATTGGTGTTTAAAGAGAGAAAGCAAGGTCTTACACACTCCTATTTCTATATTTCTTGAGAGATACCCATGATACACGTAATTGGAAATTGGGCGAAAAAAACGCCAGAAGGCAGAAGCCGTACTCGAACATGAAAGCTCTAGGGTAAAAGGCAAGGCTTCAACCAACTGGACACTGGTTAGTGTCAACATAGACTTTTAATTGTATATAAAACTAGTATTTAACCCGCATTTTACGGCGCTATCATAGCTCATGTTTAATGTTAACACAACGAGAGTTTTAAAACACTAAGAGAAAAAAAGCTAACAATTATATTAACAGAGTCAAATTATCCTACATAGTATAAAATAAATGAGAATGGTGAGAAGGATACAAAAAACACAATAAATCACGAAATATGACACAATGAGTCACAAAATATAACACAATATCGAGATATATAACACAATGCTTATGAAAAAAATGCACAATGGATCACAAAAATGACAAAATGAGGGAAAAAAAAACATAATGCTATATAAAAGACAATGATCTAACACAAATTCTAAAAACTACAAGCTAAAAATCCAAAAAAGCGAAAACCTAAAAACTAAGATCGTAGGTTCGATGAGACGGTTTCAATGCTGCTTAAAAGAGTTTAATCGGAGTCTGTTTGATACTTTTCCTATAACTTCATATTTTTCCTTTCACTGTGTATTTAATCTTAACCATATATTAACATTACGTGAAATCAATTACAGGAAAAAAAACACTATTATTCTTTTACGTAATAATTATATTAACATCACGTGAAATCGATTACAGTAACACGTAAAAACAATAGAGATGAAAGGTTGTATAAAGTATTAACATATGCAAATTACATTCAATTTCTATACAATTGATTATATAAATTGGATTTTTGTTTCTGGTAGATTACAAGTTGTTAATTGTTCTAAATCGTTGATGTGGGATTGGCGGAGATCTCCTTCTACTGCCGAAGAGATTTCTGAATTGTTCAGATTGATGTCAGAGATTTATGACTATGAGTGGAAGGGCGGTTCAGACACTTGGAAATGGACTGCAGACCCGAATGGTGAATTCTCTGTCAAATCAGCGAAAGTTCTGTTGCAGCAACGTTCACAACAGTCCTCAAGCAGTAGCAAGTTATGGAAAGGTTGGGTACCGTTAAAATGTAAGATTATGGTTTGGCGAGTTATGCTTAATCGGTTGCCAACGAAGGTGGAGCTTGGTAAACGTGGTGTTACATTGCCGAACGCGTTTTGTAATTGGTGTGATTCGGAAGAGGAAACAGTTAATCATCTATTCATTGGCTGCACCTTTGTTGCAGAAATATGGTCGCGGATTGAATCATGGTGCCGTCTTCCTCCTATTTTCGCTTTTGATGTGAATGATTTTTTGGAGATAGTTAATTTACAAGCGTCGTCAAAGAAGTCTAGATATGTTTTACGGGGCATTATTATTACTACCTTGCGGACTATTTGGAATGAACGCAATATGAGAATTTTCAAAGGCGTGCGGCGTTGTCCTGTTGAAGTTTTGGAAAGCATAAAAATGACGTCGTATTTTTGGTTTCGAAATAAAAGAACAAAAATAAAAGGTGTTGAGTGGAATGTGTGTTGTAAATATCCTCTTGATGTGATGTAATTCGTTTTTTGCCCGAAGGTCCTTGTTTTGAAAACTGGCCGTGATTCCTTCGAATAAAATTTACCTTTAAAAAAATAAAAAATAAAGTGGCAATACAATAATTTTGAATGGTAATATAAAATATTAACATATGCAAATTACATTTCAATACATAATGCTTATAAAGATAAATAAATTTAATAAAAATAGTAAACAACCCAGCATGTAGTTCAATTCATCGTACACACCCATATAAAGGATGAGGTGACACAAGAACATGATTGTTTTATTTGTTATGTTAAGACTTACCGGAGTGGGGGCGGGAGAGGGGCGGGAAGGGGGGGGGGGGGAGCACCGCCGCATTAGGGCGTGGAGAGTGGCGTGGGGCTTGGGGCGGGGGTGGCTTCACCGGCGTGGGGCTTGGGGTGGGGGTGAGGTGGCATGCGTGGGTTGGCCAGCTTTTTTTTTTTTTTTTTTTTTTTAACTTTAACACAATATAATATTATTTCCTTCCCCCCTCTCTTCCCCCCTTCCACTCCCCACAATTTTTTTCCCCCCACATGGGTCCCACAAATGCCACATGGCGCTTCATCCCCCTCTTCCCCCCCCCCCCCCCCCACCACTCCTTATAGTCTAACCGTTAACTAAAAGTTACCATGGTTTGTAAGAGCTCCTTTTCTAACTAAAGGTTACCATGGATTGTAAGAGCTTGCCTTTAACTAAAAGTTACCATGGACTGTGAGAGCTCGTTTTTTTATTAAGCATACTTACACCTTTTTGAGGCTTTGTAACTTTTGTTAACTAAAAGTTACAATGGATCGTAAGAGCTCGTTTTTTAGGTGAGAAGTTGTATTCTATTAATATCATTAAGCTATGGAGTTAGGGACCCTCGCATACTCGACAATATTAGCTTGAATCAGCAAGGAAACTCCCCACATGGTCGGGTCAAACAACAACAATATTGCCGAATCAGTAGGGAAACTATATACTGTTGTGGTTTAGTATTAAGGAAGAAAATAACATAAGGAATTTATCTCACCCAACTCGTTAACTGTAACACCTGGACCGATGGCGGAATCATCGAGGTGCCACGTAGTGACGATTGTTCAAAAGCTCATGGTACTAAAATGTAAATATTATTGAATAATCAAAATTGTCTTACATGGAATTGGAAAATACATTGTCTAAATGAAATGTAAATATTGAAATAACTGAATTAAAATAAAGCACTAAATGTTCCTTGCTAAAGCACTAGATCAAACTGCACCTGAAACATGTACAAAATAGATTTGGTCAACATATGAAATGTTGGTGAGCATTCCTAGTTTTGATATATGTAGTAGGTTAAAAAGTTATACAATTCAAGTGCAAGCTACAGTGCAAATATGTAAACTATGTATCATACAAATGAGCGAAATCAACCCTGTGACTGTATAATGTACTGTATGAACTGTAGTGTACTCAACCAATCAATGGATGATAACTTAACACTGGCCACGGATTCTCCGATGAAAAAGGGGGAGAATCAACCTAGGCGGGTTGTCAATCCAAATAGCGCTATCCAATGTTAAGGTCGGCTTGTACCATGTTAATGATTTCACTAAGTACAAATGTAATCCACATGTATTGTCTAAGCATAAAGCACGTTGTAAGCAATGCACATAGTACTAGAATTGTATTGTAAAAATGTAAACTTGTATTTGAAATTGTAATAGTGTACATGTAACACCCCAAAAATGTATAAAAGCAAAAAGGGGTAGGAATACTCACAGTTTACGTAATAGCTTGTAATGGAACTGGACAACAAAATATGCGTTGGAAATATTCCAAAGAATCAACCTAAAGAATTTAATAATGTGTGAGGAATAACTCTAGGGTACATGGAATTCTAGGGTTTCGAATTGGGGATAAGTATTTATTTGGTTAATAAATTAAACGTTTAATAAATAAGAGAAATTTGGTAATTAAATAGACAAAAGTCTTTGAGTAAACTTTAAATCAAATATGGTCACAATATAAAGTTTTAAATGTGAAAATAATTTTTATAAAATTATTTTCTTGAAAATAGTATATTTAATCTATTTATTTCAATTTGTCAAAATATAACTTTAATATTTAAAAATATTAAAATTAAAGAAATTTTAGATTAAAAGTTGTATTTTTGTTCTAAATGGATAGAAATAATTTATGTAAAATTTTGGTGCAAAAATATTGTAAAATGAATTTATTATGAATTATTTATGATTAAAACTAACAAAAATTGATTAAAAATATTAAACAAACGGTTTTTCTGAAATAAAAATATTTTCTGGAATGTTTAAGAATATACAAGTTTAGGATAATTTTTGTGAGGTTTAATAAAATCGTTTAGATATTTTTATAGAATTTAATAAATATAAATGAATAAACTTGTATTATTAATAATATATATTAAATAAATTATTTTTGAAAAACTAAAAATTGGGTAATGAACTTTATCATTAGGAGATCATATGATAATTTTTGTAGAATTTATAAAACACTTTTAGTATTTTAAAACGATTTTTAAAAAGAATGAAGATAATATAGATATAAAGGATAACAAAAACAACAAAAAGAAATATGTTTGTTCATGGTGGGAATCGAACCCGTGACCCGTGTACAGCAATAGCACGCCCAGACCAGCTGGTCTGGGTCTTTGTTTGCTGATTATGTTGATTTCGAATTTTATTTATATAATACTCTAAAGCAATCATCTTCCCCAATAAATCATATGAACCCTAGAAATTTCAATTGTACGAAATAATGATCGATACCCACAGAAAACATGGGGCTTTTGTTCGTATGTTTATGGCGAATAAAAAGCATGTATAAATCGAGACTTACAGATTGATATTCGATCACAATTGTGAGTCAAACGCCGAAGTCAACGGGTATGATTATGTAGGATTAAACGAATGAAACCGAATATTTAAGGTGAGGTTTTGTTATTCGGCACATAGGGTCTGTTAATTTACGTTCAATATATAGTGAAGAGGTTGGATCAATGGAATTGGTAAGTCTTGACCGGTTGAATGTATACGCGTATGTTAAGCATATTAAGAGCTAAAATCAAGGCTTTAATAGTTAATGTAGATGAGGAAAAAGAGCATTAGTCCTTCAGACGAAATTAATTCAGTCAAAGTTTCCATATTTTTCCAATTATTAGTCAAGGCAAGAATGAAACAAGAGGGTGTTTGGGTCGCGTAGCAGCAGCGATGAAGGGAATAGCAGCAGATATGAATCTTTATTTAAAAGGCCTTTTATGTATTATTGATTGAAATCAAGACAACCAAGTGGTGTGGCTCAAGTGGTGGAAGTGTTTGTGTGTTTGGTTCGGACCGCCCACCTGCCCGGTTCGAGTCCCGGCAGGGGCTTCTTCTTTTTTTTTTTTTTTTAAAAACAGAAAGGAGGGAAGGGGAGTTGGGCTTGTGTATGGGCTAGACCAGGTTTGGGCCAGTCTTTGGTGGATCTGATTTGGGCTTCCGATTATAACAAGGGAGGTTGGGTTTGGGTTATGGTTTGGTTTGGTAATGGGTAATGGTTTAGTTGTGTTTGGTAAAAAAAAAGACTAATATATATCTATATTAAAATCTGAATTTTTTTTTTATTTTTATTATTATTATTATTATTATTATTATATATATGAAAATAGAATAAAAAGTGACGGATGTCACAGCATCCCCTACTTTCAGAAACTTCGTCCCGAAGTTATTAGAAACATAGGGTTATGGATGCTTGGGTAAAAATTAAGATAACTGTGGTCTGGAGAATTTGAGTTAAGGCACGACTTAAATTTATAGGTAACAAAGTAAACTGTTTCAAATGATTTGGATGGTAGGTTTGATAGGTGTGGGTTAAGGATTTAGATTAGGTTTGTCTCGAATAATAAGGAAAATAAGGATCTAGTAACTCAATAAGTTTCAAGTTTTAGGAATCCTATAATAAATGTACGAGTTGACTGACTATAGAAAAACTTATTGAACTACCAGGTAAACAGAGTTTGTTCTTGGTCCGACTTCCAGTCTCACTTTCAATGCATCATTAGTGCTTGTATACAGGGTGTACCGCAGCTAACCCACCACACCTTTGATACCTTGAAAACGTACTGGACGCCTTTCCAAAAACTCTAATAGAATTTCACACTACCCTAACGCACCTGTAAATTCATGATTACGTTCCGGACCGGAATCATCAATTTACCTTACATTAAGGTTTTGTGTCCTTCTATGACCCCACCGATTGTTGAGCAGGTTTGATAGCCTCCACCAGCCGTGGAGTAGGTTGTAGGGCCCCTCCCGACTGTTTGAAAAGGCATAGCGACCTCTACCAATCGTTGAGTATGTTCGATAGCCTCCACCAGTCGTGGAGCAGGTTGTAGGGCCTCTCCCGACTGTTGAAAAAAGCATGATGACTTCTATTAAGTGCAGCAATTATTATTCACATAGATTGCAAATTGATAGCATGTTTATGCAAGCAAGTTTGTAAGTACTACAACCATTAAGTGTTATCATGAATAATTAAATGTTCAATGCGTAGTCAAATTAAGGGAAAAAAATCTGGTTTCATGTAATAACCAATGATGTTTTCTAGAAAAGCTCCGTAGGATCAAGTAAATGTTTTAAATAAATGTAAGGTAGAGTCTTGTATGATTAAAAATAAACGTAATCAATATAATAAATTTCCAATCTGTGTTAATACACAATAATATGCAAGGAAATTTCTAGATGTTGTATGCTAATGAGTGCGACAAAATTGGGTACAAAATGAAAATAGGATTATGAAAACACAAGTATCATGAATAATTAAATGTCCAGTGGATAGTCAAGTTAAGGGGAAATCAAGTTTCACAAACAATGACGTTTTGGAAAAATCCTGTAGAATCAAGTATCAGGTTTTTAGTAGTTTGATTATCATGGGTAACTAGCTCATGTGTGAGAAGGTGAAGGATATGAATTTAGTTCTTGAGGGGATGATGAAAAATCTTGAAGCAGAATCAAGGTTGTGAGAGATGGTGAATGTGAAGATAGTTGATAAAGAGTTTATTTTTATAGTATAGCAGTGTAAATTTTGGGGTTTGGATCAAAGGTTATAATCAAGTGTATAAGAAAACATGATTGTGGTGTATGCCAAATATTGTAAAAATTTGAACAAGTTGAAAATGAGTGAGTGTTGATGTAGAATCTAGAGACTAGATATTATTCCAAAAATAAATATTTTCAAAATTTGGTTTTGTACATAAGGCAAAAGTTGTTAAATAGTACAAGCTAAGTAGGCTTTGTAATAGTTTAAAACATTATATAGAAAATCGTTTGTTACGTCAATAAATAATCAATTGAATTTAAGTTCGAGGAAAATATGTACTTTGTAAAGTTGCTAGGTAATACAACTAGTTTTAGAAATCTTTAGTTTGTGCTAAAGTATGAGGTTATAGTTTTTAAAATAAATAACATGTGGAGAAAAGAAATAATATGATTTGGGTAGGGTGTTGAATATTTAGAAAGTGACTAAGAGGGTAAGGTGAAGTGTAATTGTGAACTCCATAGATGGTTATGAAAGTATGAACTTGTAAGCAATATATGAAAATCATGAAATACAAAATATTGTATATGAACCGAGAGAGTATTATTGAAAAACTTGCATAAGATGCTTGGAGTGCCCTCGTCTAGCTGTAAAGCCCAACAAGAACGTTGACTTTTCAAAGGAATTGAACTCAATGGTGATCAAAGAAGACATGCTTTAGCCTATAAGTGGACACTCACTCCAGGAATCCCCAGGTAAGCATAACAGGTCCGTAAATGGATTTATGCGCTATGCTTGCCTATGCCAGAAAACCCAGTGTACAGGTGTCCACCCTTCCAGATTGCACGTGTCCTTATCACACTCATTAAAGTTCAACAACTTTGAAGGAGCAAAAATAAGAGTAGGCAGTATGCCTAAGAGTGTCTTCATGAAAGGTATTGTCCCTGTTCCATAATGATGTAGACTTTCCACTCCTTGTAGGACACCATCTCTATGCACCATGATGAAAGATGAGAAGAATGGAGTGAGAGAGAAGAGAAAGATAGAAGAAGGAGGGTAGAGGAAAATGAGAGGTAGGGTAATTCAGGAAATATTATGCATGAAAACTGAAGTTCGGTTATAGTCTAGGCCATTTTATCTAATAACCTAATTCCCTATAACCATGGCTCTGATACCAATCTGTAACACCTGGACCGATGGCGGAATCATCGAGGTGCCACGTAGTGACGATTGTTCAAAAGCTCATGGTACTAAAATGTAAATATTATTGAATAATCAAAATTGTCTTACATGGAATTGGAAAATACATTGTCTAAATGAAATGTAAATATTGAAATAACTGAATTAAAATAAAGCACTAAATGTTCCTTGCTAAAGCACTAGATCAAACTGCACCTGAAACATGTACAAAATAGATTTGGTCAACATATGAAATGTTGGTGAGCATTCCTAGTTTTGATATATGTAGTAGGTTAAAAAGTTATACAATTCAAGTGCAAGCTACAGTGCAAATATGTAAACTATGTATCATACAAATGAGCGAAATCAACCCTGTGACTGTATAATGTACTGTATGAACTGTAGTGTACTCAACCAATCAATGGATGATAACTTAACACTGGCCACGGATTCTCCGATGAAAAAGGGGGAGAATCAACCTAGGCGGGTTGTCAATCCAAATAGCGCTATCCAATGTTAAGGTCGGCTTGTACCATGTTAATGATTTCACTAAGTACAAATGTAATCCACATGTATTGTCTAAGCATAAAGCACGTTGTAAGCAATGCACATAGTACTAGAATTGTATTGTAAAAATGTAAACTTGTATTTGAAATTGTAATAGTGTACATGTAACACCCCAAAAATGTATAAAAGCAAAAAGGGGTAGGAATACTCACAGTTTACGTAATAGCTTGTAATGGAACTGGACAACAAAATATGCGTTGGAAATATTCCAAAGAATCAACCTAAAGAATTTAATAATGTGTGAGGAATAACTCTAGGGTACATGGAATTCTAGGGTTTCGAATTGGGGATAAGTATTTATTTGGTTAATAAATTAAACGTTTAATAAATAAGAGAAATTTGGTAATTAAATAGACAAAAGTCTTTGAGTAAACTTTAAATCAAATATGGTCACAATATAAAGTTTTAAATGTGAAAATAATTTTTATAAAATTATTTTCTTGAAAATAGTATATTTAATCTATTTATTTCAATTTGTCAAAATATAACTTTAATATTTAAAAATATTAAAATTAAAGAAATTTTAGATTAAAAGTTGTATTTTTGTTCTAAATGGATAGAAATAATTTATGTAAAATTTTGGTGCAAAAATATTGTAAAATGAATTTATTATGAATTATTTATGATTAAAACTAACAAAAATTGATTAAAAATATTAAACAAACGGTTTTTCTGAAATAAAAATATTTTCTGGAATGTTTAAGAATATACAAGTTTAGGATAATTTTTGTGAGGTTTAATAAAATCGTTTAGATATTTTTATAGAATTTAATAAATATAAATGAATAAACTTGTATTATTAATAATATATATTAAATAAATTATTTTTGAAAAACTAAAAATTGGGTAATGAACTTTATCATTAGGAGATCATATGATAATTTTTGTAGAATTTATAAAACACTTTTAGTATTTTAAAACGATTTTTAAAAAGAATGAAGATAATATAGATATAAAGGATAACAAAAACAACAAAAAGAAATATGTTTGTTCATGGTGGGAATCGAACCCGTGACCCGTGTACAGCAATAGCACGCCCAGACCAGCTGGTCTGGGTCTTTGTTTGCTGATTATGTTGATTTCGAATTTTATTTATATAATACTCTAAAGCAATCATCTTCCCCAATAAATCATATGAACCCTAGAAATTTCAATTGTACGAAATAATGATCGATACCCACAGAAAACATGGGGCTTTTGTTCGTATGTTTATGGCGAATAAAAAGCATGTATAAATCGAGACTTACAGATTGATATTCGATCACAATTGTGAGTCAAACGCCGAAGTCAACGGGTATGATTATGTAGGATTAAACGAATGAAACCGAATATTTAAGGTGAGGTTTTGTTATTCGGCACATAGGGTCTGTTAATTTACGTTCAATATATAGTGAAGAGGTTGGATCAATGGAATTGGTAAGTCTTGACCGGTTGAATGTATACGCGTATGTTAAGCATATTAAGAGCTAAAATCAAGGCTTTAATAGTTAATGTAGATGAGGAAAAAGAGCATTAGTCCTTCAGACGAAATTAATTCAGTCAAAGTTTCCATATTTTTCCAATATTAGTCAAGGCAAGAATGAAACAAGAGGGTGTTTGGGTCGCGTAGCAGCAGCGATGAAGGGAATAGCAGCAGATATGAATCTTTATTTAAAAGGCCTTTTATGTATTATTGATTGAAATCAAGACAACCAAGTGGTGTGGCTCAAGTGGTGGAAGTGTTTGTGTGTTTGGTTCGGACCGCCCACCTGCCCGGGTTCGAGTCCCGGCAGGGGCTTCTTCTTTTTTTTTTTTTTTTTAAAAACAGAAAGGAGGGAAGGGGAGTTGGGCTTGTGTATGGGCTAGACCAGGTTTGGGCCAGTCTTTGGTGGATCTGATTTGGGCTTCCGATTATAACAAGGGAGGTTGGGTTTGGGTTATGGTTTGGTTTGGTAATGGGTAATGGTTTAGTTGTGTTTGGTAAAAAAAAAGACTAATATATATCTATATTAAAATCTGAATTTTTTTTTTATTTTTATTATTATTATTATTATTATTATTATATATATATGAAAATAGAATAAAAAGTGACGGATGTCACATTAACTGAATCAACAAGAAAATAATTTGGACGTCGAGACTTAGTATTAAAAATATCACGGTTTTTAATCTTTAATAAATCAAGGCCTTTGGTGTCGTGATCTTATCTCCACACCAAGACAAGAGCTCCAAACCCAAACTCCCATACCAAAATCTCTAACCCCCTTTCGAGGCATAAACGTGTTTGACTCTACACATAGATATAGAAACATGAATGTCTGGCATTTATGTCAACACAAGACATATGGTTAGTTTTTAAGGGTGTTGGATGAAACCTTAATGCCTTGTGTTACTTTCGACAACAATGCTCCACTCACTTTTAGTATGAAACTTCTTACTTAAAGTCATTAAAACACACACACACACACCTCTTAAGGATCCATGACTTGTTTTAGTTAACTCCCTATTAAAGGGCTTATCTTTTCCGAACACCCACTTCAACCTTAGCCAAGAATGATCATAAAGATATTTTCCACAAAACTTGAAAAGATTTGATTAATCATCACATGATTAGATATATTTAGTTAGGTTCTTACATATCTTAGAATAATACAAAGCTTAAAGAATTGGGTAGGAGTAGAGTATGTTGTTGGAGGTGAGAAAAAAATTAAGCAAGTTAAGATGGTGAAGATGGATAGGTAATTATAGGCCTGGGTGTGAGGCACAACCTGTGTCTGGATCACTTTCAAAGACTTTTTTTCGCTCGGCTTTGCTTCATTTGTTCGTTCTAGGCTCGATTTGTCCTAAAAAGAGTAAACTGCCATTTTCGTCCTTGAGGTTTGGCACTTTTTGCCAGTTTCATCCAAAAGATTTTTTTTCTCAACTGGCTTCACTAGTTTTCAAATTCTTGCTGGTTTCGTCCAAGTGCCTAACTCCGTTAGTCAATCTCAGTTAACTGAGGGGCAGTTTTGTCAATTCACATGCTTTTAAAGTCAGCCCACTTAGAAATAACTTTAGAAATAACTTTTATCTCACTTTTTGCAGTTTTCTCAATTCAAATGGTGTATAGGAAGAAATATAATAATAATAATAATAATAATAATAATAATAATAATAATAATAATAATAATAATAATAATAATAATAATAGAAAACAATATTTGGTGTGTGAGGATAAAAGTAACCCACTCCCTTAATTTATATCTCTCTTTCTTGATTTCTTCCTTCAATCACAAACACATAACAATGGAATCTGTTTCTTCTTCATCAATGATACGTGTTTATCCCCCATTAAACCTCAACTCTAACACACCCTCTTCCTTTAACAGACCCAATTATGTGTCCTCTCGTCGATACTTACCCTCCAAGAACAAGATTCTTACTTTACGCCGTTTTAATACACACAGTCGTCGTTACTTCACTACTGAGGTCATTTTTTTTATCCCTTCTTTATTTGGGTCTTTTTATTTTGGTTATTTAACATAAGTTAGTGTTTTTGGTATACATCTAATTCACTTGCTTGTAGTGGTTTAGGAGTGGGGGTTTTTGGGGCTGTAGATTCTGTGGAGATGGAGACAGGGGCGGTGTGGAGGTTGGGTCGGGTGACGGGTTGGAGGGTGGTTCTTGGTTGTGGATTCTGGGGAGATGGGGACAGGGACGGTGGTGATTATGATGATGAAGGAGGAAGACGAAGGAGGTGGATGGTGTAGGGGACTGGTTATGTATGGTGTTAGTGAAGGAAGATGAGGACGGTGGTGGTTATGTATGGTGGGTCGGGTTTGGTGTTGGTGAAGGAAGAATGGAAGATGGGGATGATGGTTATTATTATTATTATTATTATTATTATTATTATTATTATTATTATTATTATTATTATAATAATACAGATAATATTTGAATTGACAACTTTACCCCTTAGTTAACTGAGATTGACTAACGGAGTTAGGCACTTGGACGAAACCAGCAAGAATTTGAAAACTAGTGGAGCCAGTTAAGAAAAAAAAATCTTTTGGATGAAACTGGCAAAAAGTGCCAAACCTCAAGGACGAAAATGGCAGTTTACTCTCCTAAAAATAAGAAATAAACTAAGTTAAAGGGGTATTGAATTTTAATAATCCAAACTTTCACCTATTGACCAATAATAATCTATACTTCAAAAATTCCCAACAACGATCCCAACTTTCAATCTATTGGCTGACAATGAACCTTTGTTAACTGAGAACTAACTCAGTTAGTGGATGATGACGTGGACGTTGACGTGGCATGCCATGTCAGCGTCCACATCATCCATGCATGTGTTGGCATGCCACGTCATCGTGAACATGCCACGTCAATGTCCACGCCAGCATCCACTAACTGAGTTAGTTCTCAGTTAACAAGGGTTCATTGTCGGCCATACATTGAAAGTTGAGATTGTTGTTGGAAATTTTTGAAGTACAAATTACTGCTAGTCAATGGGTGAAAGTTTAGATTATTAAAATCCAATAACCCTAAGTTAAATTTATTTCTAATATATTTCAAGAAAAATCGTTAAAAAGTGGGCTCGTTTTGAGTTTTGATATATAAAACATGTATATTTTGCTGTACATCAGTTATCTTTTTGACATGTGACTGTGATTATACATATTTGTGACCACATACTAGAAGTGTACAAAAAATAACAAGTTTCGGCTTGTCAAACCGGTTTATGTAACATCATAATCAATGGTGGAAACATTAAGGTGCAACATAAATCGATAAATAAATAATATAAAATGAAATCCAATTAATGTTTTAAATGAACAAATTGCGATTATAAATAACTTGAAAATGAAAATGAAAATTAAAATATAAATGTTTAAAATATCCTAGTTGTCACAGTTTATATCCCGAATCACTTCATAAAGATAAGAAAACTGATTTGACCCAAACCGTTTTTTATTTGACACAACCGGTAGCTCGTAGTCTCATTCCCGGAAACCGTTTTGTACCCAACCTAATTTAAAACACGTCAAAAAAACTTTTTTTTGTCCCAAACCAATTAGAACCCAACACCAATCAATTTGAAAAGTTCAAACATTTTCCCTCCTTATCTAGTATATAACCATGAACCACTTTTTTTTGTTTACCAATCGTTTGGTTTAACCCAACTAGTTTGAAAGAAAAAAAACCCCCTCATTTGTAGACATCTACCACTAGAGATGCATAAAATTGGGTTTTTCCAATAACCGGGTTCGGGTAAGGACCTGGGTACGGGTGTGACCTGGTAATGTTTTTTTGCGTGTTGACAATAACTGGGTCGTGTTGGCCTGAAAAACCATACTCGGTGTCATCATTCCGGTTTTTATTGGGTATTTTTTTTTTTTTTTTTGGTTATAGATGAGGTTTTTAAGGAGCTGGGCTGCAAATACATGCGGATTTCGGGTATTTTTCAAGTATTCACAAAACCTAGGTTTGGGTATTCTCAAAATCCAGGTATGGGTAATCAATATAAACGGGTTTACAATATTTTTCAGGTGTGAAAAAACCAGTTACAGGTTCAGATTTCGTAGCTAAAGGTCATACACAGTTAGTGCCCTATGGGTAGGGTCAGGTACGGGTTCTGATACATAATACCCATTTTTCCAACACAGGTTTGGGTTTTTTTATGCATATCTATTGTTTGGGCTGGTGCAGCGCCAGACCGGGCCGCTATGCGTAACATCGGGGTTTGGGCTATATAAGATTTTTGTGTTACATTGGGAGGACGGGGTTGGCTGTGTTATTTAGGCTATTTTAGATTTAAACTAACGTTGAACTAGTATTCATACATCTCATGAACTTCTTTGTGGTGGTAATCTTCAAGTTGTGTACCTACTCTATAGTGTGACAACAATGACGTTATAGGCTGAGTTAATACCATCCTTTTATTAGCGCATGAAGCATTTTATGAATATCTTTATCAAAATGTTGTCATCTCTTCAATTTTCCTAAATCAAATCCACATTACATACCGGTAGTGTCGTTTAACTTGCAGGATACTCGTAGACATTATGAGAAGTCAAAGTTCACCACTAAACAAAGGGAAAATGACCAAAATAGCCCGTTGACCGGGCATTTTGCACAACTAGCCCTCTCCACCGTCTTTGGAGAGACGGGACACGGCTCCCAACCAGCCTGAACCGTCTCCGAGACCGTTTGGTTTTATAGCCAATTGCCAGCCAACACGTGGCGTCTCTGATCCCGAGGCTGTACCGTCTCTCTCCAGACGGGTCAGAGATCTCTCCCAGACGGTTCACGTTTCCCCATGCCGGCTGCCTTCGGTTCAACCGTCTCCCAGACGGTTCACGTCTACCAATGCCGGCTGACCCTTCGTTTCAACCGTCTCAAAAGACGGGTCACATTTCCCAAGACGGCTGGCCCTTCGGTTCAACCGTCTCTCAAGACGGTTCACATCTACCAACGCCGGTGAGTCCCGATGACCGGGCGACGCTTCGGTTGTCCAGCTCAGCCCTATAAATACCCGTCTCCCGTCCCATTCCCGTCATCCAACCCCGTCTAAACACTATCCACCACCATGCAACTCCGTCTAAACACTATCTACAACCCAACGACCACCGTCCAACACCGTCTAAACAATATCTACCACCCCACCACTACCGTCCAACACCGTCCAACATCGTCTAAACAATATCTACCACCCCACCACCACCGTCCAACACCGTCCAAATCATACAAAAATGGCACCTCAAAGATGGACGGAAGAACAAGAGATTGCCTTGATTGCAGCATGACTTCATGTTGAAGAAAGCACCCACCTTAACAACAAATGGTTCCGGATAGTGCATGAATACAACCGGCTCGTTGGAGGGTCAGAACGTACCACCGAGTCCCTAAGCCGGAAGTTGAGTGATTTGACCACAAAGTGTCAAATCTTCAACGGGCACCACAACCGGACTCTTTACGACGTACCCTCTAACTTTCCCGAAGACGTGGCAATTAGACACAGTCTAAGACAGTATAAAAACAGGGAGCGTAAAGAGTTTAAACATGTGTCCGTTTGGCAAATGATAAGACATCGTCTTAATTAATTTGTAATTTATTAACTTTTTATTTAATGCAATTAATGTTTATATTTTTATTAATATTAATGCAATTTTGTTTTTTTGTTTTTATATTAAGGTAAATATCTCATTAAACGTACTATACTATTACAATCACAAATAAACAATAAATACTATTACAACAACAATAAAAAAACTACACTATTACAACAAACTTCCTAAATTTACTTCCAGAACTAAGAAGCAACAATTAAAAAACTACACTATTATAACAAACTTCCCAAATTTACTTCCAGAACTAAGAACTTTGTTTGAAGTAATAGTAGTGTCTAACCAACTATTGAGGACTACATCTTAGTGTTAGATGTTTTGTCCTCCACAGCGGCGGTAGTAGCAGTGGTCTACATAGACGTTGTTTCGAATGGTGTATGTGCTCTACACAGACAAGTCCGAAACGTTTCCTCGTTTTATGTAACAATAGTTCTCAGTGAGCACACGTCGAACATCGAGACATAAATTCGGAAAGCGAACGAACTTGCCTCAAATGTAGACCACCACATCATCGATCCATTACACGGGTTGCAAACCACGCGCAGATGGAACAACAATCCAAGTAGCCGTACGCAGATGAAACAACAATCCAAGTAATCGGGACATATTTTCGTAAGCCGGTAGGCTTCGGCTGGGAAAGTAAAAAAACGTCATTGGATTGGAAGATGAAAGCTTAGAGGAGAGGGGTGGGTGCAAATTTCGTTAAGTGAATTGGGCTATTTATATACACTCGTGAGACGGTTCAGACGGTTCAGACGGTAGCACAAAACGGCTTAAGACGACTTGGGAAATGTGAGCCGTCTGGGAGACGGTTGAACCGAAGGCAGCCGGCATTGGTGATTGGTAGACGGTTGAATCGAAGGCAGCCGGCAGGGGGAAACGTGAACCGTCTGGGAGAGATCTCTGACCCGTCTAGAGAGAGACGGTACAGCCTCGGGATCAGAGACGCCACGTGTTGGCTGGCAATTGGCTATAAAACCAAAAGGTACCGTCTAGAAAATAGCCCTTCAATGACACACATTTGATTTATATGCTAGATCTTTGATTCCAGGTTGAAGTTTCTGGAAATTGAGCAGACAGAGTTAGGATTCCGTAATTCTTCCATGTAAGTCTTTTGTTACAACTTTGATTTCTTATAGTGTAGTTGTTTTAAGTGTTATTATATATTAAATTTAATGGGTTCATTTATTACAAATTGAATAAATGCATATATAACCTGACAATATTGACAGTGAAAGTGGTTTTGGGTCTTAGGGTGTGTGTAGTGGCTTAGTTATCAGGCGTTATAGCCTACCATAGCGCCGGGAACACCGCCCCCCTAGGCGCTATGGTGGCGTTTTGGTGGAGGTCCGGCAGCAGCATAGCGAGCGTTTTAGATTGGGACTCGTGCATATGACCGTTGAACGGTCCAAAAATTAAAAAAAAAAAAACTGATTTATTTAATTATTATCTATATATATATACTTCATCTTCTACAACATAAACACACACATATACAATTCACACACACAAACAATTCATACATACACACACTCTTTACAAACCAAAAACCAAAAACCAAACCTATGGCAGCCTGGACGAATACAGAGCAACTCGAGTTAGTGCGGGCGTGGGTAAACGTTAAGGAGCTTCCGTCAACCAATAGGCGGGCTTTTTGGCAGGATGTGTTGGCTGAGTTCAACCAAATCACGGGAACGAACCACCGTAACGTTGACCAGATCTACAGTAAGTGGCATTCTATACGAACTAACGTTGATAGGTGGCATGTAGTCTATTCAGCGGCGATGCAGGCGCACCCAGGGGTTAGTGAACAGATGGCAATTCAGTTGACACACGACGCCTATCGTCAACAATACCAAACAGACTTCTCAATCACCAATCTTTTGTCGTGGTCTCTGATGCGTTTTCACTATGTTTAATTTTTAATGTTTAGGCTTTATGTTTAATGTTACGTTTTATGTTTTGTGTTCTATTTGTAATGTTTAATGTTTTAGTTATTTATGTTTAATGCGTTTTCACCAATCTTTTGTGTTTAATGTTAGTTTATTTTAAAAGATTACATAATATTTTAAATTTAAACCACATAAACACATAAAATTACAATCCTAAATTACTTATTACAAACAGAGTTCCTAATCCTAAACTACTTATTAAAACGTTACATAAACACATTACATAAAGACATTACATAAAGACATAATATAAACCTAAATTACTTATTAAAACCTAAACCTCCCACTACGGAGAGTAGTTGTCCCAGTCCTCGAGTGTGTAGTACTCAGGGGATAGGGAACGTGAGCTGTCCCTCCCATCGGACCTTGCATCCGAGGGGAAGTAGTAGTTCTCCCCACGAGGGGAAGGCATGCTCCAAAGGCGCTCCTCCTCCTCAAGTTCCCTGAGGGCTTCCAAGTCCTCAGGAGTTGGGTCCCCATATTCACGGGGTGGGGTGGGGATAGGTTGGTGGTGGTGGAGTGGGCAAGTATTATGGGGGGTGGGGATAGGTTGGTGGTGGTGGGTGGGGGTATTCTGGGGGGTGGGGATAGGTTGGTGGTGGGGGGAGGGGATAGGTTGGTGGTGGGGGGAGGGGATAGCAGCAGCAATTCGGGGGGTGGGGGCCGACACTCTCAGTCGGTCCATTTCATTAATAGCCATGGTATAATCCATGGCCCAGGCCCATTCTTCATCCGTGAAGTCATCATCGACTTCAGGATGAGGAAAGGTTGGTGGTGCCGCAGCAGGAGGAGGAGGGTGATAAATCCAATGTTGTGGAGGAGGAGGAGGAGGAAGAGGAGGTTGTGGAGGAGGAGGAGAGGAGGTGAATGGTAGTCTCCGGGGCCGGCCCCGTCCCCGGACCCGGCGAGCATACTGCCGGACATTAGAAGGTCCGGCAGCTCCTGCTTGAAAACTGCCCATATTATTCATTGTGTTCAGGATGAGGAAAGGATGAGGAAGAGGGAAGAGGTGTGACTGAGATTTGGGAGGAGGGGGGTATTTATAGGTGTGACTGAGATTTGGTGGAGGGGGGGAAAGTTTGAAATTCAAAATTTGAAATTTAAACGTTTGGGGGGGCAAAGTTTGAAATTCAAACTTTGAAGTAGGAGGGAAACTGTTTGAAATTCAAACGGTTTGGAACAGTAACCGTTTGAAATTCAAAATTTTTTTTTTAATTTTATTTTTTAATACTAAATAATTTTTTTATTATTTTATTAATTTAATAAACTTTCAGTCTAAATTTTTATTTTTATTATTATTTTTATTTTTAATGAAATATTATTAAGTATTAAATATTCTTATTTAAATAAAAAACAATAATTAACCAATCATTACCAATCATTTATAACCCCAACATAACCCTCCTTCCCACTACACCCTCTTTTTCCATAACCCCAACATAACACCTTTTCTATTACTTTTTAATATTTTAATCCTATAACCCCAACATAACCCTCTACCACTACACATACCCTTAGCACACATCAGAATGATTTGTGCAATATTGGCAGTGAAAGTGAAAGGTAGGACTGTCAATCTGTCATTGATTATTATCAGCTAATGGGTCATAGTTTCGATTTTTAAAATCCAAATTGCCATTTTTAAAACTAACTAATTTGATTCATTTCTTGCACAGCTAATGTTGATGAAAAGAGGCGGTCAGGTCATTTATGGTGGACCTCGTGGACGCCATTCTAACGTCCTAGTCGAATACTTCCAAGAGCGTGTGGTGCAATAACCACTTTTCCAGCAACAATTTTCAGTCTCGCTTTTGCTAACACGCACAATTTTTTTTTCCAGAAAGTTTCGGGTGGGGATTACTAGGATAAACGATGGTCAAAATCCATGGAGAACATTAGCTTTAACCGGTATGTACAAATATAAAAAATCAAACAAATTTCTACTACAAAACCAAAAACTTAATATTTATTGATCTGCAGGACTCGTTCCCTGCATTCTTCTGCTTGTTGACCTGTTGTTCATTCCAGAGTCCCCTAGATGGCTAGTACGTTCTAAAATTCTCAAAAGAATTATGGATGTTTTATAGTGTAAGATATAATAACGTTATATGGATGTTTTTATTTCAGGCTAAGGTTGGACGTGAAGTAGAATTTGAAAATTCTTTACGCAGGTTTCATGGTGCAAAAGCAAACATTTATGCTGAAGCCAATGAGATACATGTATGTTACTTCTGTTATATATTTACAATGTTTGTAAATCATCAGCGCATGATTTGGTCTAAACATTTTTTTTTTTGTTTATAAGAATTTTAAGCGCCTAACTGTTTGTATGTTGTACAGGAGACTATACTCGCTCTTCAAAGTATAAGAATTTACGATGTATTAATTTTATAATGGGGATGAGGACATGGATGTCGTACGCGAAGAATGGTTAGGCTACGCCGCGACATTTATTTTCAAATGATCGAAACTTGTTTGAAGGCAATGCAATGTCGATACAATATATTTTTGTAAGCGTTAAATGTTGTCTCGGATTAGTTTGTAATTAGATAAATATGGATTATATAATGAAATGATGTTTTTGTTATTAGTTTGCTAATTATTTTGCATATAATAAAATGGCAATAAATCCAGGAGGGTAAATATGTAATTTTATAGGAATTTTTTTTATATTAAAAAATTATGACACGCAAAGAACGTCATAAAATTCTGTCATAAAATGTGTCATTAAAAAGTGTCATAACGCGTGTCAATAAATGCTGTCATAAATGTGTGTCATAAACAGATGACACGCGAAAATATGTCATGTTAAATTTATGACACCGCCATCCTTGACATTCTTTTCCATGTCATCAGACCCCTTTCTTGACACGCAATGCGTGTCAAGAAAGGGCTTTTTTCTAGTAGTGGGTCTCGGAGACGGTTCAGGCTGGTTGGGAGCCGTGTCCCGTCTCTCTAAAGACGGTGGAGAGGGCTAGTTGTGCAAAATGCCCGGTCAACGGGCTATTTTGGTCATTTTCCCCTAAACAAATGACTATCACTGATGGACAATTACGGGTACTAAGGTAACATCGACCATAAACTCTTCATAGTTTGACACCCTTTTTATCACTAGCTATATACGGCTAAAGGTACAAAGAAAGCACTTTTAACTTATCTTTGACCGGACCCTCGATATCCGATCATCAAGTAATTCTTTTCATCATACTTTTAAGCTCTAAGTGTGATCATACAAGATGCTAAGAATAACAACTTATTTCATGACATCAAAAAATAATATGAATAATATGCTATGTTTCAATGATGCACTTGAATTTCTTTCATATATATGGTTAACAACAACCAAGGAAAATTACATATAATTATTCTTGACCATTATAACAACGTTGAAAAATATATAAACAATTAAAATACACAATCAAAGTAACCATATTAATCAAACCACATCCACCATTTTTGGTGTTTTATCCTCTTTCTTGTTCCAAGCTGCCACCACAAGATAAACCCCAAAGTTTATCACACCCAAAATCGACAACAACCCATAGAAGCAATCTAATCTTCCATGATCTATGTCATCTGCGAGCCACCCTTCTCCATCGCGGGTTCCGGTTACCTTTTTCACCACCGAGACCAGAAAACTGCTCATGAAAAACCCAAGTGCAAGTGTGGTCAAAAAGAGCCCGGTGCTCATTGTCTTCATGCCTTTGGTGATCTTGTGATGAAGAAATCTAACTGTCCCGTGTATATAAATGCCTCACCCGCGCCTACTAGCAAGAACTGCGGGATGAGCATGAATACGCTTATTGGTAGTGGGTTTCCGTTGGTGGGTTCACCAACGGATTTGGCTACCGATAGTCTTTTCATTTCCATCACCGCGGCTGCAGCCATTCCTAGGATTGAGAGGATCAATCCTAGTGCCATCCTTTGTAGATCAGTGAAACCTATATTTGGGAAACAAAATAAACGGTTAGTGCTTTGGGAGTAGCTCACACTAGATTAAAATGGAAAAGGATGCTACTTGGCCCAACTAGCCATGAGAATAAGGGTCGTAACATAAAACGAGTTTTGGACTAAAAGTTGAGCCATAAACAGCGGACTAAAAGATCTCAACAAGTCGAATCATGTGACAAACATGTATATGAGGTTTGCCAGCCGTCGGACCTGAATTCTAACAATTAGGGTGTCAAATTCATAAATAAGGATATTTCCCCCTTATTTTGATTGAATTATGATCCGACGGCTAGCAAATCTCATATACGTGATCGCCCCAAAACTGCTCTCAAATTCGAAGAATGATAAAACCTAAAGCCGAATTAGGTTTTGTAATGAAATGGGCTTTTTGGTGGTTTTATGTTGTTCGCGACACGCGAACCTTGCTTCCTAGTCTTCGTGTACCATTCGTGCTTACACTTTGCGTCAAAAACTTAGTTATATACAAGTTGATGTTTACCTGGTGTTCCTTTCCATTTCTTCCAAAACGGGATGATCAAACAATCGTAAACAGCACAAGTAAGCAATATGGCGAGCACGAAAAAGACAGTGAGGGATCCCGCAGGGATCTTGAACCCCCCAACCGTTCGTTCCATAGTGGACGCTTGTACGACAGAAAACGTGATCATTTGAGCATAAGCGGTCCAAAACAATATTGTTGTCGCCCAAACCGGTAACAACCTGGCCATCATTTTAACTTCTTCCACCCGGGTCACCGTGCACAAGTTCCATGGATTCATGGTAGAACCCGAGCCAGTTTTCACAATATCTCCTTCTGCTACAATTGCAGCCTTGTCCAAACACCTACAAGAAGAGAAAATACGTAATTAATTTGGATCATTATGCTTAATCTCAAACGGACTAAAACGAAATTAATTTAGCTAAAAAGAACGGGTTGAATAATGTTTTCAAAACTGGTAATTATAAATGGGTTAAAAAAAATCCCCTTTTCAAAACTGTTCAAACAAAACTAATGGATATATATTATTGTGACACAATGATTTCTGTATTTTTTGAAACATTAGGAAATTGTTTCACGGCCAAGCCGGCTAGCTGACTTGTTTTTATTTTTTTATTTTTAATTTTAATTCAAACTTGGTTTGTTTCTATTATTATTATATCTAATTTAATATTAATATTTTTCTTTCTTTTTCTTTTATTTTTTTAATCATGATTCATTTTGCTCATAACCTGTTTTTACATGTCACCTAATCATACCCAAGAAGGTATAGTTTGCCAGGCTTATCAATAATATATAGATTTGCTCAAGACTTACTGAAATTGGTTTGTATGATGGATCCTTGAACCATCAAGAGTGTTCTCATGCAACATGCCAATATCATAAGGAAGATTCAAATTCCTCTTTTTTATAGCCGCCACAAGCACTTGAAAAATGCTAACAATCGGACTTCCTTCACGCTTCTTGTACCGATATCTTTTTATTCCAGACAATATCACCACAATAGCGACCAACATCGAAATGGTACATATTCCATATGCCAAGCTTCTACTAACTTCATCCTGTATGTACACAAGCACCGTAACAGCCAAGAGTCCTCCAAGACTGATGAAAAAGAAGAACCTGTTGAAGAAATAGGCCATTTGTGTCTTTTCGGCTTCGTTTTTTTTCATCAAATTGGTCAGTACCAAAGCCGGAGACGGAGGATTTGATGCCACCTGTACCGAGTGCGATGAGGTACAATGCGAGATAGAGGATTCCCATTTGGAAACCGTTTGCTTCTTTGCAGTTGTTATTGGAATGGCATGGTGGTGGCCTTAGGTGTGGTAGTTTTGTTGATAATGCTAGCGTGCATGTACCCTAATATAATCACAATCAACATGCATGTGATAAGTTGTTAATAAGTGGAAAAATATTGAGCTTATAAAATGGTGTCACCAAAAGTAAATAGTTTACAACTAAAGTTATATGTGTTGTATGAAGCTACTAAGGAGTTGATCTAAGAGTAACTACTACTTGGACTAGGTATAGACAAGCAAAAATGGGACAAAAAGTAACAATTAAAGTTTCCGGACGAACCCAATCATGTGGCAAACGCCATAGGAGGTTTAACCAGCTTCCGGACTCAAAATCCATCGAATAGGGCTCTAATTTCATCCTTGAAGAGTTTCCATTAGGGGCGGACCCAGGCCAGCCGAAGGGGGGCGGACGCCCCCATTGAAAAGAAATTTTTTAGTGTTATATACGTGCGTTAATCCCGTCCGCACCCCTTGAAAATTTTCAATCGCACCCCTTGAACTTTTGAAACCATTGTTTTCAAACCATTCTTGAATGTTGGAGAGAGATGAAGAAGGAATTGAAATATGATGAAGGTTTTGTTGCAGGTTTAATGGAAGAAAAAACTTAGTTCTAAAATGAAGAATAAGTGGAAGAAGTGGGTGACAATTTGTCAGGTTCCTTTAGGTGATGGGCCACACATTCTTTTTTGTTTAACTTTCCCGATAAAACAAACTGGTAATAATATTGAGTTGTTTTAATTGGTATTGGTAATAAAGTTTAAGCTATTTTATACGGTAAAATAAAGTATCAAATGGTTATGTAAAAAAATAGTTGCACTTAATAGTTGTTTACAAATTATGTACCATGTACTGTTTGTTAATTTTTTTTATTAATAATCTTAATGTTTTATTTACATAAAACGTATCTTTGTTTAAAATAATACCCCGTATGATTTATTTTTGTCTCCTAAGTACTTGACTGTTTAGATTATATATTATTTAGTAAAGTTTCAAAATAAACTTCTATATACGTTCTCTGCTTTTGTTGTCCGAGACATCGCATTGTGACCGTGGTCGCTTGAGTTCGTGGTGGCTCGCTCGTGCCGGGTTAGCAGGGCTGATATGGTGTTTCCGAGCCATGTGGCTAATAAATGAGCTTGCGCCGAGCTGTTCGAAATGTTTTAATATAGTACAATAAATGATGATGGATAAGAGTCGAAATGTTTTGTGAATTCAAGATTTAGGAAAAATTCACAATGTTACACAATTAGCCGAGATGTATCCACAACCTTAGATTTTAGAATTTTGTTATGCATATGTAACGACATTTAAATTAATTTTGGCTTTTGGTTTCCTTTTATGGGTTATATAATTTTATTATTATTATTTTTGGCATACGAGTCGACCCGACCCGATCCGAGCCACTTGATCGATAAGCGACTCAGGAGCTTAGAGATTCCGCACCCCATGAATAAAATTCCTGCGTCCGCCACTGGTTTCCATAAATTAACTAACTACTTTTAATTCGTAAGTTACACAATTATTTTTTTTTTTTAAAGGCTTAGTTGGGTGATACTATCTACACAACCAACAAAAAACCCTAAACAACCTTAGGACGGGTCGTCGAGGCCTAGATGGGCCGTTAAGAAAAATTAGGGTTTAAGGACGGGGCGTCCAGGCCTTGACGGGCCGTTTGTTTACAGAAAAGACAAAACTGACGGGCCGTCGAGGCCCAGACGGCCCGTAAAAGTACGAGGTACGAGGTGATCAGTCTGAACTCCTGCAAAAGCAGGCAGTTCAGACTGAAAAGTCTGAAAAAGGTACTTAAGGACGGGCCGTCCAGGCCCCGACGGCCCGTTGAAACGTGTTAGGTTAGGGCATTTAATCCCTAGACGGCCCATCGAGGCCTCGACGGCCCGTCGACATTTCCTGATATAACCATTACACGATCAGCTTCTTCCCCATTTGAACCAAACTTTAAAACATCACCACCACCAAAACCCTCGACCCATTTCGACTTCCCGGTCTCACGATGACATATTTACACAGCTTTTCAACCGTTGACCTGTCTGAGAACGAGTCTTACGTCTCTGAAAGCGTAGGGTATGAACCCGAGGTTCAAGTTGGTGAAGATGAGGTTAAATCCGGGGTTCGTGGTAATGACGGGAACATGCTGCCCGATCTCAACGAGGAATATGTAGAGGAACAGGAGTCTTTTTTCGTGCCACCAAGCTACCCGCAGTACACGTACGGGAGTTACCATTCGCGCGGGAATCGTGCTAATGATGACAACCAGGAAGATGCTAACATAAAAGTTGAACCTAACCCGGATGTTTCGTATGAAACCGAGCAGGTGCGTTTATTTATTTACACTAGTATATCTTTACAGTAGTATATATTTTCAGGTATTTAGACTAGTATGAATTTAGACTAGTATATCTTTACAGTAGTATATATTTTCAGGTATTTAGAGTAGTATGAATTTAGACTAGACTGTTGTGTAAATTTTCAGGTATTCGGGTCTGTTGAAGAGATGAAACAATGGGCTTACGATAGAGCCCTTGCTAGCGGTTACGTCCTAGTGACAGGACGTTCTGTTTCAAAAGGCAGTGGAAATAATGCAAGAAAAATTAGGATAGACCTGAGATGCGACCGTGCTGGCGAATACCATACTACAGCCACAGTAAGGTCTACGGGTAGCAAAAAGATTAACTGTCCATTTATGTTAATAGGGAGGCTACGCAAAGAGGGTTGGAAGTTGGAGGTTAAACACGCGAATCATAACCACGACCCTTTTGTACATGTTGAGGGTCACGCTTTTGCTAGGCGGCTGACACCACAGGAAGAAGAAATGGTGGAAACACTTTATTTTCAAGGCCTGGAACCGGCAAACATACATTTGGCCATCAGAGCACAAAACCCGAATAATAAATGTATTCTAAGAGACATACACAATACAGTGAGCAAGATTAAACATAGAATTTACGGCGATAAAACCCCAATGCAGGTATTATTATTAATTACTATTATTGTCATAGACTATTATTAATTTTGTTGTTGTTAAATATTAAATATTGTTATTATTATTGTTATGCAGATACTCGAGAGTATCCTGGTTGAAAAAAATTTACTTATTTCACCAAGCAGAATCCAGAGACAGATGCTGTTGAGAATATTTTCTTTTCACACCGGGTCTCGTACAATCTCTGGCGTGCCTTTCCACATGTGATGCTGATCGACGCCACCTACAAAACGAACGAGTACAGAATCCCGTTTGTTCAAATTGTGGGTATGACGTCGACAAACCAGTCGTTTTGTATCGCCCATGCATTTATCGTTAAAGAGAAAACGAGTAACTACACATGGGTGCTTGAGAGGCTCAGAGATTTGCTGGAGGGGAGTATGGAGCCACGTGTAATTGTTACAGATAGAGATCTGGCTCTGATGAGTGCATGTGCTTCAGTTTTCCCGGATGCTACGAAATTGCTTTGCAGGTGTCATATTCAACGAAATATTATTATTATTATTATTATTATTATTATTATTATTATTATTATTAATATTATTGTTGTTGTTTTGCAGGTATCATATTCAACGAAATATTGCAAAATATCATAAAGCAGGATTTCCAAAAGAAGAATGGGAAATATTTTTGCAGTATTTTGGTCGACTGTGTAAATCTCCTGACAAAGAGGCTTACGAATTCAATCTTGAAGCGCTCTACAGACGACTTTGGGGGCAGGATCGAACGGGTATATATTTTATTTTTTATTTTGCTTTACAAGCGTACATATTTTCTGTATTGACATCACTATTCTGTTTTTTACAGAGGTTTATGACTACATGGAGTCAGTTTGGCTCCGAGATTATAAAGAAATGTTTGTCGAAGCATGGGCAAATGAAAACCTTACGTTCGGTCAGACTACGACCAACAGGGTCGAGAGTCAGCATGCTCTTATTAAAAGGTACATAAAAGGCCCGAACAGCTCGCTCCACGCGCTTGTGATGCAAATAGACAAAGTTATGGAATCACGGCGCGTAGCGATAAAGCACTCCTTCGAACAAAGCCGATCAACAAGAATGTGGAAACATGATCTACCGTTGTTTCAAGACGTAATCGGTAGGGTTTCCCATCTAGCGCTTAATTTGATGCTCGGAGGGGTCAACAAGATAAATTATTATATGGAACAAAAGAGGTCTTGTGAACACCGACTCAATAAGACTTATGGATTGCCTTGTTCCTGTCAATTGCAATTGTTTGATACGAAAGGTAACAACATTTTTTAGACTTATTATAAATGTTTGAAGCGTTTTGTAGACGACTTGTGTTGTCTGGTTCGTACAAAAACAGAGGAAACTCTGCCAAATTTTTATAAAATTATTGATTTGTTGTTGTTGTGATTGAATATATATATCAGATACACGAGTGTCACTGGCTGATATCGACGTCTTCTGGACACGACTTGACTTTATGCCAGAAGTAGCTGAGAATCCCGAGTTTGACTTTCAGCACCAAATGAATGCATTCGCTGAGCAGCTAAGGTCGCAACCGGTGCAAGTGAAAAAAAGCATGTTGCAGAAGATGAAGGAGGTGTTGAATCCGATTATGACTAAACATAAACCTCCTGAGGTACAAACCGATACTCGGGGTCGGCCAACAACAAGTGAAAAGGAAAAAAAGGAAGATAAGGCTGCGGTTCGTATTATTATTATTATTATTATTATTATTATTATTATTATTATTGTTGTTGTTGTTGTTGTTGTTGTTGTTGTTGTTGTTGTTGTTGTTGTTATATAATTTTTTGCACGTAGGGCAAAAAGCCTTCTAGAAGAGGTAAACAATCAAGGGACAAACCGATTGTTTACGATGAAGATTTTCCACTGTTGGAAAGGGAGAGGTACAAACTACTAATATATAAATTCACACATGCATACATATTTATACACATATTAAATCTCACTTTTTGATGGGTACAGGTACAAACTGGAGATCGAAAGGTTTAAGAAATGGCTTCCACCTGCATATCATAGATACATTACAGACATTCGGGATGTCCATGGAGACGGTCACTGTGGCTTTCGATCCGTAGCTGTGTGCTTAGGGTGGCAACAGGATATGTGGTACTTCATCCGCAAACAGCTTAAGGAGGAGATCGTCGAGAATGAAGACCGGTGGAGGCTAATTTTAAACGAAGTGGATTACGATACTTACGACAGAGTCTCCAACTCATTCGATCACACTGGAGTGGGACCAGCCACGCACGACCAATGGATGGAGATGCCCGCCTCAGGATTACTGATTCCTTAGAAATTTAAGGTGGTTGTTCAATTTCTCTCTCCGTATGATCAAAGTGAGACGTACTTCCCTATGTTCGATGGTCCACACACCGTTGAAGAACATGCGTTCGTATCGTTTGCTTTTGTTAACAAAAATCATTTCATCAAGATTGAGTTGGCAGAAGGCGCCCCAATGCCAAAACTGAATCCAGCATGGCGTAAGTGGCGATATGAAGAGGCAAGTGAGTGGGAGACGGTATATGACGACCGTATACAAAGGGTTGATGTTCGATCACCTCAATACTTCGACTTAACTTAGCTTATCGTATGTAACCGGACCGGACGAACGGAAAAATTTGTTGTATGTGTTCATTTATACTTATTATAAAAATATACTCCCTTTTTTTTATAAAAAATACAAATACCAAGCTTAAAATATACAAAATACACTAAAAATTTAAAAAAAAAATAAAAAACATTAGGGTCGTCTAGGCCTAGATGGGCCGTCTATGGCAAAAAATTGGTTTTTAGACGGCCCGTCTAGGCCTAGACTGCCCGTCTTCTGGTTTTTAGACGGCCCGTCTAGGCCTAGACTGACCGTCCCAACACAAAGCTTCCATGAGAAGCTTCTGTTTTTTAAATTAAAAAAAAATAAAAAAATTAGGACCGTCCAGGCCTCAACGACCCGTCCCAAGACAAAAATTGGCCTTAGACGGTCCGTCAAGGCCTCGACGGCCCGTTGCAAAAAATTTAAATCAGATTATTATCAGATCTGATTGCCCCCTCGTCCCCATTACTTTCCCTCTCGTCTCTCTTCTCCCTCTCTCTCTAAACCTTCTCCTCCTCCCAACCACCACCATCCACCGTCTCCTCCACCACAACCACCATCCACCACCGTTCGAGTACACCACAACCACCATCCAACCCTCTGCCCCCTTTCTCTCGAACCCTCTGCTCTCGAACCCTCTGCCACAGTGACCTACCACCACCACCACCGTCTCCCTCTCTCTCTAACCCTCTATCTCTCTCCTACAAGGTATATTTTTATTATTGTTATTATTATTGTTATTATTATTGTTATTATTAGTTTTAGGGTTTTTTTTTTTTTTTTTTTTTTTAAGGTTGTGGTTGGGTGGTTGGGCTGTGGTTGTTGGTGGTTGGTGGAGGGTCTGTGGTGGTTGGGTGGAGGTTGGGTGGTGGGGCAGTGGTGGTTGGTGGTTGGTAGGGGATAGGGTGGTGGTGGTGGTGGTAGGGGATAGGGTGGTGGTGGTGGTGGTGGTAGGGGATAGGGTGGTGGTGGTTGGGTGGTGGGGCAGTGGGGCTGTGGTGGTTGGGTGGAGGGGCTGTGGTGGTTGGGTGGTGGTTGGGTGGTGGTAGGGGATAGGGTGGTGGTGGTGGTGGTGGTAGGGGATAGGGTGGTGGTAGTTGGGTGGTGGTTGGGTGGTGGGGCAGTGGGGCTGTGGTGGTTGGGTGGAGGGGCTGTGGTGGTTGGGTGGTGGTTGGGTGGTGGGGCAGTTTGCATTTGTGCGCGTTAGGCGCCTAAACATAAACGCGCGCCTTTATGTTTAGGCGCGCGTTTGTGTTTAGGCGCCTAAACCTAAACGCGCGCCTTTATGTTTAGGCGCGCGTTTAGGTTTATGCGCCTAAACACAAACGCGCGCCTAAACATAAAGGCGCGCGTTTAGGTTTAGGCGCCTAAACATAAACGCGCGCCTTTATGTTTAGGCGCGCGTTTGTGTTTAGGCGCCTAAACCTAAAGGCGCGCCTTTATGTTTAGGCGCGCGTTTATCTATTTAGGCGTTTTACTGTTTAAGCGATTTATTATTTAGGCGTTTTAATGTTTTGTTTTTGTTTTGCAGATATGGCAAACAGAAACAACCGAAGACGCCGTAACCAGCCTGCGGACGGGAATCCTCTTGCAGGTGGCGACTTGAGAGAGTGGCCCTACAGGCACGATAACGACGACTACGAGATCGCGCGCTGGGGTCAGATGGAGCTGCGTCCGATACACGGATCGCGCAGTGTTGACTGGTCCGCATTACTTGCGATCGATGGATCGGAGAGGTTTGAGGAGTGGATCCCAGACGACAGCCCTTGGGGGCGGATGTTAGCTGACCTCGACCATGAGTCGTATCGGCCACTGACGATCGAGTTCATCTCGACATTCCGCTACACGCCGCATCCAGCAGGTGTTGAGCCTCCAGTAGGTCCTGACGGCGAGCCTGAGCCGGAGGTACAGTTCCGATTATTCGGACAGCTCTACGCATATACGATGGACCAGTGGGCTACTACTTGCTGCTGGTACAGAGAGGAGGAGCTTGTCCAGGATATGTACACCACGGCCTTGACGACCTTGCCAGACGACATGCTGATGGCCTGGTGGCCCACTATTGGTGGTCGAAAGTATGGGGAGGACGGCGGCGAGAGGTATTATTATTGTTATTCTTTTAATTTAGTTCAGTTCGTTATTATTATTGTTATTTAGTTCGCTTAGTTAATTAATATTGTTATTTAGTTAGTTTAGGTTGTTTGTTTTTGGATTTTTGTAGACGACTTGTGTTGTCTGGTTCGTACAAAAACAGAGGAAACTCTGCCGAAATTTTTTTAATGTTATTATTATTCTGTGCAGGATGGATAGGTCCAGCAACATCCGGGACCCTCTGATCCGTTACATACACCGTTTGGTTAGCTGGTCGATTGCCGACGGTGTAACTGTAACGAGAGGGTCCAGCAGATTGACCTTTTCTACCTCTACTGCATCTTGAGGGGTAGGCCGGTTGCGCTACACAGGTGCTTTGCCGAGTACATCGCGACCTACCCTCATAGGCACCCGGCGGGGGAGATTCCGATTGGTGGGATAGTCACCGCCATCGCGTTGCGTCTTTGCCCGGGCGAATTGTGGACGCATGCTGAGGAGAACACGTTACCTCGTCCGATGTTGGCCAGGTAATATTATTATTATTATTATTATTATTTTTATTATTATTATTATTTATTATTATTATTATTATTATTTTATTATTATTATTTATTATTATTATTTTTATTTATTATTATTATTATTATTTATTATTATTATTTATTATTTATTATAATTTAATATTATAATTTAATAATAATAAATAATAATAATAATAATAATAATAATATTAAATTATTATATATATAATTTAATAATATTATTATTATTATTATTATTTATTATTATTATTATTATTTATTATTTATTATAATTTAATATTATAATTTAATAATAATAAATAATAATAATAATAATAATAATAAATAATAATAATAATAATAATAATATTAATTATAATAATAATATTATAATTTAATATTATTATTATTATTATTATTATTATTATTTATTATTATTATTATTATTTATTATTTATTATAATTTAATATTATAATTTAATAATAATAAAATAATAATAATAATAATAATAAATAATAATAATAATAATAATATTAATAATAATAATATTAAATTATTATATATTATAATTTAATATTATTATTATTATTATTATTTATTATTATTATTATTATTTATTATTATTATTATTATTATTATTATTATTTAATATTATTATTGTTGTTTTGCATTTCAGGCCGTTAAATATTAAGACTATGACGCAGATGAAGGTGGCAGCACGGGTCCCTCGCAGCAACCCACCCGCTTATTACCAGCGTGCCTTCGGACCTCCTGGCGACCGTGGCGAGCATTTTGTGCCAGAGCCGCTCAGACATCTCGATGGGCCGATTGCCCCTGAGGTCCAGATGCCACACGTTGCCGACGGCGACCCACCGGTGGATGTAGAGATGCCAGACCCCCCCGTTGATGAGCTACAGCGTCCTGCCCGCGTTTATCATGCTGTCAGGTTGCATGATAGCACGACCCAGGTACTTCAGCAGATCCTGGATCAGTTGGGGTCGATGCGGGGTGACATGGCGTCGATGCGGGGTGACATGCGGTGGCTGTTAGAGAGCGAGAATGAGAGACGACGAGCAGCTGGTTTGGAGCCGCGTCCACTTCCAGATTGGGCGTCTAGCAGTCAGCATGGTGGGGCGTCCACCAGTCAGCCGGGTGGGTCGGATCAGCCGGGTGGGTCGGGTTAGACGGGTGGGTTATATTTCTTGGGAATCGTACATTTTGAACTCATAGTTTATGTAAATTTTTGGAATATTATGTTTATTTATGCTTTATTGTTCGTTTTGAATGTTTATTGAACTCATAGTTTATGTAAATTTTTGGAATATTTATGCTTATTTATGGTTTATTGTTCGTATTTTGGTTTCGTTTAGTTCGGCAACATAAACGACATTCGTTCATATTCATATACACAATTATATTAAAAAGATCATATTATACAAATAAAAAAAAACATTTATAAAAAACCAAACATTTATAAAAAACCAAACATCTATAAAAACCAAACATTCAAACCCATTTTAAACATCCACACTACACTTACACTTATAAAAAAAACAAATAATCATCACCTAATCATTGCCAATGATTACCAATGATTGGATTGGATTTAAACCATTAGACGGGCCGTCTGGGCCTGGACAGCCCGTCCTTTTGCCTTTAGACGGGCCGTCTGGGCCTCGACAGCCCGTCCTTTTGCCTTTTTGGCCCTCCACGGGCTGTCCAGGCCTCGACGACCCGTGGAGGGGTTGTGCAAATAAAAACCCTAGTTGTGCAAATAACCGGACCCGCTTAGTTCAGTGGAAATCCTTGTACAACCCTAACCTAGCGGTCCCAAGTTCGAATCCCTACCCACACACCGGTGTCCTCCTTGCCTAAGCTCAAACCGTCACGGGGAATTTTTTGCTATGTGCATGATTGAACCTGTGACCTACCCCAGGATGGGAACCCCTAAGGGAAAACCCACCCTACCTCAAACCAGCTGGGCTGGAGATCATTGGCAAGTTACACAATTATTTAAGTCTTTCATATTAGTGTTTGTTAGATAGTTTGTAATTTTGAAATTCGTAAATCTGTCAAATTTAGAAATCCCTATAAAAGAGACCGCAATATAATTTTTTTTAAGTATTCAAATAATATATCTTTAATTTATTATTTCTTGCTTCCACTCTGTAATGGAACCACCCAAGTGGTAGTGTTATACAGTGGCGGATCTAGAAGGGGTTCTAGGTTCCTAGGAACCCCTCGGTTTGGAAAAAACTGAAAAATATAGTGGAAAAAAGTAAAAAATTATTGAACATCAGTGAGAATCTACGAAAGGAACTCCCAGTAAATAACCCAAGGATTCCGTGCTATACACAACAAGTTATAACGTGTATGGCAAGAAAGCAGTGCAGCTTGTATGTATGATATAAGAAGACTTACTAGTGCCTGAATAGAGGCAAAGACGACAATAGTTTTGAATCTGCCAAGAAAAGTGTCAGCTAAAAAGCCACCAAGTAGGCATAAGAGGAAAGATGTGCCCAAGAAATCAGTGACCACATTGGCTGAAGTTGAGCTTGGAAGGTGCATGGTTCCACCCAAATATGTCACCAAATTCACTGCTATTCCCATTGTTGATAGTCTCTCACATATTTCAATACCTATTATGATTCAAACTCAAAGTTAAAGATTCATAGGCATGGTTAATTTCTTGGTTTTAACTCATTCTATGTAAAATATGATGTATCATTTAAATATTTAAAGTGTATTTGTTAAGAATCATAAAAAATGTGAGAACAATGAAGTAAATGAACTCACCAAGGATTAGGGCAGCAGCACCCAACCACCGGTTTTTGATCTATCGGCTGGGAAACCCTTGTAGTCTACTGCATCCGCAACTGTCAAACTCGCCTTCCCATCCTGAAAACGCGTAAATCACATTCTTATTAGATATTCTTTTAGAACGACA